>OY856413.1:845787755-846387755 GCA_963693085.1 Alisma plantago-aquatica
ATTGATGCCAACATATGGGTGCATGCACAAATACCTCAATTAGTGTTTTAATTAGAGTCTAAAAGACCACTAATGAGAGATAATCAATAAATTGTATTAATTTAGACTTTTTATAGCCTTTTGGGACAAGGAATACAAGATAGTATGGTTTTGAGTTAGTTAATGTGAATAATAAACCTATTTTCTTTCTCTCTCCTCGTATGTGGCAATAAAACATGAAAAGAGAATAATGTGGTGATATATGACCCTTGAAATTAATATACATTGTCTATCTCAAATATTCACCCAAAGATTTCATTGGAAAACCTTTTCATATTAGTTCACCCTCTTTAATACATTGATATATATATATATATATATATATATATATATATATATTAATGGCCAATATGGTGGTTGTAGGATAAAGCTTGTATAAAACCAAAATCTAACTATGTAGAATTATTCTAGACATTAAACTTGGTCTATGGTCCAAATTTGAGATCATTTGACCCATGTTTGACCCTCCAAATGAATTAAATTCTTTTGAATATAGTGTAACTATGGTTTAATATGATTACATTAATGCGACACATTTACCCTATGGTTCGGTTATTTTACCTATCATGCGTTACATTTATTCACCTTGCCTCTCACGTGCCATCCGATGGCTTGAATTTGATCATCTAAATTCTAAATATATCCAATGGCCTGGAACTCATCCCTAACCTCACAACCAGTAGTCGTTTCACAATTGTTTCTCAGGCCTTAATCTCCCGATCCCTTTCTCCCTCTTCAATGCTCTGTTTCATGAGTTCTTGTCTCCATTGGCTTCATCTCTCTCTCCCCTTTCCAACAAGCTATAACTCACATTCTCTCTTGACATGTGGACGAAACGCCTAATAGGGGCTCCTCATTATTCACCAACCCAACTCACAAAGTGAGTCACCGGCCATCTCCCAACTATTTAAGAGGATGAGTGTGATCCTTGGAGATCACCCCACTCTCCTCCTCTTTCAATTTTCCCTCAACTGTCCTGAAGGCCCCTGACCTGCTCAACCTCGCTCTCCGATGACCTTAGCCCCTCTAGGTCGTCTCTTCTGCCTCTTGCGCAATTAGCTCATCAGTGAGTATCCTTGAACCCTACTTATTACTGCCCAATCGCCGATCTGTCATGCCTTGCCCTGAGGTGTTGTGTCCTATAGATGGCAGCAAGGTCCCCTCCAGTGCTAGTCACCATGGCGTTCCAGTGAGCCCATAATGTTGAGAATGGGTTGGTTGGCATCATCTTGCCTCCGCGAAGGTTTTGGGGACTTTAGTAGAGGCTTAGCTCCTTGCTTTTAGGTGTTTTTTATCATGATTTGCTTCCCTATTCTATCCATGGAAAAGCTTGGTCCCAATGCTCTTGGGCATGAGGAAACTTGCATTGGAGGTTTCTATGACCGTAAGAACTCAGGGAACTTGTTCCCAGTCTCTATTTGCGTCAATATTCATTGGTTACGATCTGGATCCATATAGTCTCAACCTCTAGGCTATGCTCGAGATCCATGGCTCGAAGCAGGAACATGCCTGGATAGAAAATGACCTTGGTGTCACTGTAACGTCAATCAAATGATTTCGTTTGCAAGGGCATTCTCAGTATTTCATGTTTTGTTTTCATTTATCACTAAACCGCAGGGCGAGCCCCTGTGCCAACTAGCAGCCTTCTATTGGCCCAGGTCAACGTGGGCCTAGGTCCAATGCCCATTGAAAGGGGGATTTATACACGTGGCTTTTCCTTGTTTTATGATTGGTCAATTTTTATAAAATTCATAATAAATCGATGGTTTATCAGAAAAATACGAATAAATAGTCGTTGGAAAGAAATTTTCTAGTAGAATCCGATTTTAGGGTTTTTAAGTATTATTTTCATACCTATTTTGATGTTTATATAAACACCATTTTAATTATATAAAAAGGTTAAAATTGATAACGAATTCATTTAACTCCAAATTTAATAAATAAATATGTTTTCTTAATCAAGAGAATCTAATTGATCGATTGGTATAAGTTTTGAGTCCTAAATTGAAGGTTTTCCTAGAAGGTTCAAAATTAATGTTTTCTTACACTTTATGATCTATGAAACCCTAATGCATACATATATATTGTAATTAGGTTAAAAAGGTCTTGGATAAAATCAAGTTGGTGAAAGAAATAATTAGGACTCTACATTAAGGTATGTGCGATCCTATGTATGTGCAACCTATTTATGCATGAGTGTGGACACTTGTTCCTTCAGTTGGGCATTTTGATATCCAACCCTAATATTTCCAATGAGGCATAGCCTTAGCCTTTAATCTTTTTATTGCCTTCTTTTGGCACCTTTACTTAAATTACTTTGTGGGTTTTGAACCCCACTGCCATATAGCTTTTATTTCCACTCTGCCAATTTAATTTACTCAGCATGATGAATTATTGACTAAATAACTAATGTAGTGTACATGTGTACAACCACCCATAGTTGGGCATGTGTGATTTCACCTAGAGGAATGTGATTACTCTCCCCATTTATATACATATTTCGGTGTTTGGGAATGTGTTACTCTCCCTCACCTATTAGTGAGGTTAGGTAGGTGCCTCATCGCTATATTAGTTTTTGTAGTCATAATGTTATTCATGCATGCAAAATTATTATTGTTTATCATGGTAGATTTCTTATTTATTACATGCCTCATACTTTTGATCTTCTTAGCATAGTAAATCTTTATCATGCCATATTTTGGTTTATAATTGTTCTTATTCCTTTAATTGACACATACTTTATTTCTCCTTTTGTTGGGTGATCCCAACCACCTAGGTTTAGGATCAAAGTACGCAACATGAGCATGATGGATCAGCCTAAGATTAGGTAGAAGGAGTTCATCCTTTCATCTTGGACCTATCCCTTAAGTTATTTCCTAGATATAGATTGATGTAGTTTAGTTTCCCTCTATCTTAAGATCCATATGTTGCATCATGTAAACCCTTCTTGGGGAAATTTGATGTACCCTTTAAGAAATTGAATATAATCAATGTTATTTTATTTCGTTGCTATTCACTAATCTTTTGCATACCATTATTATTAGTAGATAGGTGGTTTCTTTCTTCTTTACAAAATCCATAGTCATATAATTATTAAAGCTCAAACCCAATTCAGAGATTCATAACATATCCTTGACCGTCTAGATCACAAGCAAAATATGATTAAGAATCAATTACATTCATGTATTATATTCTCATCATTAACCCTGTTTAAATTCATTTTAGGGTTATGGCCAAGTTAGTTAACAAGTTCGAGTCATTTATATGCTCCATTCATCTTGTTGACTCAAGGTCAATTAGGTCAATATTGACTCACGTATAAATTGACTAAACCCATGTTTTGATGATGACTAACCATTCCACATATTGGTGTCTAATGTCTCTACTTGACTGATTTCAGATTAGGTATAGACACACTCCAATTGCCCTAACTTGCGCATATCAAATTGGAGAAAAGACAAGTCAAAGTCATACAAGTGCACGTTTTTGTAATATGATGTATATCCATTAGAATCATGTTGTAAATCACTTGTAATGATTGTATGACTTGTAATTAAGCTTAGAAAAATATCAGGAGCACTTAGATCGAATATTAGAGCACTTTAAATGCATCTTTGAAAATCAATTACAGGCACTTGGTCGGTCCAGTTTCCCACCCTGAAACCTGACCGATCAACCTTGATCGATTTTCTGAAGATTGCATCGGTCGAGTTGTGCACTCACAGAACTCGACCGATTGGGTAGTAGGCCATTTCCAGTTGAAATGGTCGGTCGAGTTTCCTCAGGA
Organism: Alisma plantago-aquatica; assembly: GCA_963693085.1. Taxonomy (NCBI): domain Eukaryota; kingdom Viridiplantae; phylum Streptophyta; class Magnoliopsida; order Alismatales; family Alismataceae; genus Alisma; species Alisma plantago-aquatica. The sequence goes on from OY856413.1 coordinate 845,791,582, forward strand.
CAAACTCGACCGATCCTTTGAACATCGGTTTGCCTCCTACTTGATCGGTCGAGTTACACCCATTAAAACTCGACCGATTGCACTGTACGGAAAAGTGTAGAAAAGTGTTTCTAGCCGTTCTGGAGTTGCAACAAGTGAAAATAGATCCGTTGCAAGCCACAAAATGGCTAGTTTTTGTTCATAAGTGTTCCCAAAGGCTAAAGGCATCCCCAGCTATAAATAGGACCCCTTGGGCTTCATTCCAAGGTTGAGCATTCATTGCAAACTCTTTGTGAGGTTCCTATTCTATAGTTGAGTGCTTCCTATAGCCTCCTCTCTCTCTCTAAGCTTAATCACTTGCTACATCCATTAGAGTGAGTAGGAAATCTGTAAGAGAGCTAGTCCTACATGTATATCTTGTGAGGATCTCACTTCCACCACCTCCACTTCTCTCATTTGCAATCATGAAGATGAAGGTTCTCTCTCTTGTCCAAGAGAGGTGAATAAGAACAAGGGAAGGTGTCCCTTGGTGAAGATCAAGGCTAAAGACTTGGAGCTAGAGTGGGTAAGCCCTTGGAGAAGGCAGAAGACTCAAGCTCAAGTGGGTAAGACCTTGGTGAAAGCTTCTCCGAGTGAAGGTGAAGTCAAAAGCTAAAGATCCAAGAAGAGTGGGTAATTCTTGCAAGGCTGAAGACTTGTGCAAGAGTGGGTAAGTCCTTGGAGAAGGCCGAAGACTCTTGCAAAGTGGGTAAGTCCTTGGTAAGGTTGAAGACTCTTTGTCTTGGATAGGTAAGTCTTTTGTTTGGTCATGCATTGTATGTCTTATGAATGAATATAAGAGTGCAATAGTTTGGAAGTCCTAGAGGTTGACCTCTCTAGGCAAGTGGACTGATACACTTCTAGTTTGAAGTGTGGAACCACTCTAAATAGCTTGTTTATTGGTGCATGTTCAATCTCTCTCGTCCTTGCTATGTATGTTTTAGTTGCACACAAATTGCCTATTTAGCAACCTTATCTTGTCATATATTTTGAAGGTTTAATGAGTTTTTTTTAAGTGCTTTCAGCTCTATTCACCCCCCCCCTCTAGAGCATCTAATCACCCATCTAGGATCCAACAAGTGGTATCAGAGCGGGTCTTCTCCAAGCATACTTCAACAAGTAGGAGAAGATGGGTGACTACCAAGGAGGGAGAATCAGCCTACCAATCTTTGATGGGAGCAATTTCCTCTATTGGAGAAGAAGGCTTCAATTCTACATCCAAGGATCAAGTCTTGAGATGTGGAAAATGGTGAATAGCCCATACATGCAACCAAAGACAAAGATTGAAGAATGGGATGAAGCCGCCTTGATGAAAGCAACCTTGAATGCTAGAGCAATGCACATCTTATATGCCTCCATGACCCCCACTGAGTTCAACCAGATTTCTTCTTGTGAGACGGCTTATGAGGTATGGAGAAAGCTTTGCATCACTTATGAAGGGACAGATCAAGTGAAGGAAAGCAAAGTCTACATGCTCAAAGGGCTGCTTGAGAACTTCAAGATGGGAAAGGAGGAGAGCATAGCCAACATGTACTCAAGGCTCAACACCATCTTGAATGGTCTTGCTGTTCTAGGACATCCTATGTCTAGTGGAGAGATCAACTCAAAGATCCTTAGAACTCTCCCCAAGAGGTGGGAATCCAAGGTGACTTATATTGAAGAAGCAAGGTCTCTTAGGGATATTCCTATTGAAGAGCTCATTGGAAATCTACAAGCACATGAAGCTACACTTGACAAGAGGGTGGAAGTAGAAAGACAAGAAAAGAAAGAGCTAAAGAGAATGACGAAGGCTGAAATGAAGGCTCAAATTGAAGCTATCATGGAACAAGTCTCTCCATCCTCTCAAGCTAAAGAAGATGCCATGTACTCCAAAGGTCGACTCTACAAAGGCAAGTCCTCCTCCATCCGGTGCTTCACATGTGGAAAGAAGGGTCACTACAAGGAAGATTGCCCACAAGGAAAAAAGACCCATCTTCACAAGAAGAAATGGCAATCAAGCTCAAGTGGCTCCTCCAACTCAAGCTCAAGTGAATATTCAAGTGAGGGATCAAGCTCAAGCTCAAGTGATGAAGGAGAATGCCATTTTGCTCTTATAGCATCAACAAGTCAAGACTCAAGTGAGGTAAATCTAAACTCTCTATATAAAGAATCTTTGATTGCTATTATTCATGATATTTGTGCCTCTCTTAAGTCTTCTAAAAGGAAAAAGAAAAAGCTTGCTAAAATTGTTGATAATTTGCATGTAGAACTAGATGATCTTGAACATGTTAATTCTTGCTTGCTTGATGATAAAAATGATTGTATCAGTCAAGTAGATTCTCTTAAACTTGAAAATACTAGTTTACTTGATAAGGTTAGATTTCTAGAAGCTCAACCTCTTGTGCCTAGTTCTAATGAAGAGCATACTTTAATTGTTGATTCTCTCATGCATGAGCTTGATACTCTTAAAACTGAAAACATAGAACTCAAGCTTATTGATGATGCTAGGAGAGAAGAAATTTATGCTTATCAAAGAGAAATAGTGGTGCTTAAATCTGAAAATGCCTCCTTGCTTGCTAAAATCAATGGGCATGAACCTTGTTCTAGTTATACTAATAAAGAGAATGATGTTGCTGCTCTTCATATTGATAGAGATTCTCTTTCAACTAAATCTCTTTGCTTAGAAAATGATCTTTTACATGCTAGAGATAATATTAATCAATTGTCTTCTACTATTGCTTCTCTTAAGCATGATAATGAAAGTTTGAGATCTTCTTTGCAAAGATTCTTAGTTGGTAAGAAGAGCCTTAATGATATCCTACACCACTCTACTAAACAAATTGGTAGACATGGTTTGGAGTATGATAGTAGTCAAGGGAACAACAAAGATAAAGGACCTCCAATATTCCATGGAGAATCCTCTAGTTCCAAGACTATGGGCACATGAAACTATTGCAATGATTTTGGTCATTATTCAAATTGTTGTCCTTTTAGGAAAGCACCCAAGAGCAATAGGATTTGGGTTGCTAAACTAACCCCTCCGGACCCAAAAACATGATTGGGGACCATTTCATCTTTCTTCTTGTAGGTACTTGCAAATGGATTGACTTGAGCTATTGAATTGCAAATTGACTTCTCAATCCACATGAACGAAGAAAGGTGAGATGTGTAGAGGGTGACAACAAGTGGAAAAAGAAATGGTAAGCACAAAGGTAAATGTTTTATTACTTATAACCTATCCTAACTTGTTTTTGTCAAGTTAGTGTGCACTATTCATATGGTTTTTGAGTCAAAAGTGGTATTTTGTGTTTCTCTTCACACTCTTGCTCAAAAACTATTTCTAATGCTTCTGTAGTGCATTACTAACTTGCTTATACATGTTTGGATATGGTTTGTATTTTTAGCATGCCTTTAAATATGTTTTTATGAAATATATGTGCTTTTTGTCAACTGCTCTGTCGGTCGAGTTTGCCCTAGTGAAACTCGACCGATGGGCACCAATAGGTGTTGCTAACAGCTGTCATTGGTCGAGTTGCCAATGCACAGAACTCGACCGATAACACTGTGCACAGAATATACATTTGGCTTATTGAGTGAGAATTTCCCTCTCAACTAGATTTTCTCAACCAATAGCCTTATTCTTTGGCACTCTCATTTGGTACCTTTATATATGCATATTGCCATGTTCTAAATTGCCTATCTTGCTTACAACTCTATCTCTCTAATTGCTCTAAATTGGTATATCTATATCTTGCAATTACTTGCTTTGAGTTGTTTTGCAGGTTTTGATGATGATCTCTTTGGATCTCTTGGTTGTGTCTAAAAATTGCTTCCATTGTGCTCTAACTTGCTACATCTATCTAGGTGTATATCTTGTGTTGATACAACCTTGAGGTTCATAGGGGTAATCATCTTATGGTAAGGATGCATATCTAGTGAGTTATATCCTTTCATGCGTCTAAAATTGCATATTTCTTTGTTTGGATATATCTCTATATCTACTCATAGCTTGCTTTATCTTGTGTATCTTTGGGTATCTCTTGCTATGATCTAGATCCTACTAGTAGTCCTAACTTGTGATATCATCTACTAGTAGTTCATATACATGTAGTTCTAACCCTGTTTATAATTGGCTTCTTTGCTCATCTATATGCTATGCTTGTATCTTATCTCATACATGCTCAAGATTGTTCCTTGAATTGCATATCTTTCTATCTTGAGTTGCTTGCATAACATTGTGATGCAGGGTACATAGATCTACATTATATATAGAAATTGGAGTTATTTTTGGATTTTATGCAGTTTTTGCTCCAGTTTCAGTTTTTGGTGCAAGACTAGTGTTTTTCATGCAGAAACAACCTTATGAGCAAGACGCATTGCTTCTCCATGAGCTCCGATGGTTTTTGATCAAATTCCATCATCTTGAGGGTCAAAATTGCAATTTATTATTTTTCTGCAGCACTTTATCTTGCATTTTTGGGTTGTTCAAGTATATGCTTTAACTTGCTTTTCTTTCTATGCTTGGACAAGCCCCTATTTGTGCTCTTCTACTCTCCTTATATATATTTATGTTATCTCATTTCTCTTTAACTAGTGATGTCTCTTATTTCTTCATAACCCCACTTTTTGATATGACAAAGGGGGAGAAAGCTATGTCTTCTTTTAAAAAGAGGAAGAAGGCATGTCTTACATGAAGAAGAGAAATATGTTCATGTAAAGGGAGAAGGTAAAGGGGAGAAGACATATATGTGTAGAACATATATGAGTAGAAGACATAGTTTCTATAAATGTTATGAAAGCAAACCATGCAGGAGAAACAACATCAATTGAGGGGGAGTATGAGAACTCCATGCACATCAATTGAGGGGGAGCATATGAACTCCATTCTATTGAAACCCCTAGGTTTCTCCGAAGGTATGATTTTACTTGAAAGCTTTCAAAACATTTATGGAATGGTTTGTCATCTTCAAAAAGGGGGAGATTGTTGACTCAAGGTCAATTAGGTCAATATTGACTCACGTCTAAATTGACTAAACCCATGTTTTGATGATGACTAACCATTCCACATATTGGTGTCTAATGTCTCTACTTGAGTGATTTCAGATTAGGTATAGACACACTCCAATTTCCCTAACTTGCGCATATCAAATTGGAGAAAAGACAAGTCAAAGTCATACAAGTGCACGTTTTTGTAATATGATGTATGTCCATTAGAATCATGTTGTAAATGACTTGTAATGATTGTATGACTTGTAATTAAGCTTAGAAAAATATCAGGAGCACTTAGATCGAATATTAGAGCACTTTAAATGCATCTTTGAAAATCAATTACAGGCAGGTCAGTCCAGTTTCCCACCCTAAAACTCGACCGATCAACCTTGATCAATTTTCTGAAGATTGCATCGGTCGAGTTGTGCACTCACAGAACTCGACCGATTGGGTAGTAGGCCATTTCCAATTGAAATGGTCGGTCGAGTTTCCTCAGGACAAACTCGACCGATCCTTTGAACATCGGTCTGCCTCCTACTTGATTGCTCGAGTTACACCCATTAAAACTCGACCGATTGCACTGTACGGAAAAGTGCAGAAAAGTGTTTCTAGCATTGTGGACTTGCAACAAGTGAAAATAGATCTGTTGCAAGCCACAAAACGGCTAGTTTTCATTCATAAGTGTTCCCAAAGGCTAAGAGGCATCCCCAGCTATAAATAGGACCCCTTGGGCTTCATTCCAAGGTTGAGCATTCATTGCAAACTCTTTGTGAGGTTCCTATTCTATAGTTGAGTGCTTCCTACAGCCTCCTCTCTCTCTCTAAGATTAATCACTTGCTATATCCATTAGAGTGAGTAGGAAATCTGTAAGAGAGCTAGTCCTACATGTATATCTTGTGAGGCTCTCACTTCCACCACCTCCACTTCTCTCATTTGCAATCATGAAGATGAAGGTTCTCTCTCTTGTCTAAGAGAGGTGAAGAAGAACAAGGGAAGGCGTCCCTTGGTGAAGATCAAGGCTAAAGACTTGGAGCTAGAGTGTGTAAGCCCTTGGAGAAGGCAGAAGACTCAAGCTCAAGTGGGTAAGACCTTGGTGAAAGCTTCTCCGAGTGAAGGTGAAGTCAAAAGCTGAAGATCCAAGAAGAGTGGGTAATTCCTGCAAGGCCGAAGACTTGTGCAAGAGTGGGTAAGTCCTTGGAGAAGGCCGAAGACTTTTGCAAAGTGGGTAAGTCCTTGGTAAGGTTGAAGACTCTTTGTCTTGGATAGGTAAGTCTTTTGTTTGGTCATGCATTGTATGTCTTATGAATGAATATAAGAGTGCAATAGTTTGGAAGTCCTAGAGGTTGACCTCTCTAGGCAAGTGGACTGACACACTTCTAGTTTGAAGTGTGGAACCACTCTAAATAGCTTGTTTATTGGTGCATGTTCAATCTCTCTCGTCCTTGCTATGTATGTTTTAGTTGCACACAAATTGCCTATTTAGCAACCTTATCTTGTCATATATTTTGAAGGTTTAATGAGTTTTGTTTAAGTGCTTTCAGCTCTATTCACCCCCCCCCCCTTGAGAGCATCTAATCACCCATCTAGGATCCAACACATCTTATATGGACATTACAAGATTTAAGTCACTTATGTACATAATTAGATCAAAAGACTCATAATAGGGCAAGAAGGGCCATAGCTCATCAAGTCAAGAGGTCTAAACATAAGATATGATTTAGATTATCAAGGTAATGCTAAGATTGGTATATCTCAAAGATGGGTATATGATAACCTAAGTCTAGCCTCACAAGGTTCATCATTATATTTAATATTTGCAACATACATAGCTTATAAATTCAAGATGTGACTTACCATCCACATCAAAAGGGATCACAATGATTAGAACAAATTGTTATTTGAGAGTGGAGGACATAAGAAATAGATCCATATTATGAATGGGTCACAAGAAAGACAAATAGTCATTTGTGTCACACTAGGTCACCACTAGTGAACGTAGAGTTACAAACACTAATATATAACGAGAGGGTTGATCATAGAAATTAGTTTCTATAAACAACATAAGATTACTAATTAGAGAGATATAAAAGAGTTGGATTCATAGGTTAGTTCAAACATATCACTGGTACAAGGTATAACTAAACATTCACATAAATGTGGCATATACATACATTGGGTGTCAAATGAATCAACCATATCAAGAATGATACAAGGGACTAATATTGAAGTCAATGAGAGACATATATTACTAATTTCAAGTTTGTTTAGGAATTAGTCACATTAATATGTAAGATTAGCACAATAGATAATGGTACATTATATATGCCTCTAAAGTAGTCATATATGCACATAAAGGCCAAACAAGTGTAAGATTGGTGCTTTGGGCCCTTATTTAGCTCAAAAGTACATAATGGGCATTGTTTGATGATTAGGAGTGTAAAGGCACACATTTGTTTCAAGATTCATCATAAAATTGCATTACATGTGGTCAACATAGTCAAAGATTACACTTTAGGCAATTTTAGACATAAACATCGATACTAGGGTCTGCAAATATGTTCATTGGGTAGATCTTGTTGAGTTGATCGATTTGATATCTAACATTGTATATTTGGTTAAGGGATGAGTGAGATATGATTTTTTTCAAAAATGTAAATCAAAACTATAGAGGAAGGAGTGGAGTGTTACATCATATCATTTGTTCAAGATCAAAGGATGTTGGTTGGGAATCGAACAACCCACAAAACTCTCTCCCACACACCCGTTGGCTGAATTTGTTGCTTGTGTGGTGACCGATAATTTGGCTATGATCTCTAGTTGTGCGGATCTTAGTCACTCGCTGGTCGTTCCTACCGGTCATCCACAACCGCCTGTCACCACCACACCATGGCTGCAAGCTGCAGCTAGGCAGGTCAGTGACACCCATCTGCAAGTTGTAAGTAGTGCCCATGAGGGCTCACGAGGAGCCTGACCTACCCCACCTTGGTGCCTTGAAGGAAACAGTGAATTCAGTCTGTGGCCAAAGGGTGCAAGGGGTTGCAATCCCTGGAAGCATCCTATGGAAGCGATGTCAAGTAGCTGCTACTGGGGACAGCCAAAGGGAAAAACCCTAGGACTCAAAAACCACCAAAAAGAGAGGGGAAGGATGGGGAAGAAAGAGAGGAAAAGAATCACAGGGTGAATTGGAGGGAAGAAGTGAACAAGGGAGGTTTATTTGGGTGGTCCACGTTGGGTACCTATAGAAACACTATAGAGTACGGACTGGGGTTGGAAGATAACCATCTGTTGGATTGAGGGGGAGGAATCTGTGTTCCTAGATCTAAGGGACAAAATCAAGTGAGACAAAAATAAGAGTGATTGAAGACCAATCTAGGTGGGTTGCATGTCCTAAGTTTAGGCCCAATATGGATTTAAATCAAATGAAAAACAATTGTAAATCAAGTTAAATTGGATCATCTTTGTACGCTCATAACTTGGGCTTGAAACCCAATTGAGGTGATATTTGCATAGTTGGATAGATATTTGAACCCTCTACAACATGAAATATATTTGAGAGTATGAAGATCATACAAAAAAGGTTCAATTCCAATTTCAAGATGGTATTTTCTCAAGGCACGACATGTGTTCAATGTTTCAAATTGATGTCAAACGTCACAAAAATTAGTCATTGATGTGACTAATATTGATGTGTCATGATACTCAAACTATTAAATTCATATCCAATTGAGTAATACTAGTCACAATAGAGAGAGAAAGAGTATATGAAAGGACTGACAAAAGTCAGGTTGTCATATAAATCACAAAGGTGGCAATATTGACTTCATCAAATGATTAGGGACAAAGAATTACCAGATTGGTCGATTAGAGAAAACCCAATGCTAGATTTGGTTAAAACACATAAAATATGCTCGTTGTTGTATAGATTATATGATTGTTTTCAATAAAATTTGAATTAGACTAGGTTTACCTCTAGTGTTAAATATATACTTTAGGTATTATCTAACCTACTTTTATTTAGTTATCAAACTAAATCCAAGCACACCCGTAACTGACTCATCGACCTAACTTCATGCATAAACAATAAATATTTAGTGAGGTTTTTTATTTGAGGTGTTGGGAAAACTCTAAAAATAAACAAGGTCCTAGAGGTATTGTTTTATTTATCCCAAACCAAATATGATTAGGTTTACAAAGTTTGTCAATATTTCTACCATGACTCATCTTCCTCTATATTTTTTTGCAATTTTTTTGACAAAATTTCTCTCAACTCATGCCTATTAATTTATAGGCTTAATCTTAAATTTTAGTTAAGCTTTGTGACTGTAACTAGGTCATAAATAATTAATAGGTTATTGTAATGTTTCATGTAAGGGTGTTAAACCACATTTTGTTAGTCTTTTACCACCTCAACTAGACCTATCATATTAGAGGGTTGGGTTTGGGTTGTGTTGAACATAGGTGCAGGTTAAAATGAATACTTATAAAATGGTGGAAGAAAAAGCCAACTGTATACAACTCAATGAATCATGAGTTCACCGCAGGTCCCATTTAAGTTCTTTAGGAATACTAAAAACTTATGCCATCTACTTAAAAATCCTTATTATTATTGTATCTATAATAACTAGAAATAGTTTGATTAATAAAACAAAGCATTATGATTTCACAAAAAGATTAATTTATTAACAAGTATTTTTTTCAAGTGTTAATATAAACATGAAAAATATATGCTAAAATCATTATGACACATTTGGCATGACAATGGACTTAGAGCCAAATTGAACCAGAGGTACGCTTTTATTAATAAATACAATAATCTGACTTTCATGTTACTGCATTCTAATCCAACGTCTGTTTGGTAGTACATGAGTTGAAACTAGACCGATGGGATTTGTGGGTCCAGTTCTATCTCCCATTTAGGATTCAACTTAGGCTCTGATTGGTTTGGAATAAGTCATAAGTTATGTGAAACTCATTTTCAAAAAACTCTAGTTCAGTTTCTGGAACTTAAGTTCCATTCACTTCCACGGGATTGGTTTGTGTAAGTATAAATATGGAAACCAATTAAAAAATGTGTTAGTTTTACTATGTGATATATAAAAAGTAAGGACGACAAATAAATAAAGGAAGAATCATATCCATGACTAATTATAATATTTTTTAATCATAGTAATCTCAACAAGTGGTCATAATGTTGATACTGCTCTTTTAAAAATATTCTAATGTGCTATAATTACAATTTTTCTAAAAATATTGTGGTTCAAATCTCATTATAATATTTTTATTTCACTTTATATGTACAAACTATAGTAATGATATGTGTTTGTAAATATTACTTTTTGTTCATCATTGATATGAACAACATTAATTTTTAGTATATTCTTTGCATACTATTATAGTTCATAATCATTTTTACATTATATTAAATAAACAAGGATATAAAAATATGTTAGATAAATCACTTTTTTATCACATGATGCGGTGTGATTAGCTTTTCATAATGTTTGTATATTTTTTATTTTACAAAAACCACAGTGATAAAGGTAGTTGTAGTGTAAAATAGTATAACGGTGTCGCTCATAGTGTACAATATTTTTTCATATTATGTTATGGTATCTGAAATAAACCATATCCACACGCTAACATTCCTAGTCATAAATGTTTTACATGTGTCATTTATGAAGAATGAAAAATATGATTTTATAGGAAATGTTGTCAATTATTCCATAACTCGCTATCCACTCTTTTAAAGAGGGAACTCATGAACTCTATTTTGTATGTAATTCTGTAGTTTCTTTCAGTTCTATTATTTTCAAAATTTGAAAGTTAAATTAGAATTGACTCCTCTATTCAGACATTGATATGATATAATATTCTAGTTTGAGAGGAGTTTTGTTACCAATAGAGATTTCACCCAACCCAAACAATAAAGATTTGAAAAAAAATTAACCCAAGCACTTCGACCCGATTCCAAACAAGACTTAAAGGCCAAAAATCCTACAAATCCCCATATTTAATGTATACAATGCAGTAGGACATGTTGAACACAATTTAGACTATAAATACTAAATATTTTGCTATCTTTTGCTTTCGAGAAATATAACAATCATGAACCACTATAAAACTCAAATTATAATTACCTATAGTTGGATTTGAACTCAAGAATATTAGTTAGGAGCTGAATACACTTAGCACTATGCCACCATCATATCCTTGTTGGACTATGTTCGAACAATATAACCATGATACAACTTTCTATGTGCATTTCCATATTATTGTGTATCCACTGCAGTACTCGCTGCCATGTTTGGGAACGTGCCTCCAAGAGGCAAAATTCATTCCTCTCCCGCTGTCACTGCTGAAGCAAGCTTGACTAGGCCTCAAAGTGCTTTCCCCACGACCTGGAGCTCTAAGGAGACTGACAAGGATGACAATAAAATCCTATATACCATCACCTGGTCTGGCCCACCAAATTGGTATATTCATCATGGATATGGACTGTGGTTTGGTAAGTCTACAATTACCACAGTGTAATCGGGTAACCAATTTTTACAACCTGGACACTGGTAGTCCCAAATTTCCATCTCTCCGTAGTGAGCTCACCAAACCCTCCCCTGTATCGTGAAACCATACCGTCCCTGTCTTGCTGCCACACCATCACTGCACCGCATGCAACATACCAAATCTTGGGATTATTTTCATTTTAGCCCCTTTCCAAGCTTTTCCTTCCCTTTATATCCTTTTTGGCCTTTTTCCTAAATTTTCCTATCTTTTCTATCCTTTTTGTCCTTAATATTAAAATGTAGAATTATTAGTGGTTTGGGTTATATTTGATCAATATTCATGCAAATATATGGGTTTGTGTAAAAATACCCCAATTAGTATTTTAATCAAGGTCTATAATGCAAAATGGCCACTAAAGAGAGGTAATAATTATATTATATTAATTTATATTTTTCTATGCTTTTTGGGACAAGGAATAAGAAATAGTGTAGTTTGAGTTAGTTAATGAGAATAAGGATCCTCTTTTATTTCCTCTCTCCTCTTAGAGGTAAATAAAGCATAAAGAGATAATATTAAAGTGAGTTATGACTCTTAAGATAGTGTAGGATGGTTATCTTTGTTTTTCACTCAAAGATTATTTAGAAAATCCTTTTCATATTAATTCATTTTTAATACATTAATAAACACATTAATGGTCAATCTGGGCTAAAATATGCAAAACTAAGATTTAATTGCATAAGAATATTCTAGAACATAAATTTATCCTATGGTCCAAATTTGAGGTCGTTTGGTCAATGTTTGAACCCTAAAATGATTTAAACAAGTTTTGAATATAGTTTGACAATGCTTTGAGTTTAATTTCATTAATGTGAGTAATTAAACCTATGGTTCTGTTATTTTTACTCTATCAAGCATTACAAATATTGATTTCCCTCTCTGTTAGTCATCCAATAGATGTTATTAGATCGAATTCAATAGTGTGACGATCGGACGGCCGGGAAGTCATCCTCTTCCTTAGTCAATGCATGAGTCTGACACAATTTCTCAACGTTTTGATCCCTGATTTCGTTCTTCCTCATTGCTCATCCATTTTGTGAAATTCCTTCACCAGTGACTTCGCCTTGTGATATTGTTTGTAATGACCCATCACTTGCCTTCTTTCATGGCCAATCCAGGAAACGCCCAATAGGGCAGTTACCTTCCTCGTCACCATGAATCGTAGATGCCCCATTAGCTTCCCTCCTTCCTATATAGCTAGATCAGCAACACCTTCAACCTCCACCAAATCCTCCTCCTTCCTCAATTTCATCTCTAGTGTCCCCTAACTCCTCTCCCTACTCAACTTACAGTTTTGGCGACTTCCCCTTCATCTCAGCCTCATGGGTGTCCTATTGTGCAATTGATGCACTTACGAGAAAGCTCGACACCCCTCCACCGCGGCTGCATCGCCAGTTTTCTCTGGACCTTTCCCACTTGTTGTACCCTACAAGATGGCGTCTGCTCTTCATTGGCACCAACCACCAGGGCTTCTCACGATCTTCCCGATCACAGAGAATGATGCTTTGACCTCGCCTAACCTCCAGGATGGTTTCCCAACTGTTGCTTGAAGCTGTGTAGCTTTGAAGTCAAAGCTTTGGAGCTATGATCTTCCACCCTTGTGTGCCCATGGCTAAACTTGATTCCAATGTCCCTGGGCATGAGGTTACTAGAATATGGGGTCCCTGTGACCGGGGAAAGCTAGGGAACATGTTCCAGATCTTATTTTGTAGTGATCTTCCCTGGTTTGTGATATGGGTTCCCGAAGTTCCGACCTTTAGGATGTTCGTCAAGCACCACAGTCTGAGTTGGAACAAACCAGGTAACGAAATGACTTTTATGGCCATGCTCTTTCAATTAAATAATTAATCTCGTGAGGATATTCTCAGGATTTCCCGGATACTATGATTCATCGATCGTGAGTTGTGTTTTATAATTAAAAGACATATTAGTCCATGCATTCTTGATTGATGTGTCACACAGGCCAAAAGTTGTATTTCGAGCCATATTTACATTGGCTTATTTTCATATTTAAATGACCATCACACTATACTTTTCCTATTTTCTGATTGGTCAGTTTTATATAATTCATAATAAATCTCCACCTTATTAGAAAAATAAAAATAAATAGTCATTGGAAAGAATTTTTCAATTCAAATCTGGTTTTAGGATTTTTCAAGTCATGTTTTGCCTCCTTGTTCTGATGTTTATTAGAAAAACCAATTTATGTATATAAAAACCCTAAAATGTATAATTAACATTTTAACACCAAATCAAACAATCAAATATGTTTTCTTGATTAGAAAAATCTAATTGATCGATTGGTCTAAGTTTTGAGTCTAAAATCCAAAGTTTTTGTAGAATGTCCAAAATGTAGGGTTTCTTACACTTTATGCTTTATGAAACCCTAATACATGTGACATAATTTGTAATTAGGTTAAAGAGGCCTTAGATACAACCAAGTTGGTGAAAGTGATTACTAAAACTCTAAATTAAGGTATGTGATTATGTGCATATGTGAGTATGTGCATTCCTTCACCCTCCAGTTGGGCATTTCACAATCCAACCCTAATATTCCTAATGAGGCATAATTTATCCTTTAATCTTGTCATTGCCTTTTTGTCTACTTTATTTCAATTAATTTTTGGGTTTTGAACCCCTATGCAATATTTAATTTATTTAATCTTCCATATGATTCTTTTTCTAGCATGACGAATTATTGACTATATAGTTAATGTAGTGTACTTATGTACAACCACCCATAGTTGGGCATGTGTTATTTTGCCCAGGGGAATGTGTTTACTCTCCCCACTTTTATATATATTTTAGGTGTTTAAAAACGTGTTTCTCTCCCTCACCTATTGGTTGAGGTTAGGTAGGTGCCTCAACCCTACTTTAGTTATTATAGTCATATTAATATTCATAGACGTAACTTGATTATTATTTAAATTGGCAGAATTCTTATTTTTTAAATGCCTCATACTCTTGACTCTCTTTAGCATAGTTGAATCATTACTCCATGTTTATATTTTTCTATACTTTATTCGTTCTTATTCCTCAATTAACACATACCATGTTTCTTCTCTTGCTGGATGATCCCCACCACCCAGGTTTAGGATCAGAGTGTGCAATGAGCATGGTGGACCAACCTAAGATTAGGAATAAGGAGTTCATCCTTTCATTATGGACCTATCTCTTAAAGTTGTTTCTTGAAGATAGATTGATATAGTTTGGTTTCCCTCTATTTTAGATCCTTTTTGTGTTGTATACCCTTATGGGTGAATAAGATGTACATTTTTTAATTGAATACATTCATTATTTTATTCCGCTTCTATTCATTGTTATCTTGCACATCATTATTTAAATTTGAAAATTTTATACATATTCCATCATGCCTTGAGTATGTTTAGAATGGATGTTTTATTCTTCAATTAATTTTGTAAAGGGGTGTTTAGTGCTTCTTTACACCGCCACTGCCGGCTATGGAGCTTCTCCCCTCAAATAGGTAGTAGATGGAATCTCCGCTCCACTAGCTAGACCATTGTGGATTCTAGAAATAAGTAGAGATCGGTCACGCTTAGCGAAGAGATCATGTTGGTGATCTGCTTCGAAGGGAGGAGCAAATATCAGAGGTACTCGTAGTCGTACCGCAGGTAAGTTTCCACCTCGATCTGTTTCCTTTCTTCTCCTTGGTGATGGAAACAACACAGTGCTAGATGTTTTATTCATTTACCCCGATCTATTAGATTCAGATCTCATCCCCTCAACATCCTTCACAGTTTATCCATTCTGGGCGGAGATCAATGAGTTGCTCATTGTCATTATCAACACCTTCTACTCCAACAAGGAGATTCCTCTGAGAAATCAACAACAACTCTTCTGCTAGCTGTTGGTTTGACTTAAGGAAATAGGTGGCAGCGCCAACAATGATCCGTAGCTAGCGACAATCAACAACTACTCTGCTCTGGTACACAGACTGCAAGTAAGAACTCTGAAATATTTTCTTCCCTTGCTCTTAATGTTGGGTTTTGTATTGTATCTGCATTCCCTGTAAGAACTGTTGTAACGTCCTAGGATTTGAGGCCTCGGATAAAAACGATCTTAAAAGGATTGATTGGACTACCCATATCACCAAGGTGCACCTCCTTTTCAGGAAGCCCATCACTAAGAGCTCCATAGTTAAGCGTGTTTGGCTTGGAGTAGTACTAGGATGGGTGACCAGTCAAAAGTTGATTTTGGCTTGTGCGTGAGTGTGGACAAAGTGCCTTATTAAGGCTAGTGGTAGTATGTGGGGTCAGTCGTCATTCTTGAAACTCTACTAGAGCCTTGGGCAGTGGGCCCCAAGTGTTACAAATGGTATCAGAGCTAATTCCCCTCCAGTAGGTGGGGCCTACATGGACATGTGGCATGCCAGTCTTCAGTCGTGCAGTCTAGGTATATAGGAAATGGATGTCCATGGCGACATAGCCACCCTTACGCTGGTATTTCATGATCAGGAGTTGGGTGTCCATGGGCCATTCTGGGTCTGCACTGAAATGGAAAAATATTATGAGGCCATATAGTTGAGCCTTGACAAGGACGTCAAGAGTCTAAGTGAAGGAGATTATAACGTCCCAGGATTTGAGGCCTCGGATAAAAATATCTTAAAAGGAATGATTGGACTACCCATATCACTAAGGTGCACCTCCTTTTTAGGAGGCACATCACTAAGAACTCCATAGTTAAGCGTGCTTGGCTTGGAGTAGTATTAGGACGGGTGACCAGTTGGGAAGTTGATCTTGGCTTACGTGTGAGTATGGACAAAGCACCTTGTTAAGGCTAGTGGTGGTTTGTGGGGTCAGTCGTCCTTCCTGAAACTCTACTAGAGCCTTGGGCAGTGTAGCCTGGGTGTTACAATCGTCTAACTATGCCTCGCTGGTTGCCAAAAATATTCTTATTGCCTCACTCCTCCCACACCCATTGGTGGGCGTTTTGTAGGGTGTTCCATCAGCCGGAGTCACAGTCATGCTAGTTTTATCCCAAACAAAATGTGTACCATCCCCTGACGCTAACTATAACTAACATCTTTTAACTTCCCGAACACTAACTACAACAGATATCTTTCATTAGCTCATAAAAAATGACAAACTGACATGTACCATCCACCTAGCTGGAAATCATAGATTATATTCGGTAGATCTAAAACAATGACTTTTAGTGATTATGAACACTCCAGTTATTTCATAAAGTTTTGTTACTATTATTGTTAGTACTAGCTAGTATATGCACATATGTTGTGTGCATGCAAATAATCTTGTTGGTGAGCTAAATAATATCAAATATATAGATTATACATGCCCAAAGCTACCATAAATGCTAGTTTCATGTATGCATACCTACTTGATAAACATGTAAATTTCCTTAGAGGTTGCAAGAGGAATTCAAATTACATGAATTTCCACGGATGATAATGTGGTTGGTACAATGCAAGACATGGATGGTTGTAATTGTCTAGGATGTTGGATATTTGTTTTAGTTTCTCCATCAAAATCAATTTTATGGTCGTTGTTGAGAGCATGTTTAGATGGTCGTAATATTAACTTACATGGTGAAGTATAATTCTAGAATTAGTCAAAGAAGAATTTAGTATTGTCTTATATTCTACAGTGGGAGTGGTACGTATGATCCTTATCCCTTTTATCTTGCCTCTTTCATATAAATGCTAATCTACAATGTTATGCATATAAATGTCAACATGTAGTATATGCATCCCAAATTTAGGACTCCAGACACAATGGTAACCATTTATGAAGAATCAAGAACTATCAACCCAAGTTCATGCCCTACTAACCAAGAGACCTTACCTGATGAAAGCATTGTTGTTTCATCACCATCTAGAGTTCTTAGGAGCAAGATTTGGAACTATTATAAGAGGAAGAAGGTCGAAGGGTATGGTAAAGCAGAATGTATATATTTCCATAAAGTGTACGGAGCAAATCCCAAGAATGGAACATCTCAGATTCCTATGGTCATGGAGATGAGATGAAACAACAATATATACATATCATATGGGACATTTCATCTCAGATGTCCCATGCTAGGGATATGAGATGACATAAAATGTATATATTTATCTTAGATGGAATGTCCCATGCTTGGGAATACAACAAGGATATGATGGGAAATCCAACGAGGCTGTTATTATGACTGTGACATTACCAGTCTACAAAATGCCCACTGGCGGGTGCGGGAGGAATGAGGCAATAAGAATCTTGTTGACTTCCAATGAGGCATAATTAGACGGTTCTTACGGGAATGCAGATACAATACAAAAATCCAACATTAAGAGTAGAGGAAAAAAAGATTTAAGCACTCTTACCTACAATCTATGTGCCAGAGCAGAATAGTCATTGATCGTCGTCGGCACAACCACCCATTTCCTAAAGTCGAATCAGCAGCTAGTAGAAGAGTTGTTGTTGATTTATCGGAGGAATCTCTTGGTTGGATAGAAGGTGTTGATAATCATGATGAACAACTCATTGATTTCTGCCCGAAATGGATAAACTGTGAAGGATGTTGAGGGGATGAGATCTGAATCTAAAAGATTGGGGTAAATGAACTAAATTGCCAACACCATCTTTTTTCTATCACCAAGGAGAAGAAAGGAAACATACCAAGGTGAATACTTACCCACGGTACCACTATGAGTACCTCTAATATTTGCTCCTCCCTTCGAAGAAGATCGCCAAAACGATCTCTTCACCAAGCGCGACCGATCTCTGCTGATTTCTGGGATCCACGACGGTCAAAAGCTGGCTAACGAAGTGGAGATTCCATCTACTACCTATTTGAGGAGAGCTCCATAGCCGGCAGTGGCGCAGCGATGGTGTGGTGGCGAGATGGGAATGATAGGGTTTCACGAGATGGGGGAGGGTTTCGTGAGCTCGCTGCTGTGAGATGGAAATTTGGGACTGCCATTGTAGGCGTGGTAAAAGTTGGTTTCCAGATTACACTGTGGTAGATTGTAGACTAACCAAACTACCATCCATATCTGTGATGGATATACCAATTTGGTGGGCCAGACCAGGATGGGCCGGACCGGGTAATGGTATATAGGATTTTATTGCCTCCCAGCTTCCGTGCAGTGACCTTCCTGTGCCCTTCCCGCTCAGGTATTCTCATGTCACCAACAATTCAATGTTTTCCCCAACATGAAGAAAGGGGACGGTTGCACCAGTCATTCCAATTTTTTCACCAGCCCTAATAAAAAGAATTTATATATGCTCCATGGAAGCACACGCTTTGTAACGACCCTCAAAATTTAGTCCCAAAAAAAATCCTTGGTATTTAATAAAGGTGAAACCCTAAATTGAAAGAATCGATTTTTCATATGTTGACTTTAGTTGAGACCATGCTAAATTCGTATTCCAAATTGAGCTAAATACGTCAAGTGGACCTTGAATTGAATAATTCACATCAATACTTAGTCACATCGATGTCATGTATAATGCACAAATACCTAACCCCAATTATGCAATAATGACTAGTTAAGATTGAATGGTAGTTTAAACCCACATACATGCATAATACATCCCAATATTTGGTATATGAGTAAATAATAGGATAACAGAGTTTCCCTCGGATTTTGGTAATACAATTTCTTTTTAATGATTATTAACGTATTAATTACCCAAAATAGCTAATGGTGTAAAACACCTATTTCCCTAATTCATATCTGAAGTCTGATTAGATAATTAATTAGATTCCTCATGGTTGAATTTGCTTGCCCATCAAATTTGGTTGGATTTGGATAATCATAGATGCTCCAAAATATATTAAGAAGAAAAGGGAAAGATAATGTCAATTTATGACCTAATTGTTTGGTAATGCATATGATTATCCCGAAATTTTTGCCAATTAACAGATAGCGCAACGTCTTTTGTTTGGTCATGCATTGTATGTCTTATGAATGAATATAAGAGTGCAATAGTTTGGAAGTCCTAGAGGTTGACCTCTCTAGGCAAGTGGACTGACACACTTCTAGTTTGAAGTGTGGAACCACTCTAAATAGCTTGTTTATTGGTGCATGTTCAATCTCTCTCGTCCTTGCTATGTATGTTTTAGTTGCACACAAATTGCCTATTTAGCAACCTTATCTTGTCATATATTTTGAAGGTTTAATGAGTTTTGTTTAAGTGCTTTCAGGTCTATTCACCCCCCCTCTAGAGCATCTAATCACCCATCTAGGATCCAACACATCTTATATGGACATTACAAGATTTAAGTCACTTATGTACATAATTAGATCATAAGACTCATAATAGGGCAAGAAGGGTCATAGCTCATCAAGTCAAGAGGTCTAAACATAAGATATGATTTAGATTATCAAGGTAATGCTAAGATTGGTATATCTCAAAGATGGGTATATGATAACCTAAGTCTAGCCTCACAAGGTTCATCATTATATTTAATATTTGCAACATACATAGCTTATAAATTCAAGATGTGACTTACCATCCACATCAAAAGGGGTCACAATGATTAGAACAAATTGTTATTTGAGAGTGGAGGACATAAGAAATAGATCCATATTATGAATGGGTCACAAGAAAGACAAATAGTCATTTGTGTCACACTAGGTCACCACTAGTGAACGTAGAGTTACAAACACTAATATATAACGAGAGGGTTGATCATAGAAATTAGTTTCTATAAACAACATAAGATTACTAATTAGAGGGATATAAAAGAGTTGGATTCATAGGTTAGTTCAAACATATCACCGGTACAAGGTATAACTAAACATTCACATAAATGTGGCATATACATACATTGGGTGTCAAATGAATCAACCATATCAAGAATGATACAAGGGACTAATATTGAAGTCAATGAGAGACATATATTACTAATTTCAAGTTTGTTTAGGAATTAGTCACATTAATATGTAAGATTAGCACAATAGAGAACGATACATTATATATGCCTCTAAAGTAGTCATATATGCACATAAAGGCGAAACAAGTGTAAGATTGGTGCTTTGGGCCCTTATTTAGCTCAAAAGTACATAATGGGCATTGTTTGATGATTAGGAGTGTAAAGGCACACATTTGTTTCAAGATTCATCATAAAATTGCATTACATGTGGTCAACATAGTCAAAAATTACACTTTAGGAAATTTTAGACATAAACATCGATACTAGGGTCTGCAAATATGTTCATTGGGTAGATCTTGTTGAGTTGATCGATTTGATATCTAACATTGTATATTTGGTTAAGGGATGAGTGAGATATGATTTTTTTTCAAAAATGTAAATCAAAACTATAGAGGAAGGAGTGGAGTGTTACATCATATCATTTGTTGAAGATCAAAGGATGTTGGTTGGGAATCGAACAACCCACAAAACTCTCTCCCACACACTCGTTGGCTGAATTTGTTGCTTGTGTGGTGACTGATAATTTGGCTATGATCTCTAGTTGTGCGGATCTTAGTCACTCGCCGGTCGTTCCTACCAGTCATCCACAACCGCCTGTCACCACCACACCATGGCTGCAAGCTGCAGCTAGGCAGGTCAACAACACCCATCTGCAAGTTGTAAGTAGTGCCCACGAGGGCTCACGAGGAGCCTGACCTACTCCACCTTGGTGCCTTGAAGGAAACGGTGAATTCAGTCTGTGGCCAAAGGGTGCAAGGGGTTGCAATCCCTGGAAGCATCCTATGGAAGCGATGTCGGGTAGCTACTACTGGGGACAGCCAAAGGGAAAAACCCTAGGACTCAAAAACCACCAAAAAGAGAGGGGAAGGATGGGGAAGAAAGAGAGGAAAAGAATCACAGGGTGAATTGGAGGGAAGAAGTGAACAAGGGAGGTTTATTTGGGTGGTCCACATTGGGTACCTATAGAAACACTATAGAGTACGGACTGGGGGGGAAGATAACCATCTGTTGGATTGAGGGGGAGGAATCTGTGTTCCTAGATCTAAGGGACAAAATCAAGTGAGACAAAAATAAGAGTGATTGAAGACCAATCTAGGTGGGTTGCATGTCCTAAGTTTAGGCCCAATATGGATTTAAATCAAATGAAAAACAATTGTAAATCAAGTTAAATTGGATCATCTTTGTACGCTCATAACTTGGGCTTGAAACCCAATTGAGGTGATATTTGCATAGTTGGATAGATATTTGAACCCTCTACAACATGAAATATATTTGAGAGTATGAAGATCATACAAAAAAGGTTCAATTCCAATTTCAAGATGGTATTTTCTCAAGGCACGACATGTGTTCAATGTTTCAAATTGATGTCAAACGTCACAAAAATTAGTCATTGATGTGACTAATATTGACGTGTCATGATACTCAAACTATTAAATTCATATCCAATTGAGTAATACTAGTCACAATAGAGAGAGAAAGAGTATATGAGAGGACTGAAAAAAGTCAGGTTGTCACATAAATCACAAAGGTGGCAATATTGACTTCATCAAATGATTAGGGACAAAGAATTACCAGATTGGTTGATTAGAGAAAACCCAATGCTAGATTTGGTTAAAACACATAAAATATGCTCGTTGTTGTATAGATTATATGATTGGTTTCAATAAAATTTGAATTAGACTAGGTTTACCTCTAGTGTTAAATAGATACTTTAGGTATTATCTAACCTACTTTTATTTAGTTATCAAACTAAATCCAAGCACACCCGTAACTGACTCATCGACCTAACTTCATGCATAAACAATAAATATTTAGTGAGGTTTTTGATTTGAGGTGTTGGGAAAACTCTAAAAATAAACAAGGTCCTAGAGGTATTGTTTTATTTATCCCAAACCAAATATGATTAGGTTTACAAAGTTTGTCAATATTTCTACCATGACTCCATCTTCCTCTATATTTTTTTGCAATTTTTTTTGAAAAAATTTCTCTCAACTCATGCCTATTAATTTATAGACTTAATCTTAAATTTTAGTTAAGCTCTGTGACTGTAACTAGGTCATAAATAATTAATAGGTTATTGTAATGTTTCATGTAAGGGTGTTAAACCACATTTTGTTAGTCTTTTACCACCTCAACTAGACCTATCATATTAGAGGGTTGGGTTTGGGTTGTGTTGAACATAGGTGCAGGTTAAGATGAATACTTATAAAATGGTGGAAGAAAAAGCCAACTGTATACAACTCAATGAATCATGAGTTCACCGCAGGTCCCATTTAAGTTCTTTAGGAATACTAAAAACTTATGCCATCTACTTAAAAATCCTTATTATTATTGTATCTATAATAACTAGAAACAGTTTGATTAATAAAACAAAGCATTATGATTTCACAAAAAGATTAATTTATTAACAAGTATTTTTTTCAAGTGTTAATATAAACATGAAAAATATATGCTAAAATCATTATGACACATTTGGCATGACAATGGACTTAGAGCCAAATTGAACCAGAGGTGTGCTTTTATTAATAAATACAATAATCTGACTTTCATGTTACTGCATTCTAATCCAACGTCTGTTTGGTAGTACATGAGTTGAAACTAGACCGATGGGATTTGTGGGTCCAGTTCTATCTCCCATTTAGGATTCAACTTAGGCTCTGATTGGTTTGGAATAAGTCATAAGTTATGTGAAACTCATTTTCAAAAAACTCTAGTTCAGTTTCTGGAACTTAAGTTCCATTCACTTCCACGGGATTGGTTTGTGTAAGTATAAATATGGAAACCAATTAAAAAATGTGTTAGTTTTACTATGTGATATATAAAAAGTAAGGACGACAAATAAATAAAGGAAGAATCATATCCATGACTAATTATAATATTTTTTAATCATAGTAATCTCAACAAGCGGTCATAATGTTGATACTGCTCTTTTAAAAATATTCTAATGTGCTATAATTACAATTTTTCTAAAAATATTGTGGTTCAAATCTCATTATAATATTTTTATTTCACTTTATATGTACAAACTATAGTAATGATATGTGTTTGTAAATATTACTTTTTGTTCATCATTGATATGAACAACATTAATTTTAGTATATTCTTTGCATACTATTATAGTTCATAATCATTTTTACATTATATTATTTAAACAAGGATATAAAAATATGTTAGATAAATCACTTTTTTATCACATGATGCGGTGTGATTAGTTTTTCATAATGTTTGTATATTTTTTATTTTACAAAAACCACAGTGATAAAGGTAGTTGTAGTGTAAAATAGTATAACGGTGTCGCTCATAGTGTACAATATTTTTTCATATTATGTTATGGTATCTGAAATAAACCATATCCACACGCTAACATTCCTAGTCATAAATGTTTTACATGTGTCATTTATGAAGAATGAAAAATATGATTGTATAGGAAATGTTGTCAATTATTCCATAACTCGTTATCCACTCTTTTAAAGAGGGAACTCAGGAACTCTATTTTGTATGTAATTCTGTAGTTTCTTTCAGTTCTATTATTTTCAAAATTTGAAAGTTAAATTAGAATTAACTCCTCTATTCAGACATTGATATGATATAATATTCTAGTTTGAGAGGAGTTTTGTTACCAATAGAGATTTCACCCAACCCAAACAAGAAATATTTGAAAAAAAATTAACCCAAGCACTTCGACCCGATTCCAAACAAGACTTAAAGGCCAAAAATCCTACAAATCCCCATATTTAATGTATACAATGCAGTAGGACATGTTGAACACAATTTAGACTATAAATACTAAATCTTTTGCTATCTTTTGCTTTCGAGAAATATAACAATCATGAACCACTATAAAACTCAAATTATAATTACCTATAGTTGGATTTGAACTCAAGAATATTAGTTAGGAGCTTAATACACTTAGCACTACGCCACCATCATATCCTTGTTGGACTATGTTCGAACAATATAACCATGATATAACAATCATGAACCACTATAAAACTCAAATTATAATTACCTATAGTTGGATTTGAACTCAAGAATATTAGTTAGGAGCTTAATACACTTAGCACTACGCCACCATCATATCCTTGTTGGACTATGTTCGAACAATATAACCATGATACAACTTTCTATGTGCATTTCCATATGCTTGTGTATCCACTGCAGTACTTGCTGCCATGTTTGGGAACGTGCCTCCAAGAGGCAAAATTCGTTCCTCTCCCGCTGTCACTGCTGAAGCAAGCTTGACTAGGCCTCAAAGTGCTTTCCCCACGACCTGGAGCTCTAAGGAGACTGACAGGTATGACAATAAAATCCTATATACCATCACCTGGTCTGGCCCACCAAATTGGTATATTCATCATGGATATGGACTGTGGTTTGGTAAGTCTACAATTACCACAGTGTAATCAGGTAACCAATTTTTACAACCTAGACACTGGTAGTCCCAAATGTCCATCTCTCCATAGTGAGCTCACCAAACCCTCCCATGTATCGTGAAACCCTACCGTCCCTGTCTTGCTGCCACACCATCACTGCACCGCATGCAACATACCAAATCTTGGGATTATTTTCATTTTAGCCCCTTTCCAAGCTTTTCCTTCCCTTTATATCCTTTTTGGCCTTTTTCCTAAATTTTCCTATCTTTTCTATCCTTTTTGTCCTTAATATTAAAATTGTAGAATTATTAGTGGTTTGGGTTATATTTGATCAATATTCATGCAAATATATGGGTTTGTGTACAAATACCCCAATTAGTATTTTAATCAAGGTCTATAATGCAAAATGGCCACTAAAGAGAGGTAATAATTAGATTATATTAATTTATATTTTTCTATGCTTTTTGGGACAAGGAATAAGAAATAGTGTAGTTTGAGTTAGTTAATGAGAATAATGATCCTTTTTTATTTCCTCTCTCCTCTTAGAGGTAAATAAAGCATAAAGAGAGAATATTAAAGTGAGTTATGACTCTTAAGATAGTGTAGGATGGTTATCTTTGTTCTTCACTCAAAGATTATTTAGAAAATCCTTTTCATATTAATTCATTTTTAATACATTAATAAACACATTAATGGTCAATTTGGGCTAAAATATGCAAAACTAAGATTTAATTGCATAAGAATATTCTAGAACATAAATTTATCCTATGGTCCAAATTTGAGGTCGTTTGGTCAATGTTTGAACCCTAAAATGATTTAAACAAGTTTTGAATATAGTTTGACAATGCTTTGAGTTTAATTTCATCAATGTGAGTAATTAACCCTATGGTTCTGTTATTTTTACTCTATCAAGCATTACAAATATTGATTTCCCTCTCTGTTAGTCATCCAACAGATGTTATTAGATCGAATTCAATCGTGTGACGATCGGACGCCCGGGAAGTCATCCTCTTCCTTAGTCAATGCATGAGTCTGACACAGTTTCTCAACGTTTTGATCCCTGATTTCGTTCTTCCTCATTGCTCATCCATTTTGTGAAATTCCTTCACCAGTGACTTCGCCTTGTGATATTGTTTGTAATGACCCATCACTTGCCTTCTTTCATGGCCAATCCAGGAAATGCCCAATAGGGCAGTTACCTTCCTCGTCACCATGAATCGTAGATGCCCCATTAGCTTCCCTCCTTCCTATATAGCTAGATCAGCAACACCTTCAACCTCCACCAAATCCTCCTCCTTCCTCAATTTCATCTCTAGTGTCCCCTAACTCCTCTCCCTACTCAACTTACAGTTTTGGCGACTTCCCCTTCATCTCAGCCTCATGGGTGTCCTATTGTGCAATTGATGCACTTACGAGAAAGCTCGACACCCCTCCACCACGGCTGCATCGCCAGTTTGCTCTGGACCTTCCCCACTTGTTGTACCCTACAAGATGGCGTCTGCTCTTCATTGGCACCAACCACCAGGGCTTCTCACGATCTTCACGATCACAGAGAATGATGCTTTGACCTCGCCTAACCTCCAGGATGGTTTCCCAACTGTTGCTTGAAGTTGTGTAGCTTTGAAGTCAAAGCTTTGGAGCTATGATCTTCCACCCTTGTGTGGCCATGGCTAAACTTGATTCCAATGTCCCTGGGCATGAGGTTACTAGAATATGGGGTCCCTGTGACCGGGGAAAGCTAGGGAACATGTTCCAGATCTTATTTTTTAGTGATCTTCCCTGGTTTGTGATATGGGTTCCCGAAGTTCTGACCTTTAGGATGTTCGTCAAGCACCACAGTCTGAGTTGGAACAAACCAGGTAACGAACTGACTTTGATGGCCATGCTCTTTCAATTAATTAATTAATCTCGTGAGGATATTCTCAGGATTTCCCTGATACTATGATTCATCGATCGTGAGTTGTGTTTTATAATTAAAAGACATATTAGTCCATGCATTCTTGATTGATGTGTCACACAGGCCCAAAGTTGTATTTCGAGCCTTATTTACATTGGCTTATTTTCATATTTAAATGACCATCACACTATACTTTTCCTATTTTCTGATTGGTCAATTTTATATAATTAATAATAAATCTGCACCTTATTAGAAAAAATCAAATAAATAGTCATTGGAAAGAATTTTTCAATTCAAATCTGGTTTTAGGATTTTTCAAGTCATGTTTTGCCTCCTTGTTCTGATGTTTATTAGAAAAACCAATTTATTTATATAAAAACCCTAAAATGTATAATTAACATTTTAACACCAAATCAGACAATCAAATATGTTTTCTTGATTAGAAAAATCTAATTGATCGATTGGTCTAAGTTTTGAGTCTAAAATCCAAAGTTTTTGTAGAAGGTCCAAAATGTAGGGTTTCTTACACTTTATGCTTTATGAAACCCTAATACATGTGACATAATTTGTAATTAGGTTAAAGAGGCCTTAGATACAACCAAGTTGGTGAAAGTGATTACTAAAACTCTAAATTAAGGTATGTGATTATGTGCATATGTGAGTATGTGCATTCCTTCACCCTCCAGTTGGGCATTTCACAATCCAACCCTAATATTCCTAATGAGGCATAATTTATCCTTTAATCTTGTCATTGCCTTTTTGGCTACTTTATTTCAATTAATTTTTGGGTTTTGAACCCCTATGCAATATTTAATTTATTTAATCTTCCATATGATTCTTTTTCTAGCATGACGAATTATTGACTATATAGTTAATGTAGTGTACTTATGTACAACCACCCATAGTTGGGCATGTGTTATTTTTCCCAGGGGAATGTGTTTACTCTCCCCACTTTTATATATATTTTAGGTGTTTAAAAACGTGTTTCTCTCCCTCACCTATTGGTTGAGGTTAGGTAGGTGCCTCAACCCTACTTTAGTTATTATAGACATATTAATATTCATAGACGTAACTTGATTATTATTTAAATTGGCAGAATTCTTATTTTTTAAATGCCTCATACTCTTGACTCTCTTTAGCATAGTTGAATCATTTCTCCATGTTTATATTTTTCTATACTTTATTCGTTCTTATTCCTCAATTAACACATACCATGTTTCTTCTCTTGCTGGATGATCCCCACCACCCAGGTTTAGGATCAGAGTGCGCAATGAGCATGGTGGACCAACCTAAGATTAGGAATAAGGAGTTTATCCTTTCATTATGGACCTATCTCTTAAAGTTGTTTCTTGAAGATAGATTGATATAGTTTGGTTTCCCTCTATTTTAGATCCTTTTTGTGTTGTATACCCTTATGGGTGAATAAGATGTACATTTTGTAATTGAATACATTCATTATTTTATTCCGCTTCTATTCATTGGTATCTTGCACATCATTATTTAAATTTGAAAATTTTATACATATTCCATCATGCTTTGAGTATGTTTAGAATGGATGTTTTATTCTTCAATTATTTTTGTAAAGGGGTGTTTAGTGCTTCTTTACACCACCACTGCCAGCTATGGAGCTTCTCCCCTCAAATAGGTAGTAGATGGAATCTCCGCTCCACTAGCTAGACCATTTTGGATCCTAGAAATAAGTAGAGATCGGTCACGCTTAGCGAAGAGATCATGTTGGTGATCTGCTTCGAAGGGAGGAGCAAATATCAGAGGTACTCGTAGTCGTACCGCAGGTAAGTTTCCACCTCGATCTGTTTCCTTTCTTCTCCTTGGTGATGGAAACAACACGGTGCTAGATGTTTCATTCATTTACCCCGATCTATTAGATTCAGATCTCATTCCCTCAACATCCTTCACAGTTTATCCATTCTGGGCGGAGATCAATGAGTTGCTCATCGTCATTATCAACACCTTCTACTCCAACAAGGAGATTCCTCTGAGAAATCAACAACAACTCTTCTGCTAGCTGTTGGTTTGACTTAAGGAAATAGGTGGCAGCGCCAACAATGATCCGTAGCTAGCGACAATCAACGACTACTCTGCTCTGGTACACAGACTGCAAGTAAGAGTACTGAAATATTTTCTTCCCTTGCTCTTAATGTTGGGTTTTGTATTGTATCTGCATTCCCTGTAAGAACTGTTGTAACGTCCTAGGATTTGAGGCCTCAGATAAAAACGATCTTAAAAGGAATGATTGGACTACCCATATCACCAAGGTGCACCTCCTTTTCAGGAAGCCCATCACTAAGAGCTCCATAGTTAAGCGTGTTTGGCTTGGAGTAGTACTAGGATGGGTGACCAGTGAAATGTTGATTCTGGCTTGTGCGTGAGTGTGGACAAAGTGCCTTATTAAGGCTAGTGGTGGTATGTGGGGTCAGTCGTCATTCCTGAAACTCTACTAGAGCCTTGGGCAGTGGGCCCCAAGTGTTACAAATGGTATCAGAGCTAATTCCCCTCCAGTAGGTGGGGCCTACATGGACATGTGGCATGCCAGTCTTCAGTCGTGCAGTCTAGGTATATAGGAAAGGGATGGCAATGGCGACATAGCCACCCTTACGCTGGTATTTCGTGATCGGGAGTTGGGTGTCCATGGGCCATTCTGGGTCTGCACTGAAATGGAAAAATATTATGAGGCCATATAGTTGAGCCTTGACAAGGACGTCAAGAGTCTAAGTGAAGGAGATTATAACGTCCCAGGATTTGAGGCCTCGGATAAAAAAATCTTAAAAGGAATGATTGGACTACCCATATCACTAAGGTGCACCTCCTTTTTAGGAGGCCCATCACTAATAACTCCATAGTTAAGCGTGCTTGGCTTGGAGTAGTATTAGGACGGGTGACCAGTCGGGAAGTTGATCTTGGCTTACGTGTGAGTATGGACAAAGCACCTTGTTAAGGCTAGTGGTGGTTTGTGGGGTCAGTCGTCCTTCCTGAAACTCTACTAGAGCCTTGGGCAGTGGAGCCTGGGTGTTACAATCGTCTAACTATGCCTCGCTGGTTGTCAAAAATATTCTTATTGCCTCACTCCTCCCACACCTGTTGGTGGGCGTTTTGTAGGGTGTTCCATCAGCCGGAGTCACAGTCACGCTAGTTTTATCCCAAACAAAATGTGTACCATCCCCTGACGCTAACTATAACTAACATCTTTTAACTTCCCGAACACTAACTACAATAGATATCTTTCATTAGCTCATAACAAATGACAAACTGACATGTACCATCCACCTAGCTGGAAACCATAGATTATATTCGGTAGATCTAAAACAATGACTTTTAGTGATTATGAACACTCCAGTTATTTCATAAAGTTTTGTTACTATTATTGTTAGTACTAGCTAGTATATGCACATATGTTGTGTGCATGCAAATAATCTTGTTGGTGAGCTAAATAATATCAAAAATATAGATTATACATGCCCAAAGCTACCATAAACGCTAGTTTCATGTATGCATACCTACTTGATAAACATGTAAATTTCCTTAGAGGTTGCAAGAGTAATTCAAACTTACATGAATTTACATGGATGATAATGTGGTGGGTACAATGCAAGACATGGATGGTTGTAATTGTCTAGGATGTTGGATATTTGTTTTAGTTTCTCCATCAAAATCAATTTTATGGTCGTTATTGAGAGCATGTTTAGATGGTCGTAATATTAACTTACATGGTGAAGTATAATTCTAGAATTAGTCAAAGAAGAATTTAGTATTGTCTTATATTCTACAGTGGGAGTGGTACGTATGATCCTTATCCCTTTTATCTTGCCTCTTTCATATAAATGCTAATCTACAATGCTATGCATATAAATGTCAACATGTAGTATATGCATCCCAAATTTAGGACTCCAGACACAATGGTAACCATTTATGAAGAATCAAGAACTATGAACCCAAGTTCATGCCCTACTAACCAAGAGACCTTACCTGATGAAAGCATTGTTGTTTCATCACCATCTAGAGTTCTTAGGAGCAAGATTTGGAACTATTATAAGAGGAAGAAGGTCGAAGGGTATGGGAAAGCAGAATGTATATATTGCCATAAAGTGTACGGAGCAAATCCCAAGAATGGGAATCTCATATTCCTATGGTCATGAAGATGAGATGAAACAACAATATATACATATCATATGGGACATTTCATCTCAGATGTCCCATGCTAGGGATCTGAGATGACATAAAATGTATATATTTATCTTAGATGGAATGTCCCATGCTTGGGAATCCAACAAGGATATGATGGGAAATCCAACGAGGCTGTTATTATGACTGTGACATTACCAGTCTACAAAATGCCCACTGGCGGGTGTGGGAGGAATGAGGCAATAAGAATCTTGTTGACTGCCAATGAGGCATAATTAGACGGTTCTTACGGGAATGCAGATATAATACAAAAATTCAACATTAAGAGCAGAGGAAAAAAAGATTTAAGCACTCTTACCTACAATCTATGTGCCAGAGCAGAATAGTCATTGATCGTCGTCGGCACAACCACCCATTTCCTAAAGTCGAATCAGCAGCTAGTAGAAGAGTTGTTGTTGATTTATCGGAGGAATCTCTTGGTTGGATAGAAGGTGTTGATAATCATGATGAACAACTCATTGATTTCCGCCCGAAATGGATAAACTGTGAAGGATGTTGAGGGGATGAGATCTGAATCTAAAAGATTGGGGTAAATGAACAAAATCGCCAACACCATCTTTTTTCTATCACCAAGGAGAAGAAAGGAAACATACCAAGGTGAATACTTACCCACGGTACCACTACGAGTACCTCTAATATTTGCTCCTCCCTTCGAAGCAGATCACCAAAACGATCTCTTCACCAAGTGCGACCGTTCTCTACTGATTTTTGGAATCCACGACGGTCAGAAGCTGGCTAACGAAGTGGAGATTCCATCTACTACCTATTTGAGGAGAGCTCCATAGCCGGCAGCAGCGCAGCGATGGTGTGGTGGCGAGACGGGAATGATAGGGTTTCACGAGATGGGGGAGGGTTTCGTGAGCTCGCTGCTGTGAGATGGAAATTTGGGACTGCCATTGTAGGGGTGGTAAAAGTTGGTTTCCAGATTACAATGTGGTAGATTGTAGACTAACCAAACTACCATCCATATCTGTGATGGATATACCGATTTGGTGGGCCAGACCAGGATGGGTCGGACCGGGTAATGGTATATAGGATTTTATTGCCTCCCAGCTTCCGTCCAGTGACCTTCCCGTGCCCTTCCCGCTCAGGTATTCTCATGTCACCAACAATTCAATGTTTTCCCCAACGTGAAGAAAGGGGACAGTTGCACCAGTCATTCCAATTTTTTCACCAGACCTAATAAAAAGAATTTATATATGCTCCATGGAAGCACACGCTTTGTAACGACCCTCAAAATTTAGTCCCAAAAAAAATCCTTGGTATTTAATAAAGGAGAAACCCTAAATTGAAAGAATCGGTTTTTCATATGTTGACTTTAGTTGAGACCATGCTAAATTCGTATTCCAAATTGAGCTAAATACGCCAAGTGGACCTTGAATTGAATAATTCACATCAATACTTAGTCACATCGATGTCATGTATAATGCACAAATACCTAACCCCAATTATGCAATAATGACTAGTTAAGATTGAATGGTAGTTTAAACCCACATACATGCATAATACATCCCAATATTTGGTATATGAGTAAATAATAGGATAACAAAGTTTCCCTCGGATTTTGGTAATACAATTTCTTTTTAATGATTATTAACGTATTAATTACCCAAAATAACTAATGGTGTAAAACACCTATTTCCCTAATTCATATCTGAAATCTGATTAGATAATTAATTAGATTCCTCTTGGTTGAATTTGCTTACCCATCAAATTTGGTTGGATTTGGATAATCATAGATGCTCCAAAATATATTAAGAAGAAAAGGGAAAGATAATGTCAATTTATGATCTAATTGTTTGGTAATGCATATGATTATCCCGAAATTTTTGCCAATTAACAGATAGCGCAACGTCATGCGCTGCTTTAGAAAAACCTGGCTCTTCACGAGCCGTATGATCTAGATCTGAGGGCATGGACCTCATCCCCTACCTCCCACTTTATGCGCGCATGGAGAGGAAACATAACCACAAGCCATCACCAACGATTCCTTATTATCTCGACGCCAACGGTTTCAGGAGGTTATTCCAAGTTTAAAGAGCCCCCACTTGAATCCTAGCTCTGCTCATAGCGAAAATGCCCAAAAACCCTCACCCCCAGTCCATGGCGACGCCATCCCCATGCCAAGTAGGTTCATCAGTGTGACGACCGTCTCGTGAAAACAAGATTAACTAATGCGGAAGCGTTCACTAAGCAGCGGATTATAGAAAATCACTAAAAATTAAAACCTTTTTCAAAGAGACCCAATCATAGGAAAACTCTTTCAACAAGAACCAATGTATTACATTTACATCATGGTTCATAAGTATATATCTTATACCATCTCTTTTCAAGGGTTACAACATAAACTTCCTTGTTAAAATATAAACACAGACAACATAATAACCTCGAGGCATCAAGCCAAAATCTAAAAACGATACATTAAAAGCACTAAGTACTAACTCCGAGGACCTGAGAGTACAGAGACGACACATAGGACTTCTATCTACCAAACACGATAGACAGCACACTCAACCTGAGTTGTCACTGCTGTCCTTGTAGCTGCTGATGTTCTTCATCCGAAAGATATTATCAGTCTCTTTCACACTCGTCCACCTAAAAATGTTGGTTCCCACGGGGGTGAGACAATTGAAAATTGCCCCAGCGAGAGATATAACTCTCCGCCAGAAACATCATTATTGTAGTTTAATTAATATAAAACTGAGCAGAGAATAAGCAGTTTAGATCATTCTCATCTTTTAAAGTATTACACCTATCTATGATTGAACAGTAATTCATCTATTCTCTTTATAAGAAATAGAAAGAACATGTATAACATTTATCTACCATACATTTTCAACATCTCAAGCTTTGCTCATGTCATTCATTATTCTGATGTGTCACCCATGATTCATTCTTGTTTCTATTTGTTGGCCTTAGCCAATCTGCTAAACAAGTATTCACTTATGCCAGACATGTGATTATATAAATCATCATGTATTATTCAAGCATTAAACTATATCAATCAGGTATAAATGTTTCAGGCATTGGACTATACCAATCCTGATTACACATCCAGTCATTGGACTTTAACCAAACCTAATTACAGACATTAAGCCTCTGTCAGGTATTTCTAATTATAGAGGCATGGATAGCATGCGAAACATAACTATCAACATGAGATATCTAGAATCATGATTATAATCAATAGTAGCAGTAAAATATCAACATAAGCATGACTATTATATGTACACATTTACAGTCTTATGCATATCCACAACATAAGTATAATTACTATCTCTTAATTGCACTAAGCATCATCTTTATGTAAAGAGAATAAACAAGGGTTATCATCCAATGTGAAGCGTCATGTATAACCCTAAACAGATATGCTATACGGCTGTATTATATCTTTTATTATGCCCTGGGGAATTTGAATCGTACCATTCAAAGTCCAACTGACCCCTGCGAAGGGCTATTCGGTTCCGTACAAGATCTAGGAGTACCGGCATCCTAAGATCTCTTCCCCTCGGTCAGTACGAGTAAACTGCAGTGACATACCAGTCAAACTGCCAACAGTGACATATAGTCAACTGATAACAACTAGTCCGTACTTGGTACAAGTTACGACACTAGAAAACAGGGTATACAAAACCCTCTAATCCGAGGTACAACCGCAGCTGTCCTCAATCACATCAAATATTTGAGGCATAACCATAGCCATCCTCCGTAACCTGCAATTGTGGATGACAAGTATATATATATCCTCAACTTGCCACCCCCGCATATTCAACAATATGCGCTCCGAGTTTCCCTTAGGAATACTCGTTTCACCATCCAGCAAGTTCTGACACTGAAGATGGTTCTACGGCACAGGGCACTACATGATTAGAGTTGCACTTCATTAGTTATGCCAATTGGGTGAATTAAGGCTGCATCAAACAAGTGGACATACAAACCCTAATTCATTTCTAGCAAGCATATAAATATCAAAACCTGAAAAGATATAAAAAATATGAAACATAATTTCTCATCTCATCATCACATGGTAATATTCACTT
Organism: Alisma plantago-aquatica; assembly: GCA_963693085.1. Taxonomy (NCBI): domain Eukaryota; kingdom Viridiplantae; phylum Streptophyta; class Magnoliopsida; order Alismatales; family Alismataceae; genus Alisma; species Alisma plantago-aquatica. The sequence goes on from OY856413.1 coordinate 845,826,531, forward strand.
GCCATTCATTAGATTACACCAATTATCATAATCACAGGATATAAATCCTTTTCACAATAGCACAGGGTATCAACCCTTATCAACATAAGAGGAATACACCTCATTCAGGGCTCAATCATGCCCATGAAACATCTTGTTACTTCTTACCAGGTAACATCTAACCATATGGCTCACAAGGCCATTAAACATCTTGTCACCTCTCACTAGGCAACAATAACATATTAACTCATGTAATATAATAGTAACACCACTATTTCCTACACAGGGTTAGGGTTTACTATTCACATCAATTAGGATTTCATGTTCATTTTATCAATCCAACCCTAATATATTGTTCCATACATCTAGGAGCATCCATCGACATTCCAAGTATTTAATATTCTTATCATTTATCATTAAATGATCATCAACACAAGGTATGAGTTTAACTCTCATCCTTATCATGGTATGATTACCTCATACTCATTTTAGCTTACTTATCAAGTATGTTAAACTCATTAAATTTCATTATAACAATTTACATAACACTCTCCCTGTGTATCTTATCCAAAAATATTGGATTTGAGATGCATCAAGGTATATCAACCCTAAAATTCTAAATGTGATATCTATCATGTCTCAATATATCACTTCCCTCATCACTTCTATCTTACTTGAGTTTATTAACTTATCTTATAATAAGGAATCTCACATCTTAATACTTTCATCCACTAACCTATCACCTTTACCATGATGTGCATAGATCACACACAAGGATTGTCCAACTATCTTCAATGATATGGACTCATCTCAAATTAAGGCATTTCTTGTTATAAGGTTGCCTATAGTCAACCACTTGAGATATTTCATCATTATAGGGTATTACTCATTATTTCATCATTAAGGTTTACTCATATCATTACCCAGACATTAGGGTTATGATTTATCATGATATTTCCCATGATTAGAATTCCATGCACTATAGCCCAAATTTAGGGTTTTACATAGCTTTACTCTGTGTTAGGTTTAAGGTTTCATATGACATCGCCCTCAATTAGGGTTTCACATGGAATCATCCTCAATTAGAGTTTCTCAGGGAATCACCCTCAATTAGGGTTTCACTAATCATCCCAATTAGGGTTTCATTCAATTACCCATAAATTAGGGATTCATTATTCCTCCAATTAGGGTTTGGTATTTCATTACCTTAAATTAGAGTTACCCAAGTCATTACCCTTAATTAGGGTTACACTATTACCCTTAATTAGGGTTACACTATTACCCTAGATTAGGGTTTCACTCAGAATTTCCCTAAATCAGGGTCAAGGTTCATTAACCTTCTCAATTAGGGTTTCTTGATCTCTTTACTAAGGATCATACCCTAAATAACCATATGAATCATACTCATGTATGAATTCATTTATATCATTCTCTCCACTTGATTTGGTTACATCAACCATCCGATCAAATACAAACAACTATGTTTGACATAGTTATTGCTTCCATAAACAATTAGGGTTTGCTTAATTGAATAGCCTTCAACTCACGATTCCTTGGGAGTTAATCACTCAAATTTGGTGAGTCATTAGAACGATATGGAATGAATAAATGTGTCATATCCCATGCATAAGAAAGAGAAGTCTGAGATAATCTCAGATGAGTATGTTGTAAGAGGAACTAAAAGTGTACTCCTCATAAGATAAGAATAAGAATGAGGGAGATGAACCATGTTCAATAATGATGCCAGCATAATAAAGATCTTTCCCATAATAAGGAAATGGGAAATGTGATGAGATCATGAGATAATCATAAACATGCTAGATAATAATAAAGAAAGGGATAATGACATGAAATCATCCTTACAAATTTCAATGCTAAAGGCAAGGAGCCTAGGATGAGATAAAGAGTAAATGGTTCATGAATAGTTGAAAATACATAAATTAATAAGAGGAATATGAATCCTTGTTTTCTTTCCTTTCAGGGACATGACAATCAAGTGGGTCTTAGGACACTTGATGTGCATAAGATAAATGTGTTCATGTGATGGATACTTAGAAAAGTATCAGTTATCTTGGACTTTAGTCCCAAGATGAGGACATATGAAACACATAATGTTCCAAGATGAAAGGAAGAGATATATATGATGTGTTTCCAACACATGTGATAGATATCAAGGTGAAAGATTATGGTATCTGAGAGATATCAGATGGGTTAGGTTGGCTACCTGGATTGGTCAACTGTGAAATTAGTCTGATTATAATAATATGAACATCATATGTTAGGGGTTTATGCTCTGCATAAACATGATACTAATAAAGAATGTATGATGCTTCTCTGAATAAGAAAAGTGTTATTTGACACAAAGTTGACTCTATAGTCAATGATGAGGGACAGTGGGGCATGTGCCTTGTGTGTTGATTCTATGAGAATTTTGTATGGAAACACTTGGTGCTGATCAAAGTTTTATGGTGTATCTATAATAAGGAGATGATATGTGAAGACTAGATAGTATGATGAATAATATACATTTGTCTTCCTTTATCTGGATTTCGAGGACGAAATCCTTGTTAGGGGTTTATAATTTGTAACACCCCTGACCTGGGTTATACCTTAACCCTAGGTGTTTTGATTAAGAAAGATGATTATATGCTTAATCTCATCTTGTGAAAGGTAATTATGGTTCAAGAGGAACTTATATTACAATTCTTATCCTTTTTGAACATTGTTGAAATCAATGTTTTTCCTGTTTTGGACTAAAGTGCAAATTACCCAAGTTGAGGGGTTTAAGTGCAAATTGTGCATGATAATATGTTCCTCATGTGTTGAAGCATCATGAGAGTAAAGATGATGCTGAGGTATGGCTTATGGAAGCCTAAATACCAAGAAAGAGCTGATAAAGCAATGTATGTGCATGAAAACCTAGTTTTGGTGTAATGTGCAATTTACCCAAAACCCAGGGTGTAATATGTAAATTACCACTTCAATAAGGTCCCTGATGTTTCTTGGCATCAAGTAGAGAAAATAAAATGAGAGGGGCGCCTCATTTGAATTAAGTTGGAGGAGAGAGAATCTTGATATTAAAATAATCAAGATTTAATCCTAATTGAAACCCTAATTCTATTTAGTGTAAAAACAAATATAATAATTGAAGGGCCTTCAACCAAAAACGAGATGGTTGAATTTGCTCAAGTGTGAACACATTTGTGACTTTGCTAGGCCACGAAAATATCTCAAGCAAGTGGATAACCCACTCACCATTATTATAAAGAAAAGCAATATCCACTCAAATTGGAATATTATTATAATATGATCTAAGGTGCTTAATTTGTTTTTCTTTAAATTGATGGATAATGAAGAGGAATAAGAGGCAATGAAGATAGCCTCGTCCTTAAGGATTTTGAGGGGAATTTGAGGGGGAAGAGGCGGCCATATTTTTGGAATTTAATGCATTTTAATAATGCATTTTCTCTCTCATCAATTTTCTTATAAAAGTACCTTTACCAAGCCAAAACAAAGGCTATTTCGGATTCTTTTCTTTCCTCTTGCTTGTAAAACGACTAAGGAGCTGTGGAGGAGCAGGAGGACGACCCCAACCTGTTGGTAAGGTCCTTGACCTTCGTTCTCCTTGATTCCATGGTGGAAAAAATAAATAAATCATTGATTTCTTCTTATTTTGATCTCCTCTTCAACCCTAGGCAACTTTTTCATCCAAAAGCTTGAGGACGAGTTTAGGGGGAGTTGCTAGAGCTTCATCCACCATTAATGGCGTGAGCTTGAAGCTTTGGATCTCAATTGGAGGCGGGTTTTATAACTCAAACCCTTAATCATTGCTATTGCATCAATCAATTATGCTTTGTTGATTGTTTTCTTCAATTTGATACATACTTGTTTCTTTGCTGCAATTTCCATCAAGAACGGTTGCTGTTCTTGGTTGTTCGAAGGAAGGGGATGATGACATCATCCTAGATGCTTATCCAAAGAAAAGTACCAAGCCAAATGGTCTTGATATCTATTCCAAATCGTTTTAAATTGATTGGCTATGCGGTTTCAGCAAACCATTTTAGGGAAAACGGTTTCAAGACCGTTTGATATGGTTGAAAAAGCATTGACCGTTTGGGAATCTTGTTCCTAATTATGTAGTCTAATGACCCTCCAAATTTTAGGGGTTAACTCCCAAGGAATCGTGAGTTGAAGGCCAATCAATTAGATAAATCGAATTGAATTAAATACTGATTTTCAACCTGATCAACTTGACCTGTTTGGGAAAACGGTTTCAAGACCATTTGAGTGTGTTGACCAAGCATTTACCGTTTGGGATTCCTGTTTATAATGATGTTGGTTAATGACCCTCCAAATTTGAGGGATTAACTCCCAAGGAATCGTGAGTTGAAGCCTAATCAATTAGGGAAACCTAATTGAATTAAGTGCTGATTTTCAATCTGATTTAATTGACACATGACTTTCCCTTGTTCCAACATGACTAAGTCATTTAGGAACTCTTTGAAAGCTCAAACTTCTGTATTAAGGACTGATAACCTAGATTGTAAAGCTAGTATCCAGTCCACTATATGCATTACTGTTGCCCTAATCTGCCCAACAGTAATACTTAAAGAAATATTTTCTTATCATAAATAGATCAACTAGGAGACTCTTAGGCAATTGTCTCTCTCTTGCCTGCTCCCATACACCTCTTCTTGGTGCAATATTGCTGCTCTCAGCAGCAATATCCTCATGTGACCCAGTCATCTTTAAGTTCTTCTTCTCTTATATGAGCAGAAGACATTATCAGATACACTAGATGATACCAGAACAGACTCTACTACCTTAGTCCTATGTCTCTGTAGACTCAGCGAACCTAGAGCTCTGATACCACTAAATTGTGACGACCGTCTCGTGAAAACAAGATTAACTAATGCGGAAGCGTTCACTAAGCAGCGGATTATAGAAAATCACTAAAAATTAAAACCTTTTTCAAAGAGACCCAATCATAGGAAAACTCTTTCAACAAGAACCAATGTATTACATTTACATCATGGTTCATAAGTATATATCTTATACCATCTCTTTTCAAGGGTTACAACATAAACTTCCTTGTTAAAAGCTAAACACAGACAACATAATAACCTCGAGGCATCAAGCCAAAATCTCAAAACGATACATTAAAAGCACTAAGTACTAACTCTGAGGACCTGAGAGTACAGAGACGACACATAGGACTTCTATCTACCAAACACGATAGACAGCACACTCAACCTGAGTTGTCACTGCTGTCCTTGTAGCTACTGATGCTCTTCATCCGAAAGATATTATCAGTCTCTTTCACACTCGTCCACCTAAAAATGTTGGTTCCCACGGGGGTGAGACAATTGAAAATTGCCCCAGCGAGAGATATAACTCTCCGCCAGAAACATCATTATTGTAGTTTAATTAATATAAAACTGAGCAGAGGATAAGCAGTTTAGATCATTCTCATCTTTTAAAGTATTACACCTATCTATGATTGAACAGTAATTCATCTATTCTCTTTATAAGAAATAGAAAGAACATGTATAACATTTATCTACCATACATTTTCAACATCTCAAGCTTTGCTCATGTCATTCATTATTATGATGTGTCACCCATGATTCATTCTTGTTTCTATTTGTTGGCCTTAGCCAATCTGCTAAACAAGTATTCACTTATGCCAGACATGTGATTATATAAATCATCATGTATTATTCAAGCATTAAACTATATCAATCAGGTATAAATGTTTCAGGCATTGGACTATACCAATCCTGATTACACATCCAGGCATTGGACTTTAACCAAACCTAATTACAGGCATTAAGCCTCTGTCAGGTATTTCTAATTATAGAGGCATGGATAGCATGTGAAACATAACTATCAACATGAGATATCTAGAATCATGATTATAATCAACAGTAGCAGTAAAATATCAACATAAGCATGACTATTATATGTACACATTTACAGTCTTATGCATATCCACAACATAAGTATAATTACTATCTCTTAATTGCACTAAGCATCATCTTTATGTAAAGAGAATAAACAAGGGTTATCATCCAATGTGAAGCGTCATGTATAACCCTAAACAGATATGCTATACGGCTGTATTATATCTTTTATTATGCCCTGGGGAATTTGAATCGTACCATTCAAAGTCCAACCGACCCCTGCGAAGGGCTATTCGGTTCCGTACAAGATCTAGGAGTACCGGCATCCTAAGATCTCTTCCCCTCGGTCAGTACGAGTAAACTGCAGTGACATACCAGTCAAACTGCCAACAGTGACATATAGTCAACTGATAACAACTAGTCCGTACTTGGTACAAGTTACGACACTAGAAAACAGGGTATACAAAACCCTCTAATCCGAGGTACAACCGCAGCTGTCCTCAATCACATCAAATATTTGAGGCATGACCATAGCCATCCTCCGTAACCTGCAATTGTGGATGACAAGTATATATATATCCTCAACCTGCCACCCCCACATATTCAACAATATGCGCTCCGAGTTTCCCTTAGGAATACTCGTTTCACCATCCAGCAAGTTCTGACACTGAAGATGGTTCTACGGCACAGGGCACTACATGATTAGAGTTGCACTTAATTAGTTATGCCAATTGGGTGAATTAAGGCTGCATCAAACAAGTGGACATACAAACCCTAATTCATTTCTAGCAAGCATATAAATATCAAAACCTGAAAAGATATAAAACATATGAAACATAATTTCTCATCTCATCATCACATGGTAATATTCACTTGCCATTCATTAGATTACACCAATTATCATAATCACATGATATAAATCCTTTTCACAATAGCACAGGGTATCAACCCTTATCAACATAAGAGGAATACACCTCATTCAGGGCTCAATCATGCCCATGAAACATCTTGTTACTTCTTACCAGGTAACATCTAACCATATGGCTCACAAGGCCATTAAACATCTTGTCACCTCTCACTAGGCAACAATAACATATTAACTCATGTAATATAATAGTAACACCACTATTTCCTACACAGGGTTAGGGTTTACTATTCACATCAATTAGGGTTTCATGTTCATTTTATCAATCCAACCCTAATATATTGTTCCATACATCTAGGAGCATCCATCGACATTCCAAGCATTTAATATTCTTATCATTTATCATTAAATGATCATCAACACAAGGTATGAGTTTATCTCTCATCCTTATCATGGTATGATTACCTCATACTCATTTTAGCTTACTTATCAAGTATGTTAAACTCATTAAATTTCATTGTAACAATTTACATAACACTCTCCTTGTGTATCTTATCCAAAAATATTGGATTTGAGATGCATCAAGGTATATCAACCCTAAAATTCTAAATGTGATATCTATCATGTCTCAATATATCACTTCCCTCATCACTTCTATCTTACTTGAGTTTATTAACTTATCTTATAATAAGGAATCTCACATCTTAATACTTTCATCCACTAACCTATCACCTTTACCATGATGTGCATAGATCACACACAAGGATTGTCCAACTATCTTCAATGATATGGACTCATCTCAAATTAAGGCATTTCTTGTTATAAGGTTGCCTATAGTCAACCACTTGAGATATTTCATCATTATGGGGTATTACTCATTATTTCATCATTAAGGTTTACTCATATCATTACCCAGACATTAGGGTTATGATTTATCATAATATTGCCCATGATTAGAATTCCATGCACTATAGCCCAAATTTAGGGTTTTACATAGCTTTACTCTGTGTTAGGTTTAAGGTTTCATATGACATCGCCCTCAATTAGGGTTTCACATGGAATCATCCTCAATTAGAGTTTCTCAGGGAATCACCCTCAATTAGGGTTTCACTAATCATCCCAATTAGGGTTTCATTCAATTACCCATAAATTAGGGATTCATTATTCCTCCAATTAGGGTTTGGTATTTCATTACCTTAAATTAGAGTTACCCAAGTCATTACCCTTAATTAGGGTTACACTATTACCCTTAATTAGGGTTACACTATTACCCTAGATTAGGGTTTCACTCAGAATTTCCCTAAATCAGGGTCAAGGTTCATTAACCTTCTCAATTAGGGTTTCTTGATCTCTTTACTAAGGATCATACCCTAAATAACCATATGAATCATACTCATGTATGAATTCATTTATATCATTCTCTCCACTTGATTTGGTTACATCAACCATCCGATCAAATACAAACAACTATGTTTGACATAGTTATTGCTTCCATAAACAATTAGGGTTTGCTTAATTGAATAGCCTTCAACTCACGATTCCTTGGGAGTTAATCACTCAAATTTGGTGAGTCATTAGAACGATATGGAATGAATAAATGTGTCATATCCCATGCATAAGAAAGAGAAGTCTGAGATAATCTCAGATGAGTATGTTGTATGAGGAACTAAAAGTGTACTCCTCATAAGATAAGAATAAGAATGAGGGAGATGAACCCTGTTCAATAATGATGCCAGCATAATAAAGATCTTTCCCATAATAAGGAAATGGGAAATGTGATGAGATCATGAGATAATCATAAACATGCTAGATAATAATAAAGAAAGGGATAATGACATGAAATCATCCTTACAAATTTCAATGCTAAAGGCAAGGAGCCTAGGATGAGATAAAGAGTAAATGGTTCATGAATAGTTGAAAATACATAAATTAATAAGAGGAATATGAATCCTTGTTTTCTTTCCTTTCAGGGACATGACAATCAAGTGGGTCTTAGGACACTTGATGTGCATAAGATAAATGTGTTCATGTGATGGATACTTAGAAAAGTATCAGTTATCTTGGACTTTAGTCCCAAGATGAGGACATATGAAACACATAATGTTCCAAGATGAAAGGAAGAGATATATATGATGTGTTTCCAACACATGTGATAGATATCAAGGTGAAAGATTATGGTATCTGAGAGATATCAGATGGGTTAGGTTGGCTACCTGGATTGGTCAACTGTGAAATTAGTCTGATTATAATAATATGAACATCATATGTTAGGGGTTTATGCTCTGCATAAACATGATACTAATAAAGAATGTATGATGCTTCTCTGAATAAGAAAAGTGTTATTTGACACAAAGTTGACTCTATAGTCAATGATGAGGGACAGTGGGGCATGTGCCTTGTGTGTTGATTCTATGAGAATTTTGTATGGAAACACTTGGTGCTGATCAAAGTTTTATGGTGTATCTATAATAAGGAGATGATATGTGAAGACTAGATAGTATGATGAATAATATACATTTGTCTTCCTTTATCTGGATTTCGAGGACGAAATCCTTGTTAGGGGTTTATAATTTGTAACACCCCTGACCTGGGTTATACCTTAACCCTAGGTGTTTTGATTAAGAAAGATGATTAAATGCTTAATCTCATCTTGTGAAAGGTAATTATGGTTCAAGAGGAACTTATATTACAATTCTTATCCTTTTTGAACATTGTTGAAATCAATGTTTTTCCTGTTTTGGACTAAAGTGCAAATTACCCAAGTTGAGGGGTTTAAGTGCAAATTGTGCATGATAATATGTTCCTCATGTGTTGAAGCATCATGAGAGTAAAGATTATGCTGAGGTATGGCTTATGGAAGCCTAAATACCAAGAAAGAGCTGATAAAGCAATGTATGTGCATGAAAACCTAGTTTTGGTGTAATGTGCAATTTACCCAAAACCCAGGGTGTAATATGTAAATTACCACTTCAATAAGGTCCCTAATGTTTCTTGGCATCAAGTAGAGAAAATAAAATGAGAGGGGCGCCTCATTTGAATTAAGTTGGAGGAGAGAGAATCTTGATATTAAAATAATCAAGATTTAATCCTAATTGAAACCCTAATTCTATTTAGTGTAAAAACAAATATAATAATTGAAGGGCCTTCAACCAAAAACGAGATGGTTGAATTTGCTCAAGTGTGAACACATTTGTGACTTTGCTAGGCCACGAAAATATCTCAAGCAAGTGGATAACCCACTCACCATTATTATAAAGAAAAGCAATATCCACTCAAATTGGAATATTATTATAATATGATCTAAGGTGCTTAATTTGCTTTTCTTTAAATTGATGGATAATGAAGAGGAATAAGAGGCAATGAAGATAGCCTCGTCCTTAAGGATTTTGAGGGGAATTTGAGGGGGAAGAGGCGGCCATATTTTTGGAATTTAATGCATTTTAATAATGCATTTTCTCTCTCATCAATTTTCTTATAAAAGTACCTTTACCAAGCCAAAACAAAGGCTATTTCGGATTATTTTCTTTCCTCTTGCTTGTAAAACGACTAAGGAGCTGTGGAGGAGCAGGAGGACGACCCCAACCTGTTGGTAAGGTCCTTGACCTTCGTTCTCCTTGATTCCATGGTGGAAAAAATAAATAAATCATTGATTTCTTCTTATTTTGATCTCCTCTTCAACCCTAGACAACTTTTTCATCCAAAAGCTTGAGGACGAGTTTAGGGGGAGTTGCTAGAGCTTCATCCACCATTAATGGCGTGAGCTTGAAGCTTTGGATCTCAATTGGAGGCGGGTTTTATAACTCAAACCCTTAATCATTGCTATTGCATCAATCAATTATGCTTTGTTGATTGTTTTCTTCAATTTGATACATACTTGTTTCTTTGCTGCAATTTCCATCAAGAACGGTTGCTGTTCTTGGTTGTTCGAAGGAAGGGGATGATGACATCATCCTAGATGCTTATCCAAAGAAAAGTACCAAGCCAAATGGTCTTGATATCTATTCCAAATCGTTTTAAATTGATTGGCTATGCGGTTTCAGCAAACCGTTTTAGGGAAAACGGTTTCAAGACCGTTTGATATGGTTGAACAAGCATTGACCGTTTGGGAATCTTGTTCCTAATTATGTAGTCTAATGACCCTCCAAATTTTAGGGGTTAACTCCCAAGGAATCGTGAGTTGAAGGCCAATCAATTAGATAAATCGAATTGAATTAAATGCTGATTTTCAACCTGATCAACTTGACCTGTTTGGGAAAACGGTTTCAAGACCGTTTGAGTGTGTTGACCAAGCATTTACCGTTTGGGATTCCTGTTTATAATGATGTTGGTTAATGACCCTCCAAATTTGAGGGATTAACTCCCAAGGAATCGTGAGTTGAAGCCTAATCAATTAGGGAAACCTAATTGAATTAAGTGCTGATTTTCAATCTGATTTAATTGACACATGACTTTCCCTTGTTCCAACATGACTAAGTCATTTAGGAACTCTTTGAAAGCTCAAACTTCTGTATTAAGGACTGATAACCTAGATTGTAAAGCTAGTATCCAGTCCACTATATGCATTACTGTTGCCCTAATCTGCCCAACAGTAATACTTAAATAAATATTTTCTTATCATAAATAGATCAACTAGGAGACTCTTAGGCAATTGTCTCTCTCTTGCCTGCTCCCATGCACCTCTTCTTGGTGCAATATTGCTGCTCTCAGCAGCAATATCCTCATGTGACCCAGTCATCTTTAAGTTCTTCTTCTCTTATATGAGCAGAAGACATTATCAGATACACTAGATGATACCAGAACAGACTCTACTACCTTAGTCCTATGTCTCTGTAGACTCAGCGAACCTAGAGCTCTGATACCACTAAATTGTGACGACCGTCTCGTGAAAACAAGATTAACTAATGCGGAAGCGTTCACTAAGCAGCGGATTATAGAAAATCACTAAAAATTAAAACCTTTTTCAAAGAGACCCAATCATAGGAAAACTCTTTCAACAAGAACCAATGTATTACATTTACATCATGGTTCATAAGTATATATCTTATACCATCTCTTTTCAAGGGTTACAACATAAACTTCCTTGTTAAAAGCTAAACACAGACAACATAATAACCTCGAGGCATCAAGCCAAAATCTCAAAACGATACATTAAAAGCACTAAGTACTAACTCTGAGGACCTGAGAGTACAGAGACGACACATAGGACTTCTATCTACCAAACACGATAGACAGCACACTCAACCTGAGTTGTCACTGCTGTCCTTGTAGCTGCTGATGCTCTTCATCCGAAAGATATTATCAGTCTCTTTCACACTCGTCCACCTAAAAATGTTGGTTCCCACGGGGGTGAGACAATTGAAAATTGCCCCAGCGAGAGATATAACTCTCCGCCAGAAACATCATTATTGTAGTTTAATTAATATAAAACTGAGCAGAGGATAAGCAGTTTAGATCATTCTCATCTTTTAAAGTATTACACCTATCTATGATTGAACAGTAATTCATCTATTCTCTTTATAAGAAATAGAAAGAACATGTATAACATTTATCTACCATACATTTTCAACATCTCAAGCTTTGCTCATGTCATTCATTATTATGATGTGTCACCCATGATTCATTCTTGTTTCTATTTGTTGGCCTTAGCCAATCTGCTAAACAAGTATTCACTTATGCCAGACATGTGATTATATAAATCATCATGTATTATTCAAGCATTAAACTATATCAATCAGGTATAAATGTTTCAGGCATTGGACTATACCAATCCTGATTACACATCCAGGCATTGGACTTTAACCAAACCTAATTACAGGCATTAAGCCTCTGTCAGGTATTTCTAATTATAGAGGCATGGATAGCATGTGAAACATAACTATCAACATGAGATATCTAGAATCATGATTATAATCAACAGTAGCAGTAAAATATCAACATAAGCATGACTATTATATGTACACATTTACAGTCTTATGCATATCCACAACATAAGTATAATTACTATCTCTTAATTGCACTAAGCATCATCTTTATGTAAAGAGAATAAACAAGGGTTATCATCCAATGTGAAGCGTCATGTATAACCCTAAACAGATATGCTATACGGCTGTATTATATCTTTTATTATGCCCTGGGGAATTTGAATCGTACCATTCAAAGTCCAACCGACCCCTGCGAAGGGCTATTCGGTTCCGTACAAGATCTAGGAGTACCGGCATCCTAAGATCTCTTCCCCTCGGTCAGTACGAGTAAACTGCAGTGACATACCAGTCAAACTGCCAACAGTGACATATAGTCAACTGATAACAACTAGTCCGTACTTGGTACAAGTTACGACACTAGAAAACAGGGTATACAAAACCCTCTAATCCGAGGTACAACCGCAGCTGTCCCCAATCACATCAAATATTTGAGGCATGACCATAGCCATCCTCCGTAACCTGCAATTGTGGATGACAAGTATATATATATCCTCAACCTGCCACCCCCACATATTCAACAATATGCGCTCCGAGTTTCCCTTAGGAATACTCGTTTCACCATCCAGCAAGTTCTGACACTGAAGATGGTTCTACGGCACAGGGCACTACATGATTAGAGTTGCACTTAATTAGTTATGCCAATTGGGTGAATTAAGGCTGCATCAAACAAGTGGACATACAAACCCTAATTCATTTCTAGCAAGCATATAAATATCAAAACCTGAAAAGATATAAAACATATGAAACATAATTTCTCATCTCATCATCACATGGTAATATTCACTTGCCATTCATTAGATTACACCAATTATCATAATCACAGGATATAAATCCTTTTCACAATAGCACAGGGTATCAACCCTTATCAACATAAGAGGAATACACCTCATTCAGGGCTCAATCATGCCCATGAAACATCTTGTTACTTCTTACCAGGTAACATCTAACCATATGGCTCACAAGGCCATTAAACATCTTGTCACCTCTCACTAGGCAACAATAACATATTAACTCATGTAATATAATAGTAACACCACTATTTCCTACACAGGGTTAGGGTTTACTATTCACATCAATTAGGGTTTCATGTTCATTTTATCAATCCAACCCTAATATATTGTTCCATACATCTAGGAGCATCCATCGACATTCCAAGCATTTAATATTCTTATCATTTATCATTAAATGATCATCAACACAAGGTATGAGTTTATCTCTCATCCTTATCATGGTATGATTACCTCATACTCATTTTAGCTTACTTATCAAGTATGTTAAACTCATTAAATTTCATTGTAACAATTTACATAACACTCTCCTTGTGTATCTTATCCAAAAATATTGGATTTGAGATGCATCAAGGTATATCAACCCTAAAATTCTAAATGTGATATCTATCATGTCTCAATATATCACTTCCCTCATCACTTCTATCTTACTTGAGTTTATTAACTTATCTTATAATAAGGAATCTCACATCTTAATACTTTCATCCACTAACCTATCACCTTTACCATGATGTGCATAGATCACACACAAGGATTGTCCAACTATCTTCAATGATATGGACTCATCTCAAATTAAGGCATTTCTTGTTATAAGGTTGCCTATAGTCAACCACTTGAGATATTTCATCATTATGGGGTATTACTCATTATTTCATCATTAAGGTTTACTCATATCATTACCCAGACATTAGGGTTATGATTTATCATAATATTGCCCATGATTAGAATTCCATGCACTATAGCCCAAATTTAGGGTTTTACATAGCTTTACTCTGTGTTAGGTTTAAGGTTTCATATGACATCGCCCTCAATTAGGGTTTCACATGGAATCATCCTCAATTAGAGTTTCTCAGGGAATCACCCTCAATTAGGGTTTCACTAATCATCCCAATTAGGGTTTCATTCAATTACCCATAAATTAGGGATTCATTATTCCTCCAATTAGGGTTTGGTATTTCATTACCTTAAATTAGAGTTACCCAAGTCATTACCCTTAATTAGGGTTACACTATTACCCTTAATTAGGGTTACACTATTACCCTAGATTAGGGTTTCACTCAGAATTTCCCTAAATCAGGGTCAAGGTTCATTAACCTTCTCAATTAGGGTTTCTTGATCTCTTTACTAAGGATCATACCCTAAATAACCATATGAATCATACTCATGTATGAATTCATTTATATCATTCTCTCCACTTGATTTGGTTACATCAACCATCCGATCAAATACAAACAACTATGTTTGACATAGTTATTGCTTCCATAAACAATTAGGGTTTGCTTAATTGAATAGCCTTCAACTCACGATTCCTTGGGAGTTAATCACTCAAATTTGGTGAGTCATTAGAACGATATGGAATGAATAAATGTGTCATATCCCATGCATAAGAAAGAGAAGTCTGAGATAATCTCAGATGAGTATGTTGTATGAGGAACTAAAAGTGTACTCCTCATAAGATAAGAATAAGAATGAGGGAGATGAACCCTGTTCAATAATGATGCCAGCATAATAAAGATCTTTCCCATAATAAGGAAATGGGAAATGTGATGAGATCATGAGATAATCATAAACATGCTAGATAATAATAAAGAAAGGGATAATGACATGAAATCATCCTTACAAATTTCAATGCTAAAGGCAAGGAGCCTAGGATGAGATAAAGAGTAAATGGTTCATGAATAGTTGAAAATACATAAATTAATAAGAGGAATATGAATCCTTGTTTTCTTTCCTTTCAGGGACATGACAATCAAGTGGGTCTTAGGACACTTGATGTGCATAAGATAAATGTGTTCATGTGATGGATACTTAGAAAAGTATCAGTTATCTTGGACTTTAGTCCCAAGATGAGGACATATGAAACACATAATGTTCCAAGATGAAAGGAAGAGATATATATGATGTGTTTCCAACACATGTGATAGATATCAAGGTGAAAGATTATGGTATCTGAGAGATATCAGATGGGTTAGGTTGGCTACCTGGATTGGTCAACTGTGAAATTAGTCTGATTATAATAATATGAACATCATATGTTAGGGGTTTATGCTCTGCATAAACATGATACTAATAAAGAATGTATGATGCTTCTCTGAATAAGAAAAGTGTTATTTGACACAAAGTTGACTCTATAGTCAATGATGAGGGACAGTGGGGCATGTGCCTTGTGTGTTGATTCTATGAGAATTTTGTATGGAAACACTTGGTGCTGATCAAAGTTTTATGGTGTATCTATAATAAGGAGATGATATGTGAAGACTAGATAGTATGATGAATAATATACATTTGTCTTCCTTTATCTGGATTTCGAGGACGAAATCCTTGTTAGGGGTTTATAATTTGTAACACCCCTGACCTGGGTTATACCTTAACCCTAGGTGTTTTGATTAAGAAAGATGATTAAATGCTTAATCTCATCTTGTGAAAGGTAATTATGGTTCAAGAGGAACTTATATTACAATTCTTATCCTTTTTGAACATTGTTGAAATCAATGTTTTTCCTGTTTTGGACTAAAGTGCAAATTACCCAAGTTGAGGGGTTTAAGTGCAAATTGTGCATGATAATATGTTCCTCATGTGTTGAAGCATCATGAGAGTAAAGATTATGCTGAGGTATGGCTTATGGAAGCCTAAATACCAAGAAAGAGCTGATAAAGCAATGTATGTGCATGAAAACCTAGTTTTGGTGTAATGTGCAATTTACCCAAAACCCAGGGTGTAATATGTAAATTACCACTTCAATAAGGTCCCTAATGTTTCTTGGCATCAAGTAGAGAAAATAAAATGAGAGGGGCGCCTCATTTGAATTAAGTTGGAGGAGAGAGAATCTTGATATTAAAATAATCAAGATTTAATCCTAATTGAAACCCTAATTCTATTTAGTGTAAAAACAAATATAATAATTGAAGGGGCTTCAACCAAAAACGAGATGGTTGAATTTGCTCAAGTGTGAACACATTTGTGACTTTGCTAGGCCACGAAAATATCTCAAGCAAGTGGATAACCCACTCACCATTATTATAAAGAAAAGCAATATCCACTCAAATTGGAATATTATTATAATATGATCTAAGGTGCTTAATTTGCTTTTCTTTAAATTGATGGATAATGAAGAGGAATAAGAGGCAATGAAGATAGCCTCGTCCTTAAGGATTTTTAGGGGAATTTGAGGGGGAAGAGGCGGCCATATTTTTGGAATTTAATGCATTTTAATAATGCATTTTCTCTCTCATCAATTTTCTTATAAAAGTACCTTTACCAAGCCAAAACAAAGGCTATTTCGGATTCTTTTCTTTCCTCTTGCTTGTAAAACGACTAAGGAGCTGTGGAGGAGCAGGAGGACGACCCCAACCTGTTGGTAAGGTCCTTGACCTTCGTTCTCCTTGATTCCATGGTGGAAAAAATAAATAAATCATTGATTTCTTCTTATTTTGATCTCCTCTTCAACCCTAGACAACTTTTTCATCCAAAAGCTTGAGGACGAGTTTAGGGGGAGTTGCTAGAGCTTCATCCACCATTAATGGCGTGATCTTGAAGCTTTGGATCTCAATTGGAGGCGGGTTTTATAACTCAAACCCTTAATCATTGCTATTGCATCAATCAATTATGCTTTGTTGATTGTTTTCTTCAATTTGATACATACTTGTTTCTTTGCTGCAATTTCCATCAAGAACGGTTGCTGTTCTTGGTTGTTCGAAGGAAGGGGATGATGACATCATCCTAGATGCTTATCCAAAGAAAAGTACCAAGCCAAATGGTCTTGATATCTATTCCAAATCGTTTTAAATTGATTGGCTATGCGGTTTCAGCAAACCGTTTTAGGGAAAACGGTTTCAAGACCGTTTGATATGGTTGAACAAGCATTGACCGTTTGGGAATCTTGTTCCTAATTATGTAGTCTAATGACCCTCCAAATTTTAGGGGTTAACTCCCAAGGAATCGTGAGTTGAAGGCCAATCAATTAGATAAATCGAATTGAATTAAATGCTGATTTTCAACCTGATCAACTTGACCTGTTTGGGAAAACGGTTTCAAGACCGTTTGAGTGTGTTGACCAAGCATTTACCGTTTGGGATTCCTGTTTATAATGATGTTGGTTAATGACCCTCCAAATTTGAGGGATTAACTCCCAAGGAATCGTGAGTTGAAGCCTAATCAATTAGGGAAACCTAATTGAATTAAGTGCTGATTTTCAATCTGATTTAATTGACACATGACTTTCCCTTGTTCCAACATGACTAAGTCATTTAGGAACTCTTTGAAAGCTCAAACTTCTGTATTAAGGACTGATAACCTAGATTGTAAAGCTAGTATCCAGTCCACTATATGCATTACTGTTGCCCTAATCTGCCCAACAGTAATACTTAAATAAATATTTTCTTATCATAAATAGATCAACTAGGAGACTCTTAGGCAATTGTCTCTCTCTTGCCTGCTCCCATGCACCTCTTCTTGGTGCAATATTGCTGCTCTCAGCAGCAATATCCTCATGTGACCCAGTCATCTTTAAGTTCTTCTTCTCTTATATGAGCAGAAGACATTATCAGATACACTAGATGATACCAGAACAGACTCTACTACCTTAGTCCTATGTCTCTGTAGACTCAGCGAACCTAGAGCTCTGATACCACTAAATTGTGACGACCGTCTCGTGAAAACAAGATTAACTAATGCGGAAGCGTTCACTAAGCAGCGGATTATAGAAAATCACTAAAAATTAAAACCTTTTTCAAAGAGACCCAATCATAGGAAAACTCTTTCAACAAGAACCAATGTATTACATTTACATCATGGTTCATAAGTATATATCTTATACCATCTCTTTTCAAGGGTTACAACATAAACTTCCTTGTTAAAAGCTAAACACAGACAACATAATAACCTCGAGGCATCAAGCCAAAATCTCAAAACGATACATTAAAAGCACTAAGTACTAACTCTGAGGACCTGAGAGTACAGAGACGACACATAGGACTTCTATCTACCAAACACGATAGACAGCACACTCAACCTGAGTTGTCACTGCTGTCCTTGTAGCTGCTGATGCTCTTCATCCGAAAGATATTATCAGTCTCTTTCACACTCGTCCACCTAAAAATGTTGGTTCCCACGGGGGTGAGACAATTGAAAATTGCCCCAGCGAGAGATATAACTCTCCGCCAGAAACATCATTATTGTAGTTTAATTAATATAAAACTGAGCAGAGGATAAGCAGTTTAGATCATTCTCATCTTTTAAAGTATTACACCTATCTATGATTGAACAGTAATTCATCTATTCTCTTTATAAGAAATAGAAAGAACATGTATAACATTTATCTACCATACATTTTCAACATCTCAAGCTTTGCTCATGTCATTCATTATTATGATGTGTCACCCATGATTCATTCTTGTTTCTATTTGTTGGCCTTAGCCAATCTGCTAAACAAGTATTCACTTATGCCAGACATGTGATTATATAAATCATCATGTATTATTCAAGCATTAAACTATATCAATCAGGTATAAATGTTTCAGGCATTGGACTATACCAATCCTGATTACACATCCAGGCATTGGACTTTAACCAAACCTAATTACAGGCATTAAGCCTCTGTCAGGTATTTCTAATTATAGAGGCATGGATAGCATGTGAAACATAACTATCAACATGAGATATCTAGAATCATGATTATAATCAACAATAGCAGTAAAATATCAACATAAGCATGACTATTATATGTACACATTTACAGTCTTATGCATATCCACAACATAAGTATAATTACTATCTCTTAATTGCACTAAGCATCATCTTTATGTAAAGAGAATAAACAAGGGTTATCATCCAATGTGAAGCGTCATGTATAACCCTAAACAGATATGCTATACGGCTGTATTATATCTTTTATTATGCCCTGGGGAATTTGAATCGTACCATTCAAAGTCCAACCGACCCCTGCGAAGGGCTATTCGGTTCCGTACAAGATCTAGGAGTACCGGCATCCTAAGATCTCTTCCCCTCGGTCAGTACGAGTAAACTGCAGTGACATACCAGTCAAACTGCCAACAGTGACATATAGTCAACTGATAACAACTAGTCCGTACTTGGTACAAGTTACGACACTAGAAAACAGGGTATACAAAACCCTCTAATCCGAGGTACAACCGCAGCTGTCCTCAATCACATCAAATATTTGAGGCATGACCATAGCCATCCTCTGTAACCTGCAATTGTGGATGACAAGTATATATATATCCTCAACCTGCCACCCCCACATATTCAACAATATGCGCTCCGAGTTTCCCTTAGGAATACTCGTTTCACCATCCAGCAAGTTCTGACACTGAAGATGGTTCTACGGCACAGGGCACTACATGATTAGAGTTGCACTTAATTAGTTATGCCAATTGGGTGAATTAAGGCTGCATCAAACAAGTGGACATACAAACCCTAATTCATTTCTAGCAAGCATATAAATATCAAAACCTGAAAAGATATAAAACATATGAAACATAATTTCTCATCTCATCATCACATGGTAATATTCACTTGCCATTCATTAGATTACACCAATTATCATAATCACAGGATATAAATCCTTTTCACAATAGCACAGGGTATCAACCCTTATCAACATAAGAGGAATACACCTCATTCAGGGCTCAATCATGCCCATGAAACATCTTGTTACTTCTTACCAGGTAACATCTAACCATATGGCTCACAAGGCCATTAAACATCTTGTCACCTCTCACTAGGCAACAATAACATATTAACTCATGTAATATAATAGTAACACCACTATTTCCTACACAGGGTTAGGGTTTACTATTCACATCAATTAGGGTTTCATGTTCATTTTATCAATCCAACCCTAATATATTGTTCCATACATCTAGGAGCATCCATCGACATTCCAAGCATTTAATATTCTTATCATTTATCATTAAATGATCATCAACACAAGGTATGAGTTTATCTCTCATCCTTATCATGGTATGATTACCTCATACTCATTTTAGCTTACTTATCAAGTATGTTAAACTCATTAAATTTCATTGTAACAATTTACATAACACTCTCCTTGTGTATCTTATCCAAAAATATTGGATTTGAGATGCATCAAGGTATATCAACCCTAAAATTCTAAATGTGATATCTATCATGTCTCAATATATCACTTCCCTCATCACTTCTATCTTACTTGAGTTTATTAACTTATCTTATAATAAGGAATCTCACATCTTAATACTTTCATCCACTAACCTATCACCTTTACCATGATGTGCATAGATCACACACAAGGATTGTCCAACTATCTTCAATGATATGGACTCATCTCAAATTAAGGCATTTCTTGTTATAAGGTTGCCTATAGTCAACCACTTGAGATATTTCATCATTATGGGGTATTACTCATTATTTCATCATTAAGGTTTACTCATATCATTACCCAGACATTAGGGTTATGATTTATCATAATATTGCCCATGATTAGAATTCCATGCACTATAGCCCAAATTTAGGGTTTTACATAGCTTTACTCTGTGTTAGGTTTAAGGTTTCATATGACATCGCCCTCAATTAGGGTTTCACATGGAATCATCCTCAATTAGAGTTTCTCAGGGAATCACCCTCAATTAGGGTTTCACTAATCATCCCAATTAGGGTTTCATTCAATTACCCATAAATTAGGGATTCATTATTCCTCCAATTAGGGTTTGGTATTTCATTACCTTAAATTAGAGTTACCCAAGTCATTACCCTTAATTAGGGTTACACTATTACCCTTAATTAGGGTTACACTATTACCCTAGATTAGGGTTTCACTCAGAATTTCCCTAAATCAGGGTCAAGGTTCATTAACCTTCTCAATTAGGGTTTCTTGATCTCTTTACTAAGGATCATACCCTAAATAACCATATGAATCATACTCATGTATGAATTCATTTATATCATTCTCTCCACTTGATTTGGTTACATCAACCATCCGATCAAATACAAACAACTATGTTTGACATAGTTATTGCTTCCATAAACAATTAGGGTTTGCTTAATTGAATAGCCTTCAACTCACGATTCCTTGGGAGTTAATCACTCAAATTTGGTGAGTCATTAGAACGATATGGAATGAATAAATGTGTCATATCCCATGCATAAGAAAGAGAAGTCTGAGATAATCTCAGATGAGTATGTTGTATGAGGAACTAAAAGTGTACTCCTCATAAGATAAGAATAAGAATGAGGGAGATGAACCCTGTTCAATAATGATGCCAGCATAATAAAGATCTTTCCCATAATAAGGAAATGGGAAATGTGATGAGATCATGAGATAATCATAAACATGCTAGATAATAATAAAGAAAGGGATAATGACATGAAATCATCCTTACAAATTTCAATGCTAAAGGCAAGGAGCCTAGGATGAGATAAAGAGTAAATGGTTCATGAATAGTTGAAAATACATAAATTAATAAGAGGAATATGAATCCTTGTTTTCTTTCCTTTCAGGGACATGACAATCAAGTGGGTCTTAGGACACTTGATGTGCATAAGATAAATGTGTTCATGTGATGGATACTTAGAAAAGTATCAGTTATCTTGGACTTTAGTCCCAAGATGAGGACATATGAAACACATAATGTTCCAAGATGAAAGGAAGAGATATATATGATGTGTTTCCAACACATGTGATAGATATCAAGGTGAAAGATTATGGTATCTGAGAGATATCAGATGGGATAGGTTGGCTACCTGGATTGGTCAACTGTGAAATTAGTCTGATTATAATAATATGAACATCATATGTTAGGGGTTTATGCTCTGCATAAACATGATACTAATAAAGAATGTATGATGCTTCTCTGAATAAGAAAAGTGTTATTTGACACAAAGTTGACTCTATAGTCAATGATGAGGGACAGTGGGGCATGTGCCTTGTGTGTTGATTCTATGAGAATTTTGTATGGAAACACTTGGTGCTGATCAAAGTTTTATGGTGTATCTATAATAAGGAGATGATATGTGAAGACTAGATAGTATGATGAATAATATACATTTGTCTTCCTTTATCTGGATTTCGAGGACGAAATCCTTGTTAGGGGTTTATAATTTGTAACACCCCTGACCTGGGTTATACCTTAACCCTAGGTGTTTTGATTAAGAAAGATGATTAAATGCTTAATCTCATCTTGTGAAAGGTAATTATGGTTCAAGAGGAACTTATATTACAATTCTTATCCTTTTTGAACATTGTTGAAATCAATGTTTTTCCTGTTTTGGACTAAAGTGCAAATTACCCAAGTTGAGGGGTTTAAGTGCAAATTGTGCATGATAATATGTTCCTCATGTGTTGAAGCATCATGAGAGTAAAGATTATGCTGAGGTATGGCTTATGGAAGCCTAAATACCAAGAAAGAGCTGATAAAGCAATGTATGTGCATGAAAACCTAGTTTTGGTGTAATGTGCAATTTACCCAAAACCCAGGGTGTAATATGTAAATTACCACTTCAATAAGGTCCCTAATGTTTCTTGGCATCAAGTAGAGAAAATAAAATGAGAGGGGCGCCTCATTTGAATTAAGTTGGAGGAGAGAGAATCTTGATATTAAAATAATCAAGATTTAATCCTAATTGAAACCCTAATTCTATTTAGTGTAAAAACAAATATAATAATTGAAGGGGCTTCAACCAAAAACGAGATGGTTGAATTTGCTCAAGTGTGAACACATTTGTGACTTTGCTAGGCCACGAAAATATCTCAAGCAAGTGGATAACCCACTCACCATTATTATAAAGAAAAGCAATATCCACTCAAATTGGAATATTATTATAATATGATCTAAGGTGCTTAATTTGCTTTTCTTTAAATTGATGGATAATGAAGAGGAATAAGAGGCAATGAAGATAGCCTCGTCCTTA
This sequence comes from Alisma plantago-aquatica, assembly GCA_963693085.1. Taxonomy (NCBI): domain Eukaryota; kingdom Viridiplantae; phylum Streptophyta; class Magnoliopsida; order Alismatales; family Alismataceae; genus Alisma; species Alisma plantago-aquatica. The sequence goes on from OY856413.1 coordinate 845,850,172, forward strand.
AGGATTTTGAGGGGAATTTGAGGGGGAAGAGGCGGCCATATTTTTGGAATTTAATGCATTTTAATAATGCATTTTCTCTCTCATCAATTTTCTTATAAAAGTACCTTTACCAAGCCAAAACAAAGGCTATTTCGGATTCTTTTCTTTCCTCTTGCTTTTAAAACGACTAAGGAGCTGTGGAGGAGCAGGAGGACGACCCCAACCTGTTGGTAAGGTCCTTGACCTTCGTTCTCCTTGATTCCATGGTGGAAAAAATAAATAAATCATTGATTTCTTCTTATTTTGATCTCCTCTTCAACCCTAGGCAACTTTTTCATCCAAAAGCTTGAGGACGAGTTTAGGGGGAGTTGCTAGAGCTTCATCCACCATTAATGGCGTGAGCTTGAAGCTTTGGATCTCAATTGGAGGCGGGTTTTATAACTCAAACCCTTAATCATTGCTATTGCATCAATCAATTATGCTTTGTTGATTGTTTTCTTCAATTTGATACATACTTGTTTCTTTGCTGCAATTTCCATCAAGAACGGTTGTTGTTCTTGGTTGTTCGAAGGAAGGGGATGATGAAATCATCCTAGATGCTTATCCAAAGAAAAGTACCAAGCCAAATGGTCTTGATATCTATTCCAAATCGTTTTAAATTGATTGGCTATGCGGTTTCAGCAAACCGTTTTAGGGAAAACGGTTTCAAGACCGTTTGATATGGTTGAACAAGCATTGACCGTTTGGGAATCTTGTTCCTAATTATGTAGTCTAATGACCCTCCAAATTTTAGGGGTTAACTCCCAAGGAATCGTGAGTTGAAGGCCAATCAATTAGATAAATCGAATTGAATTAAATGCTGATTTTCAACCTGATCAACTTGACCTGTTTGGGAAAACGGTTTCAAGACCGTTTGAGTGTGTTGACCAAGCATTTACCGTTTGGGATTCCTGTTTATAATGATGTTGGTTAATGACCCTCCAAATTTGAGGGATTAACTCCCAAGGAATCGTGAGTTGAAGCCTAATCAATTAGGGAAACCTAATTGAATTAAGTGCTGATTTTCAATCTGATTTAATTGACACATGACTTTCCCTTGTTCCAACATGACTAAGTCATTTAGGAACTCTTTGAAAGCTCAAACTTCTGTATTAAGGACTGATAACCTAGATTGTAAAGTTAGTATCCAGTCCACTATATGCATTACTGTTGCCCTAATCTGCCCAACAGTAATACTTAAAGATCTATTTTCTTATCATAAATAGATCAACTAGGAGACTCTTAGGCAATTGTCTCTCTCTTGCCTGCTCCCATGCACCTCTTCTTGGTGCAATATTGCTGCTCTCAGCAGCAATATCCTCATGTGACCCAGTCATCTTTAAGTTCTTCTTCTCTTATATGAGCAGAAGACATTATCAGATACACTAGATGATACCAGAACAGACTCTACTACCTTAGTCCTATGTCTCTGTAGACTCAGCGAACCTAGAGCTCTGATACCACTAAATTGTGATGACCGTCTCGTGAAAACAAGATTAACTAATGCGGAAGCGTTCACTAAGCATCGGATTATAGAAAATCACTAAAAATTAAAACCTTTTTCAAAGAGACCCAATCATAGGAAAACTCTTTCAACAAGAACCAATGTATTACATTTACATCATGGTTCATAAGTATATATCTTATACCATCTCTTTTCAAGGGTTACAACATAAACTTCCTTGTTAAAAGCTAAACACAGACAACATAATAACCTCGAGGCATCAAGCCAAAATCTCAAAACGATACATTAAAAGCACTAAGTATTAACTCCGAGGACCTGAGAGTACAGAGATGACACATAGGACTTCTATCTACCAAACACGATAGACAGCACACTCAACCTGAGTTGTCACTGCTGTCCTTGTAGCTGCTGATGTTCTTCATCCGAAAGATATTATCAGTCTCTTTCACACTCGTCCACCTAAAAATGTTGGTTCCCACGGGGGTGAGACAATTGAAAATTGCCCCAGCGAGAGATATAACTCTCCGCCAGAAACATCATTATTGTAGTTTAATTAATATAAAACTGAGTAGAGGATAAGCAGTTTAGATCATTCTCATCTTTTAAAGTATTACACCTATCTATGATTGAACAGTAATTCATCTATTCTCTTTATAAGAAATAGAAAGAACATGTATAACATTTATCTACCATACATTTTCAACATCTCAAGCTTTGCTCATGTCATTCATTATTATGATGTGTCACCCATGATTCATTCTTGTTTCTATTTGTTGGCCTTAGCCAATCTGCTAAACAAGTATTCACTTATGCCAGACATGTGATTATATAAATCATCATGTATTATTCAAGCATTAAACTATATCAATCAGGTATAAATGTTTCAGGCATTGGACTATACCAATCCTGATTACACATCCAGGCATTGGACTTTAACCAAACCTAATTACAGGCATTAAGCCTCTGTCAGGTATTTCTAATTATAGAGGCATGGATAGCATGTGAAACATAACTATCAACATGAGATATCTAGAATCATGATTATAATCAACAGTAGCAGTAAAATATCAACATAAGCATGACTATTATATGTACACATTTACAGTCTTATGCATATCCACAACATAAGTATAATTACTATCTCTTAATTGCACTAAGCATCATCTTTATGTAAAGAGAATAAACAAGGGTTATCATCCAATGTGAAGCGTCATGTATAACCCTAAACAGATATGCTATACGGCTGTATTATATCTTTTATTATGCCCTGGGGAATTTGAATCGTACCATTCAAAGTCCAACCGACCCCTGCGAAGGGCTATTCGGTTCCGTACAAGATCTAGGAGTACCGGCATCCTAAGATCTCTTCCCCTCGGTCAGTACGAGTAAACTGCAGTGACATACCAGTCAAACTGCCAACAGTGACATATAGTCAACTGATAACAACTAGTCCGTACTTGGTACAAGTTACGACACTAGAAAACAGGGTATACAAAACCCTCTAATCCGAGGTACAACCGCAGCTGTCCTCAATCACATCAAATATTTGAGGCATGACCATAGCCATCCTCCGTAACCTGCAATTGTGGATGACAAGTATATATATATCCTCAACCTGCCACCCCCGCATATTCAACAATATGCGCTCCGAGTTTCCCTTAGGAATACTCGTTTCACCATCCAGCAAGTTCTGACACTGAAGATGGTTCTACGGCACAGGGCACTACATGATTAGAGTTGCACTTAATTAGTTATGCCAATTGGGTGAATTAAGGCTGCATCAAACAAGTGGACATACAAACCCTAATTCATTTCTAGCAAGCATATAAATATCAAAACCTGAAAAGATATAAAACATATGAAACATAATTTCTCATCTCATCATCACATGGTAATATTCACTTGCCATTCATTAGATTACACCAATTATCATAATCACAGGATATAAATCCTTTTCACAATAGCACAGGGTATCAACCCTTATCAACATAAGAGGAATACACCTCATTCAGGGCTCAATCATGCCCATGAAACATCTTGTTACTTCTTACCAGGTAACATCTAACCATATGGCTCACAAGGCCATTAAACATCTTGTCACCTCTCACTAGGCAACAATAACATATTAACTCATGTAATATAATAGTAACACCACTATTTCCTACACAGGGTTAGGGTTTACTATTCACATCAATTAGGGTTTCATGTTCATTTTATCAATCCAACCCTAATATATTGTTCCATACATCTAGGAGCATCCATCGACATTCCAAGTATTTAATATTCTTATCATTTATCATTAAATGATCATCAACACAAGGTATGAGTTTATCTCTCATCCTTATCATGGTATGATTACCTCATACTCATTTTAGCTTACTTATCAAGTATGTTAAACTCATTAAATTTCATTGTAACAATTTACATAACACTCTCCTTGTGTATCTTATCCAAAAATATTGGATTTGAGATGCATCAAGGTATATCAACCCTAAAATTCTAAATGTGATATCTATCATGTCTCAATATATCACTTCCCTCATCACTTCTATCTTACTTGAGTTTATTAACTTATCTTATAATAAGGAATCTCACATCTTAATACTTTCATCCACTAACCTATCACCTTTACCATGATGTGCATAGATCACACACAAGGATTGTCCAACTATCTTCAATGATATGGACTCATCTCAAATTAAGGCATTTCTTGTTATAAGGTTGCCTATAGTCAACCACTTGAGATATTTCATCATTATAGGGTATTACTCATTATTTCATCATTAAGGTTTACTCATATCATTACCCAGACATTAGGGTTATGATTTATCATGATATTGCCCATGATTAGAATTCCATGCACTATAGCCCAAATTTAGGGTTTTACATAGCTTTACTCTGTGTTAGGTTTAAGGTTTCATATGACATCGCCCTCAATTAGGGTTTCACATGGAATCATCCTCAATTAGAGTTTCTCAGGGAATCACCCTCAATTAGGGTTTCACTAATCATCCCAATTAGGGTTTCATTCAATTACCCATAAATTAGGGATTCATTATTCCTCCAATTAGGGTTTGGTATTTCATTACCTTAAATTAGAGTTACCCAAGTCATTACCCTTAATTAGGGTTACACTATTACCCTTAATTAGGGTTACACTATTACCCTAGATTAGGGTTTCACTCAGAATTTCCCTAAATCAGGGTCAAGGTTCATTAACCTTCTCAATTAGGGTTTCTTGATCTCTTTACTAAGGATCATACCCTAAATAACCATATGAATCATACTCATGTATGAATTCATTTATATCATTCTCTCCACTTGATTTGGTTACATCAACCATCCGATCAAATACAAACAACTATGTTTGACATAGTTATTGCTTCCATAAACAATTAGGGTTTGCTTAATTGAATAGCCTTCAACTCACGATTCCTTGGGAGTTAATCACTCAAATTTGGTGAGTCATTAGAACGATATGGAATGAATAAATGTGTCATATCCCATGCATAAGAAAGAGAAGTCTGAGATAATCTCAGATGAGTATGTTGTATGAGGAACTAAAAGTGTACTCCTCATAAGCTAAGAATAAGAATGAGGGAGATGAACTCGGTTCAATAATGATGCCAGCATAATAAAGATCTTTCCCATAATAAGGAAATGGGAAATGTGATGAGATCATGAGATAATCATAAACATGCTAGATAATAATAAAGAAAGGGATAATGACATGAAATCATCCTTACAAATTTCAATGCTAAAGGCAAGGAGCCTAGGATGAGATAAAGAGTAAATGGTTCATGAATAGTTGAAAATACATAAATTAATAAGAGGAATATGAATCCTTGTTTTCTTTCCTTTCAGGGACATGACAATCAAGTGGGTCTTAGGACACTTGATGTGCATAAGATAAATGTGTTCATGTGATGGATACTTAGAAAAGTATCAGTTATCTTGGACTTTAGTCCCAAGATGAGGACATATGAAACACATAATGTTCCAAGATGAAAGGAAGAGATATATATGATGTGTTTCCAACACATGTGATAGATATCAAGGTGAAAGATTATGGTATCTGAGAGATATCAGATGGGTTAGGTTGGCTACCTGGATTGGTCAACTGTGAAATTAGTCTGATTATAATAATATGAACATCATATGTTAGGGGTTTATGCTCTGCATAAACATGATACTAATAAAGAATGTATGATGCTTCTCTGAATAAGAAAAGTGTTATTTGACACAAAGTTGACTCTATAGTCAATGATGAGGGACAGTGGGGCATGTGCCTTGTGTGTTGATTCTATGAGAATTTTGTATGGAAACACTTGGTGCTGATCAAAGTTTTATGGTGTATCTATAATAAGGAGATGATATGTGAAGACTAGATAGTATGATGAATAATATACATTTGTCTTCCTTTATCTGGATTTCGAGGACGAAATCCTTGTTAGGGGTTTATAATTTGTAACACCCCTGACCTGGGTTATACCTTAACCCTAGGTGTTTTGATTAAGAAAGATGATTAAATGCTTAATCTCATCTTGTGAAAGGTAATTATGGTTCAAGAGGAACTTATATTACAATTCTTATCCTTTTTGAACATTGTTGAAATCAATGTTTTTCTGTTTTGGACTAAAGTGCAAATTACCCAAGTTGAGGGGTTTAAGTGCAAATTGTGCATGATAATATGTTCCTCATGTGTTGAAGCATCATGAGAGTAAAGATGATGCTGAGGTATGGCTTATGGAAGCCTAAATACCAAGAAAGAGCTGATAAAGCAATGTATGTGCATGAAAACCTAGTTTTGGTGTAATGTGCAATTTACTCAAAACTCAGGGTGTAATATGTAAATTACCACTTCAATAAGGTCCCTAATGTTTCTTGGCATCAAGTAGAGAAAATAAAATGAGAGGGGCGCCTCATTTGAATTAAGTTGGAGGAGAGAGAATCTTGATATTAAAATAATCAAGATTTAATCCTAATTGAAACCCTAATTCTATTTAGTGTAAAAACAAATATAATAATTGAAGGGCCTTCAACCAAAAACGAGATGGTTGAATTTGCTCAAGTGTGAACACATTTGTGACTTTTCTAGGCCACGAAAATATCTCAAGCAAGTGGATAACCCACTCACCATCATTATAAAGAAAAGCAATATCCACTCAAATTGGAATATTATTATAATATGATCTAAGGTGCTTAATTTGCTTTTCTTTAAATTGATGGATAATGAAGAGGAATAAGAGGCAATGAAGATAGCCTCGTCCTTAAGGATTTTTAGGGGAATTTGAGGGGGAAGAGGCGGCCATATTTTTGGAATTTAATGCATTTTAATAATGCATTTTCTCTCTCATCAATTTTCTTATAAAAGTACCTTTACCAAGCCAAAACAAAGGCTATTTCGGATTCTTTTCTTTCCTCTTGCTTGTAAAACGACTAAGGAGCTGTGGAGGAGCAGGAGGACGACCCCAACCTGTTGGTAAGGTCCTTGACCTTCGTTCTCCTTGATTCCATGGTGGAAAAAATAAATAAATCATTGATTTCTTCTTATTTTGATCTCCTCTTCAACCCTAGGCAACTTTTTCATCCAAAAGCTTGAGGACGAGTTTAGGGGGAGTTGCTAGAGCTTCATCCACCATTAATGGCGTGAGCTTGAAGCTTTGGATCTCAATTGGAGGCGGGTTTTATAACTCAAACCCTTAATCATTGCTATTGCATCAATCAATTATGCTTTGTTGATTGTTTTCTTCAATTTGATACATACTTGTTTCTTTGCTGCAATTTCCATCAAGAACGGTTGCTGTTCTTGGTTGTTCGAAGGAAGGGGATGATGCCATCATCCTAGATGCTTATCCAAAGAAAAGTACCAAGCCAAATGGTCTTGATATCTATTCCAAATCGTTTTAAATTGATTGGCTATGCGGTTTCAGCAAACCGTTTTAGGGAAAACGGTTTCAAGACCGTTTGATATGGTTGAACAAGCATTGACCGTTTGGGAATCTTGTTCCTAATTATGTAGTCTAATGACCCTCCAAATTTTAGGGGTTAACTCCCAAGGAATCGTGAGTTGAAGGCCAATCAATTAGATAAATCGAATTGAATTAAATGCTGATTTTCAACCTGATCAACTTGACCTGTTTGGGAAAACGGTTTCAAGACCGTTTGAGTGTGTTGACCAAGCATTTACCGTTTGGGATTCCTGTTTATAATGATGTTGGTTAATGACCCTCCAAATTTGAGGGATTAACTCCCAAGGAATCGTGAGTTGAAGCCTAATCAATTAGGGAAACCTAATTGAATTAAGTGCTGATTTTCAATCTGATTTAATTGACACATGACTTTCCCTTGTTCCAACATGACTAAGTCATTTAGGAACTCTTTGAAAGCTCAAACTTCTGTATTAAGGACTGATAACCTAGATTGTAAAGCTAGTATCCAGTCCACTATATGCATTACTGTTGCCCTAATCTGCCCAACAGTAATACTTAAAGAAATATTTTCTTATCATAAATAGATCAACTAGGAGACTCTTAGGCAATTGTCTCTCTCTTGCCTGCTCCCATGCACCTCTTCTTGGTGCAATATTGCTGCTCTCAGCAGCAATATCCTCATGTGACCCAGTCATCTTTAAGTTCTTCTTCTCTTATATGAGCAGAAGACATTATCAGATACACTAGATGATACCAGAACAGACTCTACTACCTTAGTCCTATGTCTCTGTAGACTCAGCGAACCTAGAGCTCTGATACCACTAAATTGTGATGACCGTCTCGTGAAAACAAGATTAACTAATGCGGAAGCGTTCACTAAGCAGCGGATTATAGAAAATCACTAAAAATTAAAACCTTTTTCAAAGAGACCCAATCATAGGAAAACTCTTTCAACAAGAACCAATGTATTACATTTACATCATGGTTCATAAGTATATATCTTATACCATCTCTTTTCAAGGGTTACAACATAAACTTCCTTGTTAAAAGCTAAACACGGACAACATAATAACCTCGAGGCATCAAGCCAAAATCTCAAAACGATACATTAAAAGCACTAAGTACTAACTCCGAGGACCTGAGAGTACAGAGACGACACATAGGACTTCTATCTACCAAACACGATAGACAGCACACTCAACCTGAGTTGTCACTGCTGTCCTTGTAGCTGTTGATGTTCTTCATCCGAAAGATATTATCAGTCTCTTTCACACTCGTCCACCTAAAAATGTTGGTTCCCACGGGGGTGAGACAATTGAAAATTGCCCCAGCGAGAGATATAACTCTCCGCCAGAAACATCATTATTGTAGTTTAATTAATATAAAACTGAGCAGAGGATAAGCAGTTTAGATCATTCTCATCTTTTAAAGTATTACACCTATCTATGATTGAACAGTAATTCATCTATTCTCTTTATAAGAAATAGAAAGAACATGTATAACATTTATCTACCATACATTTTCAACATCTCAAGCTTTGCTCATGTCATTCATTATTATGATGTGTCACCCATGATTCATTCTTGTTTCTATTTGTTGGCCTTAGCCAATCTGCTAAACAAGTATTCACTTATGCCAGACATGTGATTATATAAATCATCATGTATTATTCAAGCATTAAACTATATCAATCAGGTATAAATGTTTCAGGCATTGGACTATACCAATCCTGATTACACATCCAGGCATTGGACTTTAACCAAACCTAATTACAGGCATTAAGCCTCTGTCAGGTATTTCTAATTATAGAGGCATGGATAGCATGTGAAACATAACTATCAACATGAGATATCTAGAATCATGATTATAATCAACAGTAGCAGTAAAATATCAACATAAGCATGACTATTATATGTACACATTTACAGTCTTATGCATATCCACAACATAAGTATAATTACTATCTCTTAATTGCACTAAGCATCATCTTTATGTAAAGAGAATAAACAAGGGTTATCATCCAATGTGAAGCGTCATGTATAACCCTAAACAGATATGCTATACGGCTGTATTATATCTTTTATTATGCCCTGGGGAATTTGAATCGTACCATTCAAAGTCCAACCGACCCCTGCGAAGGGCTATTCGGTTCCGTACAAGATCTAGGAATACCGGCATCCTAAGATCTCTTCCCCTCGGTCAGTACGAGTAAACTGCAGTGACATACCAGTCAAACTGCCAACAGTGACATATAGTCAACTGATAACAACTAGTCCGTACTTGGTACAAGTTACGACACTAGAAAACAGGGTATACAAAACCCTCTAATCCGAGGTACAACCGCAGCTGTCCTCAATCACATCAAATATTTGAGGCATGACCATAGCCATCCTCCGTAACCTGCAATTGTGGATGACAAGTATATATATATCCTCAACCTGCCACCCCCGCATATTCAACAATATGCGCTCCGAGTTTCCCTTAGGAATACTCGTTTCACCATCCAGCAAGTTCTGACACTGAAGATGGTTCTACGGCACAGGGCACTACATGATTAGAGTTGCACTTAATTAGTTATGCCAATTGGGTGAATTAAGGCTGCATCAAACAAGTGGACATACAAACCCTAATTCATTTCTAGCAAGCATATAAATATCAAAACCTGAAAAGATATAAAACATATGAAACATAATTTCTCATCTCATCATCACATGGTAATATTCACTTTCCATTCATTAGATTACACCAATTATCATAATCACAGGATATAAATCCTTTTCACAATAGCACAGGGTATCAACCCTTATCAACATAAGAGGAATACACCTCATTCAGGGCTCAATCATGCCCATGAAACATCTTGTTACTTCTTACCAGGTAACATCTAACCATATGGCTCACAAGGCCATTAAACATCTTGTCACCTCTCACTAGGCAACAATAACATATTAACTCATGTAATATAATAGTAACACCACTATTTCCTACACAGGGTTAGGGTTTACTATTCACATCAATTAGGGTTTCATGTTCATTTTATCAATCCAACCCTAATATATTGTTCCATACATCTAGGAGCATCCATCGACATTCCAAGTATTTAATATTCTTATCATTTATCATTAAATGATCATCAACACAAGGTATGAGTTTATCTCTCATCCTTATCATGGTATGATTACCTCATACTCATTTTAGCTTACTTATCAAGTATGTTAAACTCATTAAATTTCATTGTAACAATTTACATAACACTCTCCTTGTGTATCTTATCCAAAAATATTGGATTTGAGATGCATCAAGGTATATCAACCCTAAAATTCTAAATGTGATATCTATCATGTCTCAATATATCACTTCCCTCATCACTTCTATCTTACTTGAGTTTATTAACTTATCTTATAATAAGGAATCTCACATCTTAATACTTTCATCCACTAACCTATCACCTTTACCATGATGTGCATAGATCACACACAAGGATTGTCCAACTATCTTCAATGATATGGACTCATCTCAAATTAAGGCATTTCTTGTTATAAGGTTGCCTATAGTCAACCACTTGAGATATTTCATCATTATAGGGTATTACTCATTATTTCATCATTAAGGTTTACTCATATCATTACCCAGACATTAGGGTTATGATTTATCATGATATTGCCCATGATTAGAATTCCATGCACTATAGCCCAAATTTAGGGTTTTACATAGCTTTACTCTGTGTTAGGTTTAAGGTTTCATATGACATCGCCCTCAATTAGGGTTTCACATGGAATCATCCTCAATTAGAGTTTCTCAGGGAATCACCCTCAATTAGGGTTTCACTAATCATCCCAATTAGGGTTTCATTCAATTACCCATAAATTAGGGATTCATTATTCCTCCAATTAGGGTTTGGTATTTCATTACCTTAAATTAGAGTTACCCAAGTCATTACCCTTAATTAGGGTTACACTATTACCCTTAATTAGGGTTACACTATTACCCTAGATTAGGGTTTCACTCAGAATTTCCCTAAATCAGGGTCAAGGTTCATTAACCTTCTCAATTAGGGTTTCTTGATCTCTTTACTAAGGATCATACCCTAAATAACCATATGAATCATACTCATGTATGAATTCATTTATATCATTCTCTCCACTTGATTTGGTTACATCAACCATCCGATCAAATACAAACAACTATGTTTGACATAGTTATTGTTTCCATAAACAATTAGGGTTTGCTTAATTGAATAGCCTTCAACTCACGATTCCTTGGGAGTTAATCACTCAAATTTGGTGAGTCATTAGAACGATATGGAATGAATAAATGTGTCATATCCCATGCATAAGAAAGAGAAGTTTGAGATAATCTCAGATGAGTATGTTGTATGAGGAACTAAAAGTGTACTCCTCATAAGATAAGAATAAGAATGAGGGAGATGAACCCTGTTCAATAATGATGCCAGCATAATAAAGATCTTTCCCATAATAAGGAAATGGGAAATGTGATGAGATCATGAGATAATCATAAACATGCTAGATAATAATAAAGAAAGGGATAATGACATGAAATCATCCTTACAAATTTCAATGCTAAAGGCAAGGAGCCTAGGATGAGATAAAGAGTAAATGGTTCATGAATAGTTGAAAATACATAAATTAATAAGAGGAATATGAATCCTTGTTTTCTTTCCTTTCAGGGACATGACAATCAAGTGGGTCTTAGGACACTTGATGTGCATAAGATAAATGTGTTCATGTGATGGATACTTAGAAAAGTATCAGTTATCTTGGACTTTAGTCCCAAGATGAGGACATATGAAACACATAATGTTCCAAGATGAAAGGAAGAGATATATATGATGTGTTTCCAACACATGTGATAGATATCAAGGTGAAAGATTATGGTATCTGAGAGATATCAGATGGGTTAGGTTGGCTACCTGGATTGGTCAACTGTGAAATTAGTCTGATTATAATAATATGAACATCATATGTTAGGGGTTTATGCTCTGCATAAACATGATACTAATAAAGAATGTATGATGCTTCTCTGAATAAGAAAAGTGTTATTTGACACAAAGTTGACTCTATAGTCAATGATGAGGGACAGTGGGGCATGTGCCTTGTGTGTTGATTCTATGAGAATTTTGTATGGAAACACTTGGTGCTGATCAAAGTTTTATGGTGTATCTATAATAAGGAGATGATATGTGAAGACTAGATAGTATGATGAATAATATACATTTGTCTTCCTTTATCTGGATTTCGAGGACGAAATCCTTGTTAGGGGTTTATAATTTGTAACACCCCTGACCTGGGTTATACCTTAACCCTAGGTGTTTTGATTAAGAAAGATGATTAAATGCTTAATCTCATCTTGTGAAAGGTAATTATGGTTCAATAGGAACTTATATTACAATTCTTATCCTTTTTGAACATTGTTGAAATCAATGTTTTTCCTGTTTTGGACTAAAGTGCAAATTACCCAAGTTGAGGGGTTTAAGTGCAAATTGTGCATGATAATATGTTCCTCATGTGTTGAAGCATCATGAGAGTAAAGATTATGCTGAGGTATGGCTTATGGAAGCCTAAATACCAAGAAAGAGCTGATAAAGCAATGTATGTGCATGAAAACCTAGTTTTGGTGTAATGTGCAATTTACCCAAAACCCAGGGTGTAATATGTAAATTACCACTTCAATAAGGTCCCTAATGTTTCTTGGCATCAAGTAGAGAAAATAAAATGAGAGGGGCGCCTCATTTGAATTAAGTTGGAGGAGAGAGAATCTTGATATTAAAATAATCAAGATTTAATCCTAATTGAAACCCTAATTCTATTTAGTGTAAAAACAAATATAATAATTGAAGGGCCTTCAACCAAAAACGAGATGGTTGAATTTGCTCAAGTGTGAACACATTTGTGACTTTGCTAGGCCACGAAAATATCTCAAGCAAGTGGATAACCCACTCACCATTATTATAAAGAAAAGCAATATCCACTCAAATTGGAATATTATTATAATATGATCTAAGGTGCTTAATTTGCTTTTCTTTAAATTGATGGATAATGAAGAGGAATAAGAGGCAATGAAGATAGCCTCGTCCTTAAGGATTTTGAGGGGAATTTGAGGGGGAGGAGGCGGCCATATTTTTGGAATTTAATGCATTTTAATAATGCATTTTCTCTCTCATCAATTTTCTTATAAAAGTACCTTTACCAAGCCAAAACAAAGGCTATTTCGGATTCTTTTCTTTCCTCTTGCTTGTAAAACGACTAAGGAGCTGTGGAGGAGCAGGAGGACGACCCCAACCTGTTGGTAAGGTCCTTGACCTTCGTTCTCCTTGATTCCATGGTGGAAAAAATAAATAAATCATTGATTTCTTCTTATTTTGATCTCCTCTTCAACCCTAGGCAACTTTTTCATCCAAAAGCTTGAGGACGAGTTTAGGGGGAGTTGCTAGAGCTTCATCCACCATTAATGGCATGAGATTGAAGCTTTGGATCTCAATTGGAGGCGGGTTTTATAACTCAAACCCTTAATCATTGCTATTGCATCAATCAATTATGCTTTGTTGATTGTTTTCTTCAATTTGATACATACTTGTTTCTTTGCTGCAATTTCCATCAAGAACGGTTGCTGTTCTTGGTTGTTCGAAGGAAGGGGATGATGACATCATCCTAGATGCTTATCCAAAGAAAAGTACCAAGCCAAATGGTCTTGATATCTATTCCAAATCGTTTTAAATTGATTGGCTATGCGGTTTCAGCAAACCGTTTTAGGGAAAACGGTTTCAAGACCGTTTGATATGGTTGAACAAGCATTGACCGTTTGGGAATCTTGTTCCTAATTATGTAGTCTAATGACCCTCCAAATTTTAGGGGTTAACTCCCAAGGAATCGTGAGTTGAAGGCCAATCAATTAGATAAATCGAATTGAATTAAATGCTGATTTTCAACCTGATCAACTTGACCTGTTTGGGAAAACGGTTTCAAGACCGTTTGAGTGTGTTGACCAAGCATTTACCGTTTGGGATTCCTGTTTATAATGATGTTGGTTAATGACCCTCCAAATTTGAGGGATTAACTCCCAAGGAATCGTGAGTTGAAGCCTAATCAATTAGGGAAACCTAATTGAATTAAGTGCTGATTTTCAATCTGATTTAATTGACACATGACTTTCCCTTGTTCCAACATGACTAAGTCATTTAGGAACTCTTTGAAAGCTCAAACTTCTGTATTAAGGACTGATAACCTAGATTGTAAAGCTAGTATCCAGTCCACTATATGCATTACTGTTGCCCTAATCTGCCCAACAGTAATACTTAAATAAATATTTTCTTATCATAAATAGATCAACTAGGAGACTCTTAGGCAATTGTCTCTCTCTTGCCTGCTCCCATGCACCTCTTCTTGGTGCAATATTGCTGCTCTCAGCAGCAATATCCTCATGTGACCCAGTCATCTTTAAGTTCTTCTTCTCTTATATGAGCAGAAGACATTATCAGATACACTAGATGATACCAGAACAGACTCTACTACCTTAGTCCTATGTCTCTGTAGACTCAGCGAACCTAGAGCTCTGATACCACTAAATTGTGACGACCGTCTCGTGAAAACAAGATTAACTAATGCAGAAGCGTTCACTAAGCAGCGGATTATAGAAAATCACTAAAAATTAAAACCTTTTTCAAAGAGACCCAATCATAGGAAAACTCTTTCAACAAGAACCAATGTATTACATTTACATCATGGTTCATAAGTATATATCTTATACCATCTCTTTTCAAGGGTTACAACATAAACTTCCTTGTTAAAAGCTAAACACAGACAACATAATAACCTCGAGGCATCAAGCCAAAATCTCAAAACGATACATTAAAAGCACTAAGTACTAACTCCGAGGACCTGAGAGTACAGAGACGACACATAGGACTTCTATCTACCAAACACGATAGACAGCACACTCAACCTGAGTTGTCACTGCTGTCCTTGTAGCTGTTGATGTTCTTCATCCGAAAGATATTATCAGTCTCTTTCACACTCGTCCACTTAAAAATGTTGGTTCCCACGGGGGTGAGACAATTGAAAATTGCCCCAGCGAGAGATATAACTCTCCGCCAGAAACATCATTATTGTAGTTTAATTAATATAAAACTGAGTAGAGGATAAGCAGTTTAGATCATTCTCATCTTTTAAAGTATTACACCTATCTATGATTGAACAGTAATTCATCTATTCTCTTTATAAGAAATAGAAAGAACATGTATAACATTTATCTACCATACATTTTCAACATCTCAAGCTTTGCTCATGTCATTCATTATTATGATGTGTCACCCATGATTCATTCTTGTTTCTATTTGTTGGCCTTAGCCAATCTGCTAAACAAGTATTCACTTATGCCAGACATGTGATTATATAAATCATCATGTATTATTCAAGCATTAAACTATATCAATCAGGTATAAATGTTTCAGGCATTGGACTATACCAATCCTGATTACACATCCAGGCATTGGACTTTAACCAAACCTAATTACAGGCATTAAGCCTCTGTCAGGTATTTCTAATTATAGAGGCATGGATAGCATGTGAAACATAACTATCAACATGAGATATCTAGAATCATGATTATAATCAACAGTAGCAGTAAAATATCAACATAAGCATGACTATTATATGTACACATTTACAGTCTTATGCATATCCACAACATAAGTATAATTACTATCTCTTAATTGCACTAAGCATCATCTTTATGTAAAGAGAATAAACAAGGGTTATCATCCAATGTGAAGCGTCATGTATAACCCTAAACAGATATGCTATACGGCTGTATTATATCTTTTATTATGCCCTGGGGAATTTGAATCGTACCATTCAAAGTCCAACCGACCCCTGCGAAGGGCTATTCGGTTCCGTACAAGATCTAGGAGTACCGGCATCCTAAGATCTCTTCCCCTCGGTCAGTACGAGTAAACTGCAGTGACATACCAGTCAAACTGCCAACAGTGACATATAGTCAACTGATAACAACTAGTCCGTACTTGGTACAAGTTACGACACTAGAAAACAGGGTATACAAAACCCTCTAATCCGAGGTACAACCGCAGCTGTCCTCAATCACATCAAATATTTGAGGCATGACCATAGCCATCCTCCGTAACCTGCAATTGTGGATGACAAGTATATATATATCCTCAACCTGCCACCCCCGCATATTCAACAATATGCGCTCCGAGTTTCCCTTAGGAATACTCGTTTCACCATCCAGCAAGTTCTGACACTGAAGATGGTTCTACGGCACTAGGCACTACATGATTAGAGTTGCACTTAATTAGTTATGCCAATTGGGTGAATTAAGGCTGCATCAAACAAGTGGACATACAAACCCTAATTCATTTCTAGCAAGCATATAAATATCAAAACCTGAAAAGATATAAAACATATGAAACATAATTTCTCATCTCATCATCACATGGTAATATTCACTTGCCATTCATTAGATTACACCAATTATCATAATCACAGGATATAAATCCTTTTCACAATAGCACAGGGTATCAACCCTTATCAACATAAGAGGAATACACCTCATTCAGGGCTCAATCATGCCCATGAAACATCTTGTTACTTCTTACCAGGTAACATCTAACCATATGGCTCACAAGGCCATTAAACATCTTGTCACCTCTCACTAGGCAACAATAACATATTAACTCATGTAATATAATAGTAACACCACTATTTCCTACACAGGGTTAGGGTTTACTATTCACATCAATTAGGGTTTCATGTTCATTTTATCAATCCAACCCTAATATATTGTTCCATACATCTAGGAGCATCCATCGACATTCCAAGTATTTAATATTCTTATCATTTATCATTAAATGATCATCAACACAAGGTATGAGTTTATCTCTCATCCTTATCATGGTATGATTACCTCATACTCATTTTAGCTTACTTATCAAGTATGTTAAACTCTTTAAATTTCATTGTAACAATTTACATAACACTCTCCTTGTGTATCTTATCCAAAAATATTGGATTTGAGATGCATCAAGGTATATCAACCCTAAAATTCTAAATGTGATATCTATCATGTCTCAATATATCACTTCCCTCATCACTTCTATCTTACTTGAGTTTATTAACTTATCTTATAATAAGGAATCTCACATCTTAATACTTTCATCCACTAACCTATCACCTTTACCATGATGTGCATAGATCACACACAAGGATTGTCCAACTATCTTCAATGATATGGACTCATCTCAAATTAAGGCATTTCTTGTTATAAGGTTGCCTATAGTCAACCACTTGAGATATTTCATCATTATAGGGTATTACTCATTATTTCATCATTAAGGTTTACTCATATCATTACCCAGACATTAGGGTTATGATTTATCATGATATTGCCCATGATTAGAATTCCATGCACTATAGCCCAAATTTAGGGTTTTACATAGCTTTACTCTGTGTTAGGTTTAAGGTTTCATATGACATCGCCCTCAATTAGGGTTTCACATGGAATCATCCTCAATTAGAGTTTCTCAGGGAATCACCCTCAATTAGGGTTTCACTAATCATCCCAATTAGGGTTTCATTCAATTACCCATAAATTAGGGATTCATTATTCCTCCAATTAGGGTTTGGTATTTCATTACCTTAAATTAGAGTTACCCAAGTCATTACCCTTAATTAGGGTTACACTATTACCCTTAATTAGGGTTACACTATTACCCTAGATTAGGGTTTCACTCAGAATTTCCCTAAATCAGGGTCAAGGTTCATTAACCTTCTCAATTAGGGTTTCTTGATCTCTTTACTAAGGATCATACCCTAAATAACCATATGAATCATACTCATGTATGAATTCATTTATATCATTCTCTCCACTTGATTTGGTTACATCAACCATCCGATCAAATACAAACAACTATGTTTGACATAGTTATTGCTTCCATAAACAATTAGGGTTTGCTTAATTGAATAGCCTTCAACTCACGATTCCTTGGGAGTTAATCACTCAAATTTGGTGAGTCATTAGAACGATATGGAATGAATAAATGTGTCATATCCCATGCATAAGAAAGAGAAGTCTGAGATAATCTCAGATGAGTATGTTGTATGAGGAACTAAAAGTGTACTCCTCATAAGATAAGAATAAGAATGAGGGAGATGAACCCTGTTCAATAATGATGCCAGCATAATAAAGATCTTTCCCATAATAAGGAAATGGGAAATGTGATGAGATCATGAGATAATCATAAACATGCTAGATAATAATAAAGAAAGGGATAATGACATGAAATCATCCTTACAAATTTCAATGCTAAAGGCAAGGAGCCTAGGATGAGATAAAGAGTAAATGGTTCATGAATAGTTGAAAATACATAAATTAATAAGAGGAATATGAATCCTTGTTTTCTTTCCTTTCAGGGACATGACAATCAAGTGGGTCTTAGGACACTTGATGTGCATAAGATAAATGTGTTCATGTGATGGATACTTAGAAAAGTATCAGTTATCTTGGACTTTAGTCCCAAGATGAGGACATATGAAACACATAATGTTCCAAGATGAAAGGAAGAGATATATATGATGTGTTTCCAACACATGTGATAGATATCAAGGTGAAAGATTATGGTATCTGAGAGATATCAGATGGGTTAGGTTGGCTACCTGGATTGGTCAACTGTGAAATTAGTCTGATTATAATAATATGAACATCATATGTTAGGGGTTTATGCTCTGCATAAACATGATACTAATAAAGAATGTATGATGCTTCTCTGAATAAGAAAAGTGTTATTTGACACAAAGTTGACTCTATAGTCAATGATGAGGGACAGTGGGGCATGTGCCTTGTGTGTTGATTCTATGAGAATTTTGTATGGAAACACTTGGTGCTGATCAAAGTTTTATGGTGTATCTATAATAAGGAGATGATATGTGAAGACTAGATAGTATGATGAATAATATACATTTGTCTTCCTTTATCTGGATTTCGAGGACGAAATCCTTGTTAGGGGTTTATAATTTGTAACACCCCTGACCTGGGTTATACCTTAACCCTAGGTGTTTTGATTAAGAAAGATGATTAAATGCTTAATCTCATCTTGTGAAAGGTAATTATGGTTCAATAGGAACTTATATTACAATTCTTATCCTTTTTGAACATTGTTGAAATCAATGTTTTTCCTGTTTTGGACTAAAGTGCAAATTACCCAAGTTGAGGGGTTTAAGTGCAAATTGTGCATGATAATATGTTCCTCATGTGTTGAAGCATCATGAGAGTAAAGATGATGCTGAGGTATGGCTTATGGAAGCCTAAATACCAAGAAAGAGCTGATAAAGCAATGTATGTGCATGAAAACCTAGTTTTGGTGTAATGTGCAATTTACCCAAAACCCAGGGTGTAATATGTAAATTACCACTTCAATAAGGTCCCTAATGTTTCTTGGCATCAAGTAGAGAAAATAAAATGAGAGGGGCGCCTCATTTGAATTAAGTTGGAGGAGAGAGAATCTTGATATTAAAATAATCAAGATTTAATCCTAATTGAAACCCTAATTCTATTTAGTGTAAAAACAAATATAATAATTGAAGGGCCTTCAACCAAAAACGAGATGGTTGAATTTGCTCAAGTGTGAACACATTTGTGACTTTGCTAGGCCACGAAAATATCTCAAGCAAGTGGATAACCCACTCACCATTATTATAAAGAAAAGCAATATCCACTCAAATTGGAATATTATTATAATATGATCTAAGGTGCTTAATTTGCTTTTCTTTAAATTGATGGATAATGAAGAGGAATAAGAGGCAATGAAGATAGCCTCGTCCTTAAGGATTTTGAGGGGAATTTGAGGGGGAAGAGGCGGCCATATTGTTGGAATTTAATGCATTTTAATAATGCATTTTCTCTCTCATCAATTTTCTTATAAAAGTACCTTTACCAAGCCAAAACAAAGGCTATTTCGGATTCTTTTCTTTCCTCTTGCTTGTAAAACGACTAAGGAGCTGTGGAGGAGCAGGAGGACGACCCCCAACCTGTTGGTAAGGTCCTTGACCTTCGTTCTCCTTGATTCCATGGTGGAAAAAATAAATAAATCATTGATTTCTTCTTATTTTGATCTCCTCTTCAACCCTAGGCAACTTTTTCATCCAAAAGCTTGAGGACGAGTTTAGGGGGAGTTGCTAGAGCTTCATCCACCATTAATGGCGTGAGCTTGAAGCTTTGGATCTCAATTGGAGGCGGGTTTTATAACTCAAACCCTTAATCATTGCTATTGCATGAATCAATTATGCTTTGTTGATTGTTTTCTTCAATTTGATACATACTTGTTTCTTTGCTGCAATTTCCATCAAGAACGGTTGCTGTTCTTGGTTGTTCGAAGGAAGGGGATGATGACATCATCCTAGATGCTTATCCAAAGAAAAGTACCAAGCCAAATGGTCTTGATATCTATTCCAAATCGTTTTAAATTGATTGGCTATGCGGTTTCAGCAAACCGTTTTAGGGAAAACGGTTTCAAGACCGTTTGATATGGTTGAACAAGCATTAACCGTTTGGGAATCTTGTTCCTAATTATGTAGTATAATGACCCTCCAAATTTTAGGGGTTAACTCCCAAGGAATCGTGAGTTGAAGGCCAATCAATTAGATAAATCGAATTGAATTAAATGCTGATTTTCAACCTGATCAACTTGACCTGTTTGGGAAAACGGTTTCAAGACCGTTTGAGTGTGTTGACCAAGCATTTACCGTTTGGGATTCCTGTTTATAATGATGTTGGTTAATGACCCTCCAAATTTGAGGGATTAACTCCCAAGGAATCGTGAGTTGAAGCCTAATCAATTAGGGAAACCTAATTGAATTAAGTGCTGATTTTCAATCTGATTTAATTGACCTTTTTGAGTAAACAGTCTCAAGACCGTTTGACTACATTGACCAAGGGTTGAATGTTTGGGATTACTGTTCCTAATGATGTGTTCTAATGACTCACCAAATTTGAGTGATTAACTCCCAAGGAATCGTGAGTTGAAGGCTATTCAATTAAGCAAACCCTAATTGTTTATGGAAGCAATAACTATGTCAAACATAGTTGTTTGTATTTGATCGGATGGTTGATGTAACCAAATCAAGTGGAGAGAATAATATAAATGAATTCATACATGAGTATGATTCATATGGTTATTTAGGGTATGATCCTTAGTAAATAGATCAAGAAACCCTAATTGAGAAGGTTAATGAACCTTGACCCTGATTTAGGGAAATTCTGAGTGAAACCCTAATCTAGGGTAATAGTGTAACCCTAATTAAGGGTAATGACTTGGGTAACTCTAATTTAAGGTAATGAAATACCAAACCCTAATTGGAGGAATAATGAATCCCTAATTTATGGGTAATTGAATGAAACCCTAATTGGGATGATTAGTGAAACCCTAATTGAGGGTGATTCCCTGAGAAACTCTAATTGAGGATGATTCCATGTGAAACCCTAATTGAGGGCGATGTCATATGAAACCTTAAACCTAACACAGAGTAAAGCTATGTAAAACCCTAAATTTGGGCTATAGTGCATGGAATTCTAATCATGGGCAATATCATGATAAATCATAACCCTAATGTCTGGGTAATGATATGAGTAAACCTTAATGATGAAATAATGAGTAATACCCTATAATGATGAAATATCTCAAGTGGTTGACTATAGGCAACCTTATAACAAGAAATGCCTTAATTTGAGATGAGTCCATATCATTGAAGATAGTTGGACAATCCTTGTGTGTGATCTATGCACATCATGGTAAAGGTGATAGGTTAGTGGATGAAAGTATTAAGATGTGAGATTCCTTATTATAAGATAAGTTAATAAACTCAAGTAAGATAGAAGTGATGAGGGAAGTGATATATTGAGACATGATAGATATCACATTTAGAATTTTAGGGTTGATATACCTTGATGCATCTCAAATCCAATATTTTTGGATAAGATACACAAGGAGAGTGTTATGTAAATTGTTACAATGAAATTTAATGAGTTTAACATACTTGATAAGTAAGCTAAAATGAGTATGAGGTAATCATACCATGATAAGGATGAGAGATAAACTCATACCTTGTGTTGATGATCATTTAATGATAAATGATAAGAATATTAAATACTTGGAATGTCGACGGATGCTCCTAGATGTATGGAACAATATATTAGGGTTGGATTGATAAAATGAACATGAAACCCTAATTGATGTGAATAGTAAACCCTAACCCTGTGTAGGAAATAGTGGTGTTACTATTATATTACATGAGTTAATATGTTATTGTGGCCTAGTGAGAGGTGACAAGATGTTTAATGGCCTTGTGAGCCATATGGTTAGATGTTACCTGGTAAGAAGTAACAAGATGTTTCATGGGCATGATTGAGCCCTGAATGAGGTGTATTCCTCTTATGTTGATAAGGGTTGATACCCTGTGCTATTGTGAAAAGGATTTATATCCTGTGATTATGATAATTGGTGTAATCTAATGAATGGCAAGTGAATATTACCATGTGATGATGAGATGAGAAATTATGTTTCATATGTTTTATATCTTTTCAGGTTTTGATATTTATATGCTTGCTAGAAATGAATTAGGGTTTGTATGTCCACTTGTTTGATGCAGCCTTAATTCACCCAATTGGCATAACTAATTAAGTGCAACTCTAATCATGTAGTGCCCTGTGCCGTAGAACCATCTTCAGTGTCAGAACTTGTTGGATGGTGAAACGAGTATTCCTAAGGGAAACTCGGAGCGCATATTGTTGAATATGCGGGGGTGGCAGGTTGAGGATATATATATACTTGTCATCCACAATTGCAGGTTACGGAGGATGGCTATGGTCATGCCTCAAATATTTGATGTGATTGAGGACAGCTGCGGTTGTACCTCGGATTAGAGGGTTTTGTATACCCTATTTTCTAGTGTCGTAACTTGTACCAAGTACGGACTAGTTGTTATCAGTTGACTATATGTCACTGTTGGCAGTTTGACTGGTATGTCACTGCAGTTTACTCGTACTGACCGAGGGGAAGAGATCTTAGGATGCCGGTACTCCTAGATCTTGTACGGAACCGAATAGCCCTTCTCAGGGGTCGGTTGGACTTTGAATGGTACGATTCAAATTCCCCAGGGCATAATAAAAGATATAATACAGCCGTATAGCATATCTGTTTAGGGTTATACATGACGCTTCACATTGGATGATAACCCTTGTTTATTCTCTTTACATAAAGATGATGCTTAGTGCAATTAAGAGATAGTAATTATACTTATGTTGTGGATATGCATAAGACTGTAAATGTGTACATATAATAGTCATGCTTATGTTGATATTTTACTGCTACTGTTGATTATAATCATGATTCTAGATATCTCATGTTGATAGTTATGTTTCACATGCTATCCATGCCTCTATAATTAGAAATACCTGACAGAGGCTTAATGCCTGTAATTAGGTTTGGTTAAAGTCCAATGCCTGGATGTGTAATCAGGATTGGTATAGTCCAATGCCTGAAACATTTATACCTGATTGATATAGTTTAATGCTTGAATAATACATGATGATTTATATAATCACATGTCTGGCATAAGTGAATACTTGTTTAGCAGATTGGCTAAGGCCAACAAATAGAAACAAGAATGAATCATGGGTGACAC
Source organism: Alisma plantago-aquatica (assembly GCA_963693085.1). Taxonomy (NCBI): domain Eukaryota; kingdom Viridiplantae; phylum Streptophyta; class Magnoliopsida; order Alismatales; family Alismataceae; genus Alisma; species Alisma plantago-aquatica. The sequence continues at coordinate 845,874,297 of OY856413.1, forward strand.
ATCATAATAATGAATGACATGAGCAAAGCTTGAGATGTTGAAAATGTATGGTAGATAAATGTTATACATGTTCTTTCTATTTCTTATAAAGAGAATAGATGAATTACTGTTCAATCATAGATAGGTGTAATACTTTAAAAGATGAGAATGATCTAAACTGCTTATCCTCTGCTCAGTTTTATATTAATTAAACTACAATAATGATGTTTCTGGCGGAGAGTTATATCTCTCGCTGGGGCAATTTTCAATTGTCTCACCCCCGTGGGAACCAACATTTTTAGGTGGACGAGTGTGAAAGAGACTGATAATATCTTTCGGATGAAGAACATCAACAGCTACAAGGACAGCAGTGACAACTCAGGTTGAGTGTGCTGTCTATCGTGTTTGGTAGATAGAAGTCCTATGTGTCGTCTCTGTACTCTCAGGTCCTCGGAGTTAGTACTTAGTGCTTTTAATGTATCGTTTTGAGATTTTGGCTTGATGCCTCGAGGTTATTATGTTGTCTGTGTTTAGCTTTTAACAAGGAAGTTTATGTTGTAACCCTTGAAAAGAGATGGTATAAGATATATACTTATGAACCATGATGTAAATGTAATACATTGGTTCTTGTTGAAAGAGTTTTCCTATGATTGGGTCTCTTTGAAAAAGGTTTTAATTTTTAGTGATTTTCTATAATCCGCTGCTTAGTGAACGCTTCCGCATTAGTTAATCTTGTTTTCACGAGACGGTCGTCACAATTTAGTGGTATCGGAGCTCTAGGTTCGCTGAGTCTACAGAGACATAGGACTAAGGTAGTAGAGTCTGCTCTGGTATCATCTAGTGTATCTGATAATGTCTTCTGCTCATATAAGAGAAGAAGAACTTAAAGATGACTGGGTCACATGAGGATATTGCTGCTGAGAGCAGCAATATTGCACCAAGAAGAGGTGCATGGGAGCAGGCAAGAGAGAGACAATTGCCTAAGAGTCTCCTAGTTGATCTATTTATGATAAGAAAATATTTCTTTAAGTATTACTGTTGGGCAGATTAGGGAAACAGTAATGCATATAGTGGACTGGATACTAGCTTTACAATCTAGGTTATCAGTCCTTAATACAGAAGTTTGAGCTTTCAAAGAGTTCCTAAATGACTTAGTCATGTTGGAACAAGGGAAAGTCATGTGTCAATTAAATCAGATTGAAAATCAGCACTTAATTCAATTAGGTTTCCCTAATTGATTAGGCTTCAACTCACGATTCCTTGGGAGTTAATCCCTCAAATTTGGAGGGTCATTAACCAACATCATTATAAACAGGAATCCCAAACGGTAAATGCTTGTTCAACACACTCAAACGGTCTTGAAACCGTTTTCCCAAACAGGTCAAGTTGATCAGGTTGAAAAGCAGCATTTAATTCAATTCGATTTATCTAATTGATTGGCCTTCAACTCACGATTCCTTGGGAGTTAACCCCTAAAATTTGGAGGGTCATTAGACTACATAATTAGGAACAATATTCCCAAACGGTCAACGCTTGTTCAACCATATCAAACGGTCTTGAAACCGTTTTCCCTAAAACGGTTTGCTGAAACCGCATAGCCAATCAATTTAAAACGATTTGGAATAGATATCAAGACCATTTGGCTTGGTACTTTTCTTTGTATAAGCATCTAGGATGATGTCATCATCCCCTTCCTTCGAACAACCAAGAACAGCAACCGTTCTTGATGGAAATTGCAGCAAAGAAACAAGTATGTATCAAATTGAAGAAAACAATCAACAAAGCATAATTGATTGATGCAATAGCAATGATTAAGGGTTTGAGTTATAAAACCCGCCTCCAATTGAGATCCAAAGCTTCAAGCTCACGCCATTAATGGTGGATGAAGCTCTAGAAACTCCCCCTAAACTCGTCCTCAAGCTTTTGGATGAAAAAGTTGCCTAGGGTTGAAGAGGAGATCAAAATAAGAAGAAATCAATGATTTTGTTTTCCACCATGGAATCAAGGAGAACGAAGGTCAAGGACCTTACCAACAGGTTGGGGTCGTCCTCCTGCTCCTCCACAGCTCCTTAGTCATTTTCCAAGCAAGTGGAAAGAAAAGAATCCGAAATAGCCTTTGTTTTGGCTTGGTAAAGGTACTTTTATAAGAAAATTGATGAGAGAGAAAATGCATTATTAAAATGCATTAAATTCCAAAAATATGGCCGCCTCTTCCCCCTCAAATTCCCCTCAAAATCCTTAAGGACGAGGCTATCTTCATTGCCTCTTATTCCTCTTCATTATCCATCAATTTAAAGAAAAGCAAATTAAGCACCTTAGATCATATTATAATAATATTCCAATTTGAGTGGATATTGCTTTTCTTTATAATAATGGTGAGTGGGTTATCCACTTGCTTGAGATATTTTCGTGGCCTAGCAAAGTCACAAATGTGTTCACACTTGAGAAAATTCAACCATCTCGTTTTTGGTTGAAGGCCCTTCAATTATTATATTTGTTTTTACACTAAATAGAATTAGGGTTTCAATTAGGATTAAATCTTGATTATTTTAATATCAAGATTCTCTCTCCTCCAACTTAATTCAAATGAGGCGCCCCTCTCATTTTATTTTCTCTACTTGATGCCAAGAAACATTAGGGACCTTATTGAAGTGGTAATTTACATATTACACCCTGGGTTTTGGGTAAATTGCACATTACACCAAAACTAGGTTTTCATGTACATACATTGCTTTATCAGCTCTTTCTTGGTATTTAGGCTTCCATAAGCCATACCTCAGCATCATCTTTACTCTCATGATGCTTCAACACATGAGGAACATATTATCATGCACAATTTGCACTTAAACCCCTCAACTTGGGTAATTTGCACTTTAGTCCAAAACAGGCAAAACATTGATTTCAACAATGTTCAAAAAGGATAAGAATTGTAATATAAGTTCCTCTTGAACCATAATTACCTTTCACAAGATGAGATTAAGCATTTAATCATCTTTCTTAATCAAAACACCTAGGGTTAAGGTATAACCCAGGTCAGGGGTGTTACAATCAGATTGAGATCTAGCTACCCAGAAAGCAAGGACGGCTATCGAGTAAGCTTCCTCCGCCTTCAATTTGGACTGAGCCCAGTCGAGGAACTGTCGTGGACTCGATCTACCTTGGCGGCGCCGACGAGCTCAAGTGGGAGGATCAGTGCCTCCCAGTTTGATTATTCTTCAAGTACCCATCACCATGCCATGTTCTACGATTTCCTCATCTCATTAGGTCGTGCGATCCACCACAGTGGTGTACCCTTGAAACCGGATTTCTACTGTACAACTCCATCTCCGGCCATGCTTCTCGGCCATGCTTATGCCATGGGAACCCCTTCACTATACTCTACAGATCAATCTAAATCTTTTCATGCCCTCAGTTATTCTGTTCTGTTATTGTTTGATCAGAGCCCTTTGTCGAGTTGGGTCCCCTGTTCTGGCCATGGCGGCAGTAACAATGGGGGAACTTGTTCCCATTTGGTTTTGGTTTTCCTTGTATTGACTTTGGCCATCCCACTTGTTTCCTTTTTCCAGATATAAAACACTCGTTCTTTTTGTAGATAATGGCATCGGTCTCTCATTTACTCTCGTGTCATATCTATGGCATGGAGATGGAGCAGATGAACAACTCAGCGCCTCACCCAAGGCTCACTACTACAGAAATAGCGTTCAGTGTCGCTTTTCTGGGCGTCGGTTATTAAGGAAAACCGACGCCTATAATATCAGGCGTCGGTTATGTAGGCAAACCGACGTCTATATTCGAAGACCATCCAGACACGAGTACCACTTTATATTCAGCTTCGGCTGACTATAACCGACCGACGCCTAAAAGCGCCCGCGAAATCCAATTTTCAGACGAAAAAAAATTTGGGCCACATACAGCGTCGGTGTTTAACTATTAACCGATGCCTATTTAAAATGAAAATTTGCGCGAAAAGTTCCACTTTAGGTTTCGGTTATCCTTGGATAACCGACGCTGATAATGGTTCCCGCCAAATAATTTAGGGTAAAAGTTTTCTATTTGGGCGTCGGTGTTTTACTAATAACCGACGCTAAAGCATAATAGGCGTCGGTTGTGTAGATAACCGACGTCGTTGATCAACTTAATAGACCCGATACCCGGCTCTTCCCCCTTTCTTCCTGTTTCATCGTGATTTCTCTTCTGTGCTGCTGCTCTCCGCCATTCTCCCAAAATCACCCATCGTCGGTTGCTGCTGCTCGCCGCTGCTGCTCTGGTTCTCTTCTGCTCACCGGCGCCGCTGCCCGCCGCTGCTGCTTCTTCTCCTGGTGCTTCTCCGGCCGGCGCCTGCTGCTTTTCTGACCGTCAGTTGCTTCTGCCCGCCGCCCGCCCCCGGTCGTTTGTTGCTGTCGTTGCCACTGCTGCTCTAGCTCCTCCACACGCTACTGCCGTCGGCGGTCCTCTCCACACTAGCTCCAGGTAGCGCTACCTCTCCTTCTCCCTAGCTATTTACCAACATGCAGCAAGCACGACCATGGCTGTGTTGGCCTACCACGGCCGTGCTGGACAGCATGGCCGTGCTTGCTGTTGGTAAGGATATGAACAAATTTTCATGTAATGTTTTATGGAAATCCTAGGATATGAACAAATTTTTTGCTTGCATATATTTGTGCTTCTAATCCTAATGTTTGACTTAATTCAGTAAATTTTGATGCATGTTGAAATAAGATTTAAACTTGTAAATTCTAGCATCCTAATTTGATTTGATTAAACCTAACATTGATGAAACCCTAACATCAATTGTGATGAAACCCTAACATTAATTGTGATGAAACTCTAACATGTACATATCTATTATTGTGTTTGTTGGCCTAGAAACCCGTCCAAGATTGACTCATTAGGAGTAAATCTTGGATAGTCCCCGGTTTGGGACTGTTCTTGAACACCTAATCTCACTTAGGATGTAAGTGTATAATGTGTATTGGTTTTCGAGAAAATTTCGGTAGCATTTCCCCGTTTGTTCTCTAAGTACATATGTACTTAGAGAACAGCGGGGAAATGCTGCCGAAATTTTCTCGAAAACCCAATACACATTATACACTTACTAGTGAGAGTAGGTGTTCAAGGATGGGATAGGTGGTACACATTTATTATATATAATAATGACATCAAATGTGTTTGTTGGCCTAGAAACCCGTCCAAGATTTACTCATTAGGAGTAAATCTTGGATATGGATAGTCCCCAGTTTGGGACTGTTCTTGAACACCTAATCTCACTTAGGATGTAAGTGTATAATGTGTATTGGGTTTTCGAGAAAATTTCGGCAGCATTTCCCCGTTTGTTCTCTAAGTACATATGTACTTAGAGAGCTGCGGGGAAATGCTGCCGAAATTTTCTTGAAAACCCAATACACATTATACACTTACTAGTGAGATTAGGTGTTCAAGGATGGGATAGGTGGTACACATTTATTATATATAAGAATGACATCAAATGTGTTTGTTGGCCTAGAAACTCGTCCAAGATTGACTCATTAGGAGTAAATCTTGGATAGTCCCCGGTTTGGGACTATTCTTGAACACCTAATCTCACTTAGGATGTAAGTGTATAATGTGTATTGGGTTTTCGAGAAAATTTCGGCAGCATTTCCCCGTTTGTTCTCTAAGTACATATGTACTTAGAGAACAGCGGGGAAATGCTGCCGAAATTTTCTTGAAAACCCAATACACATTATACACTTACTAGTGAGATTAGGTGTTCAAGGATGGGATAGGTGGTACACATTTATTATATATAAGAATGACATCACATTATACACTTAGGATGTAAGTGTATACCCTAATCTTTTCCTAATATATACTTGTTTCCTAATATATACTTGTTTTCTCTGATCATAGAATGGATAGATCATGGATGTCCATTCGTAATCGTTGCACCCCAGAGTTTATATCTGGTCTTGATCAGTTTATTAGATTTGCCGAGGAACATAGGAAAAAACCTACAGATAGGTTCTACTGTCCATGTAGGCATTGCGGTAACAACTTGAAAGTCAAAACTGGTGAGGAAATCAAAAGTCATGTCATGTGCAACGGGATTGTACAAGGCTATACAGAATGGCACTGGCATGGAGAGATTTCAAAATCGAAACCAGTAGATGTCGATAGCAGTGCTTGGGTGGAAGAAGAAATTGCCTCCGATGATGTAAATGTGAACGAACCAGTTCCAGCAGACATCGTTGATGCGATGCTAGATAGTTGTAGGGTAGAGCACACCGATCCACCTCCTATCTTTAGAAACATTGTGCATGATGCTGAGATACCGTTATACACAGGCTGTGCTAAGTTTACGAAGCTTGGCGCTGTGTTGAGATTGTATAAGTTGAAAGCTAACAATAGATGGAGCGACAAAAGCTTCACTTCATTGTTGACTTTGTTGAAAGAAATGCTTCCTGAAGGAAACGAGCTGCCAATCTCAACATACCAGGTAAAGAAAATGTTGTTCCCAATGGGAATGGAGGCCAAGAAGATACACGCATGCCCGAATGATTGTGTATTATTTCAAAAGGACTATGTAGATTTGAAAGATTGTCCAAAATGTGGTGCGTCACGGTATAAATTGACGACTTCGGGGGAGTCCAAAACTGGTTCTCTTGCCAAGGTGTTGTGGTATCTACCTATAATATCACAGTTTCAACGCTTGTTTGCAAATCCGAAAGATGCGAAGAATTTGAGGTGGCATGCAGATGTTAAGAAAAATAATGATGGGATCCTACGACATGCGTCTGATTCCCCACAGTGGAAGAAGATTGATCTATTGTACCCCAAATTTGGTGAAGAAGATAGGAATCTAAGACTTGGGCTTTATACAGATGGGATGAATCTGTATGGGACATTGAGCAGCCAACATAGCACTTGGCCAGTCATGCTTGTTATATACAATCTTCCTCCCTAGATGTGTATGAAAAATAAATACGTTATGTTGTCGTTGTTGATATCGGGCCCTAAACAACCCGGAAATGATATCGATGTTTATCTTGAACCTTTGATTGATGACTTAAAGAAACTTTGGGCTGAAGGTGTGATGACCTATGATGCTTCAACAAGAGAGACATTTCGTTTGCACGCTATGTTGTTTTGCACTGTTAATGACTTTCCAGCATATGGGAATTTGTCTGGATATAGTGTCAAAGGAGCTAAAGTGTGTCCTATATGTGAAGAAAACACTGATTCAATAAGACTAAAACATGGCGGCAAGACTGTATATCTTGGTCATCGAAGGTTTCTTTCAAAATTCCATCCGTATCGTAGGAAGCGCAAAGCATTCAATGGATGGAATAATGAACGGAGTGCTCCTAAACCTATACCAGGGGATGTTGTTTATGCAAGAGTAAAAGACATTGTCAATGACTTTGGTAAGCTAAAATGTCATATTACGGTGTCATTGAAGACATTTGGGAGTTTGACTACATAGATTTCAAAATTCCGCTCTTTAAATGTAATTGGGTTGATAACACCAAAGGAGTTATAGTGGATGAATTGGGTTTCACTTTGGTGAACTTTGAAAAGATTGGCGAGAAGGGTGAACCATTCATATTGGCATCACAGGCGAAACAAATATTCTATATCGATGATCCTACAAATGATAAATGGTCGGTTGTTCTTCATGGTAAAAGACAGTTCATTGAAGATCCTATAGATGAAGAAGAGTACTATGATAAGTATGATGACTCCAGTCCATTCTCAGTTGGGTTGCCAACTCCACAAAATATTGAAGCTAATGATGACTTATATGTGCGCGGAGATCACAATGAAGGATTGTTAATTGATAAAAGATCACAATTTTAGAGACATGTATGTTTATACAAATGCTAAATGTTTGCCTTTTTCTAGTTTATACAAATGCTAAATGTTTGCCTTTTTCTAGTTAATACAAATGCTAAATGTTTGCCTTTTTCTATTTAATACAAATGCTAAATGTTTGCCTTTTTAATGACATTTTTAGATGGCTGACCATGATGAGCATGATGTCCATGATGAGCATGAAGTCCATGATGAGCATGTTGTCCATGAAGAGCATGGCGAGGATACCAATGTAAGTTCTAAAAACATATCCTGTATTTCTATAAAATTCATTATCTTCTAGTTATGTCATATATCCTATATTTCTATATTGGGCTAATTCCATGTGTTTATTTTTGTCAAATTTTAGGTTGATGATGCACATGTACCCACTGAAGCACTGGAGCAACTTGATGCGCAACACCAAACACTTAACAAGAAAAGGGGCATCACTCTGTTGAAGAAGTTAATAGCGCTAAGTGGCAGTGGATCCAAATTGGTTGTGGAGTTTGATAATGGAGGAAATGCAATTGGAGTGAACAGCAATAATTTTGTAAACTATCTTAGGTGTACCACTCGGAGCCATTGTGGTGTTAAGTATGATAATTGGCATAAAGTTCCTCAGGGGAAAAAAGACTTGATATGGAAGGATTTATGTGTGAGTTATTATTATTTGCAATTCTATTTTATAGATTACAAATTCTATTATTTGCAATTCTATTTTGGATACTAGTTAATAACATTTCTATTTTACAGAATCTGTTTGCATTGGATGAGAAGTTGCATCGTAAAAGTGTGATGCAACGCGTTGGAAAGATGCTTAGGAATTATAGGACAAATCTGAACAGAGAATACATAAAAGAGGGTGATAAGAAGAAGAAGTCAACCCTTGAACAATGGAACTTCTTGGACAAAGAAGATTGGGACAATTTTGTTGCTTCAAGAAAATCTGAAGAATTCAAGGTATTAGGCGTCACTCCCAATTTAATTAATATACATTGTATTCACCTATTCAAGATTAACATTTAGTGCTACTAACCAAATCATTAATGTGCATACTAACTAGGCCCTCAGTGACGCTCAAAAAGCAAGGCGTGCACTGAATGTGCATGACCACACTATGGGTCCAAAAGGCTATGCAAGCATTCGCCAAAGACTACAGGCGGAGTCTGCGGCTACTCAGGAGTCTGCTCCTACTCAGGAGTCTGCCACACCCATGCCTCACCATGATATCTGGATAGCTGGGAGGCAAAATAAGAAGGGTGAAATTAAGAAGCCCGTAACTGCTGAGGCGGCTGCGAAAATGGTAAAATACAACTCTTAGAGCAATCGTTTGAATATTGATTATTTGTGGTGTTAACTTACCAATTTTTGTTGATGGTGATTAGCGGGAGCTGCACGAGCAGAGGAAACAAGGCACGTTGCACAAGGGATGAATTGACAGTTGCTCTGGGTAACCCAGAGCATCCTGGACGTGTTAGGGGTGCAGGCGCTGGTGTGGGCATCAAAGCATTCTTTGGGCCATCCCAGCGCAAACCCAGAGCGGGACTTTCTCAAGAAGAGGTAACCTATTCTTTTTTTAGAATGTTACTGCAAAAGGAAATTCAATAATAAGAAGCTAATGTTTCTTTTATCCATGTATAGGAGAATAAGAGAGTCGAGGATATAGTTGCTAAGAAGGTCAACGATGTAGTTGCTGAGAAGGTCAAGGAAGAATTGTTGCGGTGGCAGGCATCTCAGGCTTCCAATCAGCCTATGATGACCCACTCTTCTCCTGATGCACAGACTGCGAGTAATCTTGGAGACCCATCACCTAACACGTCTGCTGTAAGTATTGTTTATGACATTGTAGTTAGTCTTTTCAAGATGATATGTTTTCAAGATGATATGTATGTATGTATAACATTCTTTACGTAAATTTGTAGGCATTGAAGCCATGCCGCTTAAGAATACAAGACTATGTTGTTGCAGAGGCGCAGGCTTACCCGTCCCTTCCTGGGGAAAGGTTTCACGGGACTCCAATGCCACATGGCTACGTTCGTGTGGGCTCATTACGTGTGTTACCCGATTGGAGGGAAGCTACATTGCCATATCCCCACCCGGATATTGATACACTTGCTGAGGCAGAAGGCGGGATCATATTGTGACCCAAAGCAGATGTCGTCTACACAACTGAAATTGTAAGATAAATTTACATTGATTTAGACTGTTAATGTGTATATATGATGTCAACTGATCTGAAATTATATATACAGGTTAAAAAGAAGACACCAGGAGCACCTAGGCCTCCACCTCCACTTCCCGCATTACCAACTTGGGTTCCAACTGACCTAACATACCCGTTAGGTCCTGCTTGTAGGGGAATGGCATGTTGGCTATGGGCACATAATATACATTGCCCGATAATTGTTTCTTTAGATGCAGATTATGCAGGTCAATCATACAATAGCTCTTTATTTATACAAGATATTATTGATCTGTTTATGTATGACTGGCTGAATACATCAATGATAGAGACATGGATAAGGTGAGATCTTGTTTATACATCCATATACCTTGTGTAAGATCTGGTGATCTGGTTTCTTATATATTAATGCATACGTAATACATGTTTTGCAGCTACTTAGTCGAAGATCATTGCAAACAATTTGCATTTGATCATGTGGGATTTTTGATTCCATCATTGATTAGTATGGTAGCTAAAGACCCCGATAGTGTTCAACAATACTGTATAGATGCTTTTAAAATTTTCGGTCAGCAAAACAAGAAGATAATAATAGCTCCATTCAATGTCAAGTAAGTTTACTTTATTTATAATTTGGACTTAAGAAAATTCCATTTTTATTGTGCATTTTGAGTTATTAATTGTTAACTTTTTACCTCTAGCGGTAGACATTGGGAGTTACTAGTTATTGTCCCCGGGACGTTCACTGTTTATTATCTAGATCCTGCGGGAAGTACATTAAACACTGAAATTGGACACGTAATGAGAATGCCATTATTCTGGTGAGAAATATTTCATTTTTGTATCTGTTAACATTTGTTATTACATTACTATTTACTTATGTAATTTACTGTGTTATATTAACATGTAGGGGTTTAGATGCATTCAAAAAGGCTGGAGGAACGGTCCCAAGGAAAAAGAACCAGCCAATAAATTGGCAGAACGTACAAGTAAGTTCCCGACTCCAATGTATATATTATTGATGTGAATTGTACTTAGTTGTATTATTTTGTATGTTTTAATTTATAGTGCGCTACACAAGACAATGGTTGGACATGCGCATACTATGTGATGCGGTTTATGCAGATGATTATCAAACATGCCGCATTGGACATCAATACCATACATGAGGTATTATATATAGTCTCATTAGTTAGTATGAAATATATCAATCTTATTTTTATATTATTACTTATATATATACATCATTCTCTTTGCAGGTGTTTAAAACTGACAACACTATAGGTAAACGCTTAAAAAATATACATGCTCCATATACGATGGAAGCATTAAATGAAATAAGAGAAGAATGGGCAAAAGCCATACAAGCAGTGGCAACTGTTTGATATAATTGGGATGTTGATAGCGATAATGAATGATACTTTGTAAATGAATATTTCTGAATGTTAATACATGTATTTGAATGTTTCTATATGTGTGAATGTGAGAATTGAATTGATGTCTGAATGTATCTACTTGTGTGAAATTTTCCTTGGGACTTTTGCAGGTTTGTGGCCTGTTTGTAGGCTGATATCAATGGATGTCGTAAACCTGCAGTTCAGAAAACTGAACTGCAGGTTCTCATCCTGCTGACCAGCCACAGCAGGCCTGCAAACTGATATGAAAAAAAAGATATAGGTGTCAGTTATTTACAGAAAACCGTCAGCAAAGACCTACAACGTCAGTTATTGGATAAAAACCGACGCCTAATATTACAAACAACCCGACCGTGCAGGAAAGCACGGCCGTGGTGGAAAAGGTGTCGCTTATTCATATAAAACTGACGCCTATAGTACTAAACACGGTCGTGCAGGGAAGCACGGCCGTGTCGTCTTGAAGTATGGCATCGGTTGTTTAGTTGATCACCGACGCCAAACGGGTTCGCGCCACAGAAAACAGCGTCATCTAGGATACTTTTTGCGTCGGTTACCAATTAAACACCGACGCAGAATGTGTCCTAGATGACGCCGTTTTCTGTGACGCGAACCCTTTTGGCGTCGGTTTTCTATAAACAACCGACGCCTCTAAGCTAAATAGGCGTCGGTTAAAAAACTGACGCCGAAGTGTTATACCTTTAGCGGCGCCCACATAGGCGTATCTCGGAAACCGACGCCAAAGCGGGTTAAACAACCGACGCTAAAAGGCATTTCTGTAGTAGTGTCAATGGGTTCACCTCAGTTCAAGGAATGATCCTCAATTCTCCTTTTCTCCCCAGACATTGAGTCTTCCAAGTTCTGATTGGAGTTTAGAACTCCATGGAGGTTCTTTGCACACCATGGACAAACGAACAAGAAACCAGACACTGAAATTACTTGCAGACCCTCACGATTTCAATATCAGTGTCACGCTACCATGGGTAATTGTGTCTTTTCTCCAGGTTATCTTGATATAAATTGCATATTCATATTGGTGAGCATTTGACCGTTGTGCCCTGTCACGCCTGTTGTCTCAGATTTATAATGTGAGGGCAAAGTTGTCTTTTGAACCTTGATTTCCATATTTTCCCAGAAATGTCTTAAATGATTTTCCTCGCCTCTGATTCGTCAGACTATATCCGCTCTTTACAAATTCATAGAAAATAATCTATAGCTCTGATGGGGACGATCCATATATGATTTTTGATCAGTTTTTCGAGACCTATCGAATGATCAAGGTTTTAGATCTATTTTTCCCAACCAAGATTTGATGGTTTATTGAAAACCCTAAAACCCTAGGCTTAACCATGATAATTAATATACTTATATGTTGAACAATATAATTAGGACTGATCAGGACTCGAACTTTTATTCATGTACCTCCTCAACCTCTGGTAAGCGGGTCCATGCACTTTGAGTATTTAGTATAAGTGTTCAGTTTGCCTTATGCTTATTTTATCATGATGATCAAAGTTAAACTATATGCATATCCATGTACTTCAATTTAAATTCTTCTTGCATCAATGTTATTATATGTTACTCATGTTTTCCAGTTCTATTTTAGATAATCGTGCCATTGTAAGGTGAAATTTCTTTAAAAGTAAAGGATTATTAAGCAAAGTGTGAATCATGTAATTAGTTGCAATACTTTTTATCCTCGTCATGTTGATGTTAAGGCTATGGGCTTTATGAGCCCCGTTGGTGCATAAGTGTCAAGGACACTATAATCAACCACCAAGGTTAAGTTATGCGAATCTAAAATTGTTGTTTAGTTAGCTTCATGTACTTTCCTTATTGCCAAGTTATTACATAGTATAACAATACTCAATGCCGCTTACTCTAACATAGTTTTTATTGCATGCATGGCTGGGGGTGTGATGCCCGCAGGTACAAAGCAACTTTCAAGAAATGGCTATATGAAGGTCAGCTTAAGGAATAGATCAACGTTTCCTAAAGATGCATATGGTGGGGTGCCATCTATGATAGAAGATCCTGATGTTATAGATAACTTCATGTATTAATTCTTTTTAATCATGTATATCCTAGTTAGCTTCAATTCAAGAAACCAATTGTGAACAATGTATAAATCGATTTCAATATCAATGCATGGTGTTTGTTTACTTTATTTGCAATGATTATTATGATTGTGACATTCCTTTTGAGCAAGAGTACCCCATATTATAGACAATGTGGGTGTTGCTTCCGTTTCTACATGTGTTCTTGAAAGGGGTGTTACACACTTCCAGCTGTGGTGTTTACATTTTCCATGAAAGCGTGACCATTTAAAAAAAGAATTCATTTCCTGTTCAAAAATTGTCTACATTATCTCTTTGTCATGTCTGTGCTCGTATGGTCTCAGCTGCTACGACTTCCAGTATGACCATCGAGGACATGGAAAAGGTTGTGAATGTTGTGATAACAGTGTTACCAGTTGAGGAAAAGTTTTCAATTCAGCTATTGGTCCATAATTTCTTAGTGATCATTGCTATCATAAATATAAGAATTAAACTTTGGTGACGCTCACACATGTCACATGCGGCGTCACATGCATCTGAAATCAACCCCAAACCAGCTCCCAAACCGCCTCTACGTGGAAGATGGTGATTGGGTGTTTTTTTTTGAAATTATACAATAGGCAAATAAATTTGTTTCGCTTATAACTTTTGAACCGTAATGAAATTTTAATGAAACAAAAACTATTGGATTCGTTATGAAAAATGCAATCTAACAAGACTATTGTTGATATATTTTTGAGAAAAAAAATAGATATAGGTTAATTGACACCCAAAGATAGTTCATTGACGTCTAGAAATGGTTCATTGACACCCAATGCATAAAAATGACACCTAAGTAAATATTATACGTGCTAAATCACATCTAAGACAATTGACAACCAAACACTTAAGGCAATTCACAATAAAAAACAACATAAGGGTGTCCATAAATGACTATTGACACCCAATGGTTAATTGACACCCAAAATAGTTCATTGACACCCAAAAGTATATAGATGACACCCAAATAAGGTATTGACAACAAAAATAATGTAACGACGCCCAAATAGGTTTGTATGACACTCAAGAATTTTAGCAATGTTTGGGCGTCATTTAGCCATTTTTGGGTGCTATTTAGCTATTTTTAGATGGTATGACACCCATAAATGGTTATTGACGCCCAAAAATGGTCAATTGACGCCCAAAATGTCTATTGACACCCAGAAGTATAAAGATGATGCCCAAATAAATATTGACAACTAAAATAACATAACGATGCCCAAATAGATATATTTGATGCCTAAGAACCACTTAATGGCGCCAAAAAATAGTTCATAGATATCGAGAAGTATAAAGACGCCCATAAATAGCTATTGACACCCAAAAATGGTTAATTGACACAAAAAATAGTTCATTGACACCCAAAAGTATAAAAATGGTACCCAGATAAGGTATTGACAACTAAAAATAACGTAATGACACTCAAATAGGTTTGTTTGACACCCAAAAACAACTTAATAGCGCCTAAATATGGTTGTACGCATTAAATAAGATATAAGGCTACTTCCCGCCCAATAATAACTTAATGACACCCATAAATGGCTAATTGACACCCAAAGATAGTTAATTAACGCCCAAAATAGTTCACTGGCACCCAGAATCACCTATTCATATCATTTTTATTTTTTTTATTAAAAATATATCAATATTAGTCTTGCTGGAATGCATTTTTCATAACAAATCCAATGGTTTTTGTTTCCTCAAAAAATTCATCACGGTTCAAAAGTTATAAACAAACCAAATTTATTTGCATATTACACAACCTTTACCAACCCATCAAATTAAAACCCGCCACGTCATCACTCCGAATCAACCTCTCCTGTAACAATACCACTCATCTTCGGCGTGTAAGCTGTGCGTGACACCCAAGGCGCATGACATGAACATTTTCGTAAATATAAATATTTTCTTTCTGGCTAGTGGGCGACTCTTTTGCTCTGCTATTGCTTGTGTTTAACGCTCTTCAATAAATGAAAATATTGATATTACAGTACCCCGCGGTTGGCTATAGAGGTACTGAGACGCCAGATCATAATCAAGCGACCAACTGCAGCTTTGCCAAACATGTATTCAGGCACGTTTGGTTTTCTGTACTTTGCTGATTGGATTGTAATCTTGCATGCATCATGATTAAATTTAGGTTTGGATTGATGGAGATGGGAAATTAGAAAAATCAGGTACTTTTCTAGTATATACAGTAACAATTGGATTCCCTTTTCCATATCAAAAGGGCAGGACGCCGAGTTACGCCGAGGGAGGCTGACCGCTCCATTCTCTCGGCACTCTTTTACACGACTGTCAGAGACTGCTGACGCTGCTACGCTAAGGCCCTGTTTGATACGACGAAGTTGGGTGCTGTTTGATGTATAAGAATTCACGGTGTATAGAACCATGCCTTTTGGGCTGCAACGGTTTCGTTTGGTATTGCACTGGGCGATTGTACTGGTTCTCTTGTGAATCGTTTGGTATCCAGCAGCCGGCAGCTTTTTGCCCAACAACAACACATGAGCAGGCTGGCTACAACTATATAAAACAGAACTGCATCCGACCACTCCCGTTTTAGGCGTGGTACGAACTCCGGGAATTTGTCCCGAAACTGGTCATTTTGTGCGTTCAAAAGCAATGTTTTCATTTTCTCAACTGCTAACCAAATAAAAATCAGGTCCTAACTGGTAGAGTTTGAAAGCAATGAACCGATCTTACACCCTACCAAACATGGCCTAATGATGGTCCCCACCGACGTAAACAATGTAGAAATCTCATCCATGTTACCAAACAAAATATTCTGCATTGGTGAATTATTCAAAGTCAGGATTACTTGAAACGGGATCAACGAAATACAGTAATTCTCAAAATCCAACTATATCCTACGAAGCAAACGTGCCCTCAGTCAGTCACCCCTCGAGCTATGGTCCACCATAGTTGGTCACCGTGGCAGTCGTTTCTCTGACGCTGCTACGCTAATGATGGTCCCCATCGACGTAAACAATGTAGAAACTCATCCATGTTACCAAACAAAATGTTCTGCATTGGTGGAATTATTCAAAGTCAGGATTACTTGAAACCGGGATCAACGAAATACATTAATTCTCAAAATCCAACTATAACCTACGAAGCAAACATGCCCTCAGTCAGTCACCCATCGAGCTATGGTCCACCATAGTTGGTCACCGTGGCAGTCGTTTCTCAGACGCTGCTACGCTAATGATGGTCCCCACCGACGTAAACAATGTAGAAATCTCATCCATGTTACCAAACAAAATGTTTTGCATTGGTGAATTATTCAAAGTCAGGATTACTTGAAACCGGGATCAACGAAATAGAGTAATTCTCAAAATCCAACTATATCCTACGAAGCAAACATGCCCTCAATCAGTCACCCATCGAGCTATGGTCCACCATAGTTGGTCACCGTGGGAGTCGTTTTACCAAACGGAACATTCGTAACTGCCGGACAGACAAGAGTCTGCCTTTCTCGTCAAAACCCCCCCTCTTCCGCGTCTGCAAACACAGATTACCAAAAGGGAACAATGCAAAACAACAAGTTCAATTTTAACTAACCAGACAGTTGCTATTCACGACTTTTGATTTCCTGTTTCGATACCATCAACAAGCGATGATTTTACATCCAAACAAATAAGCCCTAAGCTCTCCTTTCTCGTCAACCCCCCCTCTTCCACGTCTGCAAACACAGATTATCAAACGGGGACAATGCAAAACAACAAGTTCAATTTTCACTAACCAGATAGTTGCTATTCATGATTTTTGATTTCCTGTTTCGATACTATCAGCAAGCGATGATTTTACATCCAAACAAATAAGCCCTAAGCTCTCCTTTCTCGTCATAAAACCCCCTCTTCCGCGTCTGCAAACAAAGATTACCAAACGGGGATAATGCAAAACAACAAGTTCAATTTTCACTAACCAGACAGTTGCTATTCATGACTTTTGATTTCCTGTTTCGATACTATCAGCAAGCGATGATTTTACATCCAAACAAATAAGCCCTAAGCTCTCCTTTCTCGTCATAAAACCCCCTCTTCCGCGTCCGCAAACAAAGATTACCAAACGGGGATAATGCAAAACAACAAGTTCAATTTTCACTAACCAGACAGTCTATTCATGACTTTTGATTTCCTGTTTCGATACTATCAGCAAGCGATGATTTTACATCCAAACAAATAAGCCCTAAGCTCTCATTTTCCCGCTTTTTCCCCGCCGCTTGGGCGTTCTGCTTCTCCATCTCCCCCAAGCTCCAGCCCGCCGATCACCGGAACGGTAGTCCTTCGCCACGGCGCCATTGAACGCCGCTTTCGCTCAGGATTTCACCCTCAGTGGTGGTCTATGCTTTCGTGTTTGTAAATGGCAAAGGAGACTCCTCGCCAGCCAACCTCTCTTGTTTCGGCCTTAGTCAGCCGCCTCTGTCTGTGGACATGACGTTTAGAGTGTGTTTGCACTGAAGTCCACCGTCAAGACACGGCAGAGGGGGTAGGCAGCACGTCTGATTGCCACCAGTTTGTTTTGTCTGGATGAAGCAATCACTAAGTAACTGATATCTCTGTGACGCCAGTGTCTGGCTAACTAAATCCTGCTCCGCATCCCGTGCAATGGCGATCGAATGCCTCGTTCTAGGTACCCGTGTGACATTTTACTCCCTCCCTTCCATCGATTATATGACTATTTAATCCGAGTAAATATACACCCTTTCTTCTTCCCACGTGTATTAGGTGCAGGGCAAGAGGTGGGTAAGAGCTGCGTGGTGGTGACTATTAATGGGAAGAAGATCATGTTCGATTGCGGCATGCACATGGGTTCTGCTGACGACCCTTACCCAGACTTCTCCCGCATTTCCCCCACGGGCGACTTCGATTCAGTCCTTGACTGCGTTGTTATCACCCACTTGTACGCCTTTCCTTTCCAGAATATCATCTCCTTCTCATTTGATCTCCTATGGTGTCCTGTAATAACATTTGGATAACATTGCGAGTGAACCTTAATTAACTTGACATGTTTGTTGCAATTTCTTGTGTGTATAGACATCCCAATGGTGTACTGCTTTATGAAACGATACTTCTGCAATGCTATTGTCTGTCCTTATAACTAACCATACAGGATGCATCTTTTTTGTTTATTCCTACAGCCATCTGGATCACGTGGGAGCTCTTCCTTACTTCACTGAAGTTTGCGGATATCATGGCCCTATCTACATGACTGTATGATCACCAAAAGTTCCCTACTTTCCTTTCCAAGTACTTGGTTCTTTCGTTTCTGTATCTTGCTAAATAATATATGTTTATGGGAATCATTTTTTTGTAAGCTTCTTTGTGCATTTTTTTCTCCTAGGCATAATTAAGAAGGAATGTTGTTGAACTATGTAATTATAGAGAAACGTTTATTAAGTGAATAAAACAGTGTACAATACAGTCTCTTATATAACAAAAGAGAATAGAGATTAAAGCAGAGGTGAGCAATATGAGACTAAACTACAGAGCTGAAAAGCATAAGTGAGGCACATGCTATGCACATGATACTCAACAAAACATAACAGAACACATCATATCTCTATACTCCCCCTCAAACTGGAGCGTAGATGTCGAACATGCCCAGCTTGTCAACTAGAGTCTGAAATCAAGCTTTGGGAAGTATCTTCGTGAAGATGTCCGCAACTTGCTTGTCAGTGCTGAGATATAGAGTGCAAATCCGGCCAGAAAGAACTGTTTCTTGAACAAAGTGACAATCAACCTCAATATGTTTCGTCCTCTTATGAAAAGTGGGGTTGCTCGCAATAAAAATGGAGGCCTTATTGTCACAAAACATTGGTATATGGCTGGAA
Source organism: Alisma plantago-aquatica (assembly GCA_963693085.1). NCBI lineage: Eukaryota > Viridiplantae > Streptophyta > Magnoliopsida > Alismatales > Alismataceae > Alisma > Alisma plantago-aquatica. The sequence goes on from OY856413.1 coordinate 845,893,632, forward strand.
TATGATATATCAAACTCCTGGAGGAGACTCTGAACCCATAGAAGTTCGCATGTAGTATGAGCCATCGCTCGGTATTCCGCCTCTGCACTGGATCTGGCGACAACAATCTGCTTTTTGCTTCGCCAGATGACAAGGTTTCCGCCAACAAATGTATAGTATCCTGATGTTGATTTACGATCAGAACGACTTCCTGCATAGTCAAAGTCTGAGAAGCTAGATAGGTTGCAGTGGCCATGCTTCTTATACATCAAGCCTTTCTCTGGAGAACTTTTAAGATATCGTAGAATATGACATATAACATCCCAATGACATTGCCGGGGTTTATCAAGATACCGGCTGATGAATCCGACTGCAGCAATATGGTCAGCTCGTGTGACAGTCAAATAGATAAGTTTGCCTACATGCCTTTTGAACTGGTGATGATCAACATAGGGAGGAGAGTTTGCATCATCCCAGTCCATGTTTGGGTCAAGTGGAGTGTTGGCTAGTTTGCAGCCCAGCATTCCAGTTTCCTGCAATAGATCAAGTACATATTTTCTCTGAGAAAGACACAGTCCTGCAGATGATCTGGAGACCTCAATGCCTAAGAAATACCTCAGCTTCCTGAGATCTTTAGCGACAAAGTGTTTTTCTAAGTAGGTTTTAGTTTCTAGTATACCCACAATATAGGCAGATAAGATAATATCATCCACATAAACAATAAGAATGACAAGTCCAACCACTGTTTTACAGATAAAAACTGAATGATCAAAATGAGAGTGACGAAAGCCAAAGGTGACTAATATCTGACTGAGCTTGTCAAACCAAGCTCACAGGCTTTGTTTGAGACCATAGATAGCCTTTTTCAGCTTACATACTTTGAAGACAGACTCCCCCTGAGCAACAAACCCAGGTGGTTGCTCCATGTATACCTCTTCCTGTAAATCGCCATAAAGGAATGCATTTTTAACATCCAGCTGAAAGAGAGACCAGTCTTTATTAGCAGCGACATAAATCAGAATTCAAACAGAGTTTAGTCGTGCAATAAGAGAGAAGGTCTCAAAATAATCAACACCGCATGTTTGTGTGTAGCCCTTTACATGTCTTACGATCCACAAGTTCCCATGTCTTGCGATCGCATAGTGCCTGCATTTCTTAGTCCATTGCCTTTTTCCATACAGGAATAGTAAGAGTCTTTGTAGCATTTATGGGAATGGTGACAACAAAAATTGCAGAAGTAAAGCATGCAAAGTTGTTATGCAGATTGGAAGAAGTGCAGTAATGACTGATGGGCTGTTTAGTACAGGAGCGAACACCTTTCCGCAAATTGATAAAATGGTGCAAGTCAGAAGTTACCTCAGTGTTTGTTTGATCATCCGCAGACGACAGAATTGGTTGGGGAGGGGCCATGGAAGGAGTGCTTGTCTTCGACCGACGTTTGTATACTTGCAGCGGACGCTCGTCAGGCTTGTTAGAAGAAGGCAAGTCTTCAACAATATCTGGTAGAGGTGTTGGTGCCAACATATCATGAGATAGGCTTGCTCCATCATCAGAAAAGTGGGGCATATGCTCAAAAAAGATCACATCCGCACTGACAAACCACTGTCTGAGTATCGGATCAAAGCAACCATAACCTTTTTGAGTTCTCGAATAACCCAAGAAAATACATTTAGTAGATCGAGGGTCAAGTTTCGTCATTCTTGGGCATACATTTTTAACAAAGCAGGTACACGCAAAAATGCGAGGAGGAACAGAGAAAAGAGGTGCATCAAGAATAAATGGAGTAAGGTATCTGATTTTGTAAAACAGAAGAGGGCATGCGATTTATAAGAAAACATGCCGTAGTGACTACCTCAGGCCAAAAACGGTGAGGAACTTTATAATGGATAAGAAGAGTGCGAGCAACCTCTAATAAGTGACGATTTTTTCGTTTAGCAACACCGTTTTGCTGTGGAGTATAAGGGTAAGTGGTTTGGTGGATGGTGCCATGATCAGAACAAAAAGAAGTTACTGATTTCTGCATAAATTTTAGGACATTATCGATACGAAAAATTTAAATGGTTTTATTGAATTGGGTCTATATTTCAGAAAAAAGCGGATATTGTCCAAAATAGTACTCCGATCTTTGAGCAAAAATAGCCTGGTAGCACGGGAATAATCATCAATAAATGTCAAAAATATTTAACACCGGTTTGACTTGGGACGGAGCATGGACCCTAGATGTCCACATGAACAATATCAAAAATTTCTTTAGAACCTAGTTCTTTCTTAGCAGGAAAGACATACCTCGTTTGTTTTCCCAAAACACAAGATGCACAAGAGAAATTGTTTTTAGATAATGCAGGAAATAAAAGCTTCAATTTAGCAACAGACGGATGACCCAGCCGGAAGTGCCACTGAAGTCCTGTGACAGATGTAGACAAAAAAGCTGAAGCTGTAGGCGGTCCATCCAAGTAGTATAGTCCATCTGGTCCTTCATGGCCCGAACCAATCCTTGTCTTCGTGCGGAGATCCTTCAAAACACAACCAGAGGGATCAAACTTAATAGAGCACTGAAGTTGTTTAACAGTTTTACTGACAGATAATAAATTAACAGGAAATTGTGGTATGTATAAAACAGAGTGAAGATTCAGCTTGCGAGATAGAGGAACTATGCCAACGCCATGAACAGGCGTCTTCGAGCCATTTGCAATCGTGACCGATGGAATATTAGAGGTTTTAGACATAGCAGAAAATAAGTGGATGTTGCCTGCCATGTGGACAGAAGCACCAAAATCAATACACCACTTATGGTTACCAACAGAGGGAGACACAAGCATTGCAGAAGAACCAACAGTAGATGTTGAAGGCAGTTGAGTCATGCGCTCCTGGAAGAACTTCTCGAATTCAGAGCGAAGCCATTCAGTGGTCGGAGGAGCAGCTGGTGGATCGAATGCAACATCAATATTAGTTTCTGTAGAGGTCTGGTTTGCCTAGGCGGGCTTGCCGTGCTTGATCCAACACTCATATTCAATGTGATTATCACGACCACACCAGTTGCAGTAGCGAGGTCCAGTGGCTTGACCTCGTTCAGGAGCAGCAGAAGAGCCTCGTCCTCCAAAAGGAGGGGGACGTCTTTCACGACCACGTCCACAATCGCGACCATGTCCAGAATCAGCAGCGCGAGCAACCAAAGCAGGATGCTCAATAGCAGGAGTAGAGGATACAGATGGTAGCCGTTGAACTCTCTTGAGGACGTCACGAAGGGTAGGCAGCGGGTCACTCGATAGAATTTGATCAACCACGCCCGAAAAAGAAGCAGGTAGGGCAGCCAGGAATTGAACTAGTTGTAGTTCATTGCGCTGCTTCTGGGCTTCTTTGATGTCAGTAGTCAGCGGATGGTATATTTCATACTCATTCCAGAGAGCAGAACATTGGTTGTAGAAATCCTCAATAGAAACATCTGAAGAGAACTCCTTCTTGGCCAGGTTTTTGAAAATTTCAAAAACCCGTTTAGGATTTTGCTGATGTGAGTATACATGAGACAGCTGGTCCTACATTGCTTTGGCATCATGAAGGCATAATAGAGATTGACTAATTCGCGACTCGGTGCTATTGAGAAGCCAGGACATAACACCAGAGTTGTCCTTGGACCATTGAGCATAAGTCTGTTTGCTCTTTTCATCAGCAGTAGCAGCAGGAGGATCAGTGGTAAGATGTGAGTATCGGCTTTGAGCCTTAACATAGAGGACACATGACGCCGACCACAGATGGTAGTTCGAACCATCGAGCTTGACGGTGGTAACGCACAGAGAGCGAGGAGGCTCAACTGAAGCCATAATGAGCAAAAGCAGGCAGTAATGAGGTGGTGGCGCAACAACAACAAGCAACAAATAAAGAACCCACTATGGCGCAGTAGCAACAGCAGGGATCTGAAGCATCAGATCAAAGGAACCCGTGTCGGGCAGATAGATTGATAAAGGAACCTATGCCGACATGAGAAAATCAATATCCCATCATGAGGCGCAGGCTGAAAAAGAACCGGAGAGTTAGGAGACTCTCAATGTGGCATGGCTATGGCTGTCCGGAAGATTGTACGGGCAAAAAAGTAGAGGGGGAACCTGAGAAGAAGAGGACAACATGGAGAAGAGGGAGGGTAGTGGCTGTGGGGGAGGAACATGGAGGATAGGAGGAGCAGCCCGGCGGCGGCCGGTAGAGGGGTGGAGAGGGGCGGTGGGCGGCGGAGGTGGAGATCTCAGGGCATAGGGGTAAGGTGGGAAGAAAAAAAACGGAGAACCGGACCTGCTCTTGATATCATATAGAGAAATTGAGAAATGTTTATTGAGTGAATAAAACAATGTACAATACAGTCTCTTATATAACAGAAGAGAATAGAGACTAAAGCTGAGGTGAGCAATATGGGACTAAACTACAGAAGTGAAAAACATATGTGAGGCACATGCTATGCACATGACACTCAACAGAACATAACAGAACACAACATATCTCTATAGTAATTATAGTTATCCAAGGAGAATTTGACAGATGGTGGGTGGTTTTCTTTGCCCAAGGCCAATGCTTTGGACAATATAGTACAGTAATTTAATGTGTTCTTGGGTACCACACATGATACATTGGTATTCAGGAAGTACCTGGGGGAATAATTTCGGTGAAGTCACACCAAAATCATCAGCAATTAATTATTGGCATGCAGTTTTGAAGTTACAGTCACTCAACATGTTATTTAAGGCACATACAAGTAAGATAATCAGATAAAAAACCAATACTTTATTATGCTCCTACATAAATACTGAATGTTGGTAGTCACACTGTTGTTCTGAAAAACAAGTCAGAATGTCATATTATGACAAGATGTTGCATGTCATAGCAATATGAAATATCAAAAGGAAGATAAACAATATTAAAAAGAAGATTAGTGGCATTTAAGATTTGTCCGAGGAAGCTAAAAAGTAGGCTGTAGAATTGGCTGAATAGGGAATCAGTCTTGGCTAGATGGGACCGCATACTCGGTTGAATAGGTAAACATTCCAAAATGCTTCTAGCTGCCAAATGACGTTTCCAACAGCCCTTTGCTTGCTTTCGGATGCTAGGCCAAGTATGTTCCCAGTTCGTAGAGTTTGAAAACACTGGTGACTACTGTAATTCTGAGGGGCCATTTTTTGCATTTGGGAAGGGCCATGACCTTCCCCATGGCGACTGTATTTATCAATGCTAGTTGCTGAAGTGGGACAGTGGTCCAAAACTAGATATTACTCCTGAAAAGGGTGGAGATACTTTTGATTTTCAAGTAAATATCTTAATGAAAAAAAAAACGAATTGAGCTTTAGCTTATGATGTTGGTTGATTGACTTTCAATCAGTTGAAACCAATTTGGGCATTCCATCACTTCCTAATATGTTGTTTGACTGGCTTGACTTCTAGTAGGTACCCAATAAGTTTGTTGAGATCGGACTCAAGTGAGAATTTTAATCTTAATGGAGTTCCATAGTTTATATCTGCTATCAACACCAAAAAATTTGCTAACACTTTGCATCTTTGCCCTTTATAAACTTCTAATTGCAATTTTCAGTTTTCAATTAGCTTATGAGTTTGTATGAGTAAATTACCTGAAATATGACAGAAGATTAAAAACGTTTATTTGCTGCAATTTGCTGACACTTCTTTGTAACTGATGCGATATTGTGTCTACCACAGTATCCAACAAAGGCTCTGGCCCCCTTGATGCTTGAAGATTATAGAAAAGTCATGGTAGATCGGAGAGGAGAGAAGGAGCTATTCACGTCTGATCACATTACAAGTTGTATGGATAAAGGTACTAATTATCTCGAAGGAATGTTCTAGAACTATCTTGGCAGTCATTAATGCATATTGTCAATTCAAGCTTTATGATTATGCATGATGATTTATTTTGGAGCAAGGAACATAATTTAATTTGATTTCTCTTGGCCGAAAGGGCTACTTGTCGTGCCTGCCATAATTTGGTTAAACTATTCACTATAGATTTTCCTTTTTCTTTGTCTTATTAAGGGGCGCCTCAGTAGGAGCCTATGCATTTTACTCTTTTTGCTTTCTTTTTAAAATAATATTGATATTCAGATGTTTACATTCATAATTTCGGGTTTGTATGTAATAATGACATTATTGCATAGTATCATATAGCATTTAGGCTAAACTACACCTAACATGGCCTAAGCTAAACCTAATTGGCCCTAATTTGATCTAACTTAATCTAAATTTGACCTAATTTGCCATAATTTGGCCTAAATCAGCCAAATTTTGTATAACATGTCCCAATCAAACCTAACTTCCCCAAAATTTTCTCTATATTGACCTAAATGAGACCTAATTTAGTCAAATTAGACCTAATCTTCTAAAATTTGACACAATTTGGTCTTAATCAGGCCTAATGTTGCATACCAAGACCTAAGCAGACCTACTTCCCCAAATTTTCCTTGTATTGACATTGACCTAAATGAGACCTAATTTGTCCTGTGTTGTACGGGCGCCTGCCTGGGCGTTCCCCCACCCTCCAAAACCCAGGCGCCCAGCCTCAGTATCCATCTGGGCGGGCTAGGCGGATTGGGCGGATCACCTAGGCGGTTATTGGGCCTCTTGTTGGGCCTGGTCAATGGGCCATAATGTAATTTAGTTTTTTTTTTTTTCATTTTTCCTTAATGGTTCCTATAAGCATCAAGTTTTTGGTTGTTGCTCCATTTGTTTTTCATTTTGCTGGACTAAGTTGCTGTCACATCTTGTTATTGCTTCACCATCCTCCTATCACCATAATTATTTCTATTTTTTCTTCCTTGTGAATTAGTAAGCAGCAAATTCACTTCCATGAATTATTGTTTATTTTTTGTTTTGCTCAATCTAGTAGAAATATCGCTACTGTGTGCTGAGTGCTGACTGCTGCTCACAAATCCCCAATTAATTGATTTTGTTTTTTTTCTTCCAGTTGCTTAATTGGGCAGCAAATTTGCTGCCATACCTTATTGTTGCCTCACAAGCCTCCCATCATGGCTATTTCGATCCTTACGCTGTTACGCATAACTAAGCAGTAAATTTACTTCATGACTTACTGTTTGTTTCTCTTTTTGCACTGACTGCTGCTCCACAAATCCGTAATGAGTTAATTCTATTTTTCTCTCTCCACCTAATAACTATATTGATTTTATTTATGTTGCATTCCTAATATATACATGCTTGTATGATATATATATTTTGACATTGATTCATATAGGTTAAAATCTAATTATGTATATAGGATACTGTATTAATATGGATATAATGATATATATATATAAACTTGAAAATGATTTAAAAAAAAAGCCTAGGAACGCCTGGGCGTCCGACTAGGCGCCTAGGCTGTCTGGGCGGTCATGGGCAACGCCCGACCGCATGGACGCCAAAACAAACCAAATGTCCCCAAACTAGACATTTCCCTCAAAGCAGATGTGTTTCCCCGAAATCAGACCAATCTGCCCAAATTTGACATGATTTGGCCTAAATAAAACCTGAATTTCTATAACACGACTTAATCAAGCCCAAGTGTCCCTAATTTGCCCCACATTGATCTAAATGAGACTTATTTTCACCAAATCAGACATATTTTCCCCAAATCAGACCTATTTTCCCCAAGGGTCTGACTGCTTTGGTGTAAATATAAATTTCCTAAAACTCATTTTCCTAAAGCGGAATTTGAGTTCCGCGAAAATGAATTCTAGATGATTGGTTCGGAATATGAGTTTTCTGGAACACAGACTTCACATCTGGATAAAGAATTGCCCTCGATTATTTTGAAGCAGGTTCGGAACACCAAGCTCTAAACCTCCGTCAATCCACCAACCTGGAGATCTTTGAATTGCAAAACTCCGTTCAGATCTCAACTTCCGAAGAATCTGAATATAAAACACAACAACAATCTGTTTCCTTCTTGCCATTCGATCTTCGATCACACTGTTAGCAGAACCGACTACATACTATTGCCGCAGGTATATAAATAAAATAAACGGCCATCCTTTTGCAACGACGACGGTCGCGTACGACGAACGTCAAAACGCCGAGGACTTGGAGTATTCCCGGTCATGCGTCACGATTCAGGTAGGAGACAATAGCGTGACGGTTGGCCTTCTTCCTGTGACTTGCTTTGTGGAGGCGCCGCTCAACAAGAGGAATAGAGCGGAGGGTAAGAGGCGGCCCAAGCGGAACTTGTTTTCTGGTCGATTTCTTACGGAAGTCCAAAGCGTGAAACTATATATACCGTCGGAAGTCCGTGGAAAACTAGGGAACTCAAATTTTGGATTTTCACCGAACCAATCGTGTAAAATTATAATGGGAACTCAATTTCCAATGTTTTCAGGACATTTTACGCCAAACCAGTCAGGCCCTAAATTGGCTATGTTTTTCCCAAATTAGACTCGATATTAGGGATGGCAATCGGGTTCGGGTTGAGCGGGTTTTATTTCGGGTCATTTCGGGTCAACACTTTTTGACTAGACCCTAAACTTGAAAAAAATGGATTTTCGGGCCGAAACCCTTGACCCTAACCCGATCCGCAAATAATTTCGGGTCTATCGCGTCTGGGACCTGTAAATTCAAATACCAAGAGAGCAATTTTCAAAAATTGCCATGGTTTTCCTAATCAGTGATAATTTCTATTAGAATGTGTGGTATTCTACCCAAAACCAATTGGCAATGGGTGAAGGGACCACACACCTTATAAGCCCATGATCTTTCACAGAGCTCAGCGGTGTGGGACAATTCTAACATCCCCCCTCAAGTGCAGCCACTTTTGTATGCTTGCACTTGTTCTTTTTTTTTAGGTAGGATGTGGTCATCACACTTGTCTCGTGGGGTCCGCTCTGATACCATATTAGAATGTGTGGTATTCTACCCAAAACCAATTGGCAATGGGTGAAGGGACCACACACCTTATAAGCCCAGGATCTTTCACAGAGCTCAGCGGTGTGGGACAATTCTAACAATTTCCAAGTGTAATCAACAAATTTCATTGTGCCAAACTGATAATGTAATTTAGAAACACATATGAATCTTATTGTAATTTGTTTGAAAGTTTTAAACACAAATTCAGAAAACATATAGCATAATAAATCATACAAACCAATACAAAACCATGTTGAATTGCCAAAATACACTTCATGACTGACGAATTAGTAATTTAATAGGCTATTGGGTGTCTTAAACTTTAGTATTTGTAATTTTATTCGAATTTATACTTGTGAATTTCGGGTCAATCGGGTCACTTCGGGTCTAAAGTCCAAACCCGGACCCGACCCTAAATTAATTTCGAGTTCTTCGGGTTCGGGTCAATTTCGGGGTAGAAAAACCTTAGACCGCTAATCTACTTAAAAATTTTGGGTTCAGGTCGGGTCATTCGGGCCAGATCTTATTTTGCCAGCCCTACCTGATATACCCAAATTTGGCAGGATTTGGCTAAATCAGACTAATTTAACAACAAAATGGCATAACTTGATCCAATTAAACCAAATTTCAGACCTAATTTATGCAAACTTAGCCTTTAAGTGGCATAATTTCGGCCTAAAAGGCTATAAGCGGCCAATTAAGTATCTTAGGGGCTAGGCACCTACTTTGAGGCGCTCTGCCAAGACCTTAGGGTGCCTAGGCGGGTTGGGTTTGTTTACATTGGAACCGATCGCCACAACTTCTTCATTATTAGAGCGTTCCCTAACATGTACGCCCTCCCTGGCTTCATCTAACTCTTGTCCTTTTTCCTTCTTTGTTGTAGCTTTATCTAGATATTCAATTATCTCTCTCTTCACTTCTGGTAGAACATGACCCCATGTTTCTACATCTTCCCTCCTACAAGCAAGATGCTTTTCAAATCCGAAAATCCCTCCCGTCTTGATGTGTTTGTAGAAGTTACATCGCAACCGATCTTTTCGAGATGGATCGGGGCATTCACAATAATTCCAACCTAGGTCACTTGACCTGGCATTGGGAACGATATTTTGCGGATTCCCAGGGATAGGAGCAACACTTAGATCAACAACCATCTAGCAAATTAATACAATAAATTAGTATTAATGCGTGATGCAACAAGGATTCTATTAGTATATATGCTTCTATTGCCTTATGCTATGCTATTTGTTTCGTTATGGGCTTTAAACTTGTCTTGTCTTTAGCCTTTCTTTTGTCCCATATTGCCTGATTCTGTGTTTCACTTACTCTCTTATCCTATAAAAGAGAGTTCATTGTATTTGTTTTAGACACATCAAATAAGACTTTCTATTCTACAGGGTATTTGAGCCCTATGATCCCACTAACCTCTCCAACCCTAATGCCTCCTCTCCTTTTATAACCTAGCCCCCTCCCCATCAACCCTAGCCGTCGCCACCCCCTTCCCTCCCCGCGCTACCCCCTACTGCCACTGCCCTTCCTCCTCCCCTCGAATCTCTACCGCTACACCCCGTCACTTCTCCCCTCCACTCATGCCGACAGTCGCCCATCCTCCTCTCTTTCCTTTCCTCCTTCCACCGCCACCCTCACCCACCACCTTCCTGTCGCCCCCCCCCCCCTTTCCCTCCTGCCGCAACCGCTGCCACCCCCCACCACCCAACCAACCGCCGCTTCCACAACACCTCCATCCCTGCTGACTACTGTCCCCTCCACCCGCAACCCACCACCATCCCTTCTTCGCCATCTAGCCTCCAAATTTCTCCCCTTTCCTTCATCTTAGTCTCTTCGTCTCCCGTATTTTAAAATTGCACGTTGAAGTTCTAAAAGGTCTAAGTTTGTTGCCTGCTTGCGCCTCATGGTGTAATAAGTCTCTCCCTATGGGGGTGTAGGTTTTTTTTCTGATCTCTTCTGCCCCTGTGCGGGTTTCTCAAATCCGATGCTTCAGATCTGCTGCTGCTGCCTACTGCCTCGTTGCATGTTTCTTCAAATCTATTGATCCAGGCCTTCTACTGCCCATGAGTTGGGTTACAACTTCTGCTACCGCATGCTGACTACTGCTGTTGACCCTGAGTTGGGTCTCTTTTTTGTCTGCTACTGCTTCTTGCTGACATCTGGCATATCCTTCTGATGGCGTCTGCTGAGCCGCTTCGGACGCTCTGCGTCACTACTGTGAAGTTGGATGGCTTCAACTATCACACTTGGTCTGCGGCCTTCGAACTTATGTCAAAGCTCATGGCCATTACTCGCATCTTACTTCTGACGCTCCTGCCATACCTACTGATACGCTGATGAGAAAACTAAGCAAGCCTACATTCTGTGGACTAAGGAGGACTCTGATGTCATGACATGGATGGTCAACAGTGCTGAGCCCAAAATCAGCCAATCTCTCCTTCGCTTGCGGACTGCCACAGCCATGTGGGACCAACTCTCACATGTTTACTCTCATCAGCAAAATCCGAAGAAAGTGTTTGAAATTTTCTGACACTTGGCTAAAAAAGGTATTCTACTAGTGAATATGTGGACGATTACTATTCTACGCTCTCTGGGACGATTTTGAGATATATCACCCCCTCCTTGCTGATATCACTGAAATAAAACGACAGCGCAATGAACTTCAACTCGTACAATTTCTTGCTGGCTTGCCCCACTCATTTTTTGGAGCGGTAGATCAGCAACTGTCTAACGACTCATTGCCTACTCTACGTGATGTCCTAAAAAGGGTCCAACTGCTCCCGTCTGTCTCTCCTGTGTCACACGACCACTCCGATGCTGCTGCTCTTGCTGTCCGCTTTGGAGACTTCTTCCGTGACCGAGGCCGCTTTGCGTTCGTGCTCGTACTATTGCTAGGCCTGGTCGTAGTTCCTCTTTAGTTGGTCCTGACCCATCTTCTTCTGAACAATGCTACTGTCACTTTTGTAAACGAACAAACCATACTGAAGACTGTTGTTTGAATTTAGCATGGTAAGCTTGCATGGGCGAATCAGGCAACTACTAATCAACCTGATTCTACACCATTCTCTTCATCTCAGCCATCTGCAAAATGGATTTGCTCTGCGTTTGAAAAGCTGCTTCGGGCTCGTCTGACTCCCTCCACTGTTGATGCCTCTACTGATGGAGGTTTTGCTCTCCTTGACTCTGCATCTTATGGTAAAATAAATGGGTGGTCGACTCTGGTGTCACCTCCCATATTTCTGGCAATTCTGCATTATTTTCAAAACTTCATAAACTTCTGCTGTTCCACATGTTACACTTGCTAGTGGTTCTCCGACACCTGTTTCTAGCATAGGGAATATCTACACTCTCAACAAACTCTTATTACACTCATCCCTTTATGTTCCCAAATTTCTTTGAATCTATTATTTGTTAGTAGAACTGTGAAGAGCCTAAGATGCTCTATTACCTTTGACCCGGGCGATGTTATTTTTCAGGATCTGCGCACGAGGATGAGAATTGGTTCGGGCCATGAGGGATCAGACAGGCTGTACTACTTGGATCCACCGAAGACTACTGCTCCGCTGACTGCGGTTGTGACAGGCCTACAATGGCATTATCGACTAGGACATCCATTTGCGGCCAAATTGAAACATTTAATTCCTGCTATTTCAGATTCTATTTTTCATTGTGAAACTTGCCAGTTGGGCAAACAGACTCGTGTTAGTTTTTCAAAAAAACCATGTATTGGTTCTAAACAACCGTTTGATATTGTGCATGTTGATGTTTGGGAACCATGTTCTGTTCCAAGTACCTCTGGATTCGATAATTTATGAGCTTTATTGATGACTTTTCTAGAACTACATGGCTGTTTTTATTAAAAGATAGATCTCACATGCTCGATACTGTCACCTCCTTTTTTTGCTGAGATCCGTACCCAGCTTGACAAACCTATTAAAGTTGTTCGCACTAATAATGCCCTAGAATTTGTGCAATCATCTATCAGCTAGTTTTGTTGCAAGATGGGTACTATTCATCAAACTTCATGTTCGTACACACCCTAAAAAAATTGGTTTGCGGACGGCAAGAATCAACACCTAGAAGTTGCCCGCACCCTTCTTTTTCGCTACAATGTACCCAAAACCTTTTGGCCTGAAGCTATCTCTACTGCCTGTTACCTTATTAATCGCATGCCCTCTTCTGTCCTTGACAATCAGGTACCTTCATAAATATTATACCATGATGCCCCCCTTTTTGTTGTTCCTCAGATTTTCGGAAGCACTTGCTTTGTGAAAAAAAAACTATATCGGCTCAAAACAACTTTTTGATATTGTGTATGCTGACATTTGGGGCCCTTGTTCTGTTCCTAGTATATCTGGATTTCGGTACTTTATGAGCTTCATTGATGATTTCTCTAGAACTACATGGTTGTTTTTGTTAAAGGACATATCTCACATAGTAGATACCATCACAACCTTTTTTGCTGAGATTCGTACCCAATTTGATAGACCTATCAAAATCTTCCGCATTGAGAATGCCCTTGAAATTATGCAATCTCCTGTCAGCCAATTTTATCGAAAAATGGGTACCATTCATCAAACCTCTTGTGCATACACACCCCAACAGAATGGGGTTGCGGAGCGTAAGAATCACCATCTCCTTGAAGTCGCCCACACCCTTCTTTTTCTCTATAACGTGTCCAATTTTTTTGGCCTGAAGCAATATATATTGCTTGTTACCTAATTAATCGCATGCCTTCTTCTGTTCTTGGCAATCAAGTGCCATACCAAATTTAATATCATGATGCCCCTCTCTTTGTTGTACCTCAAATTTTTGGAAGCACATGTTTTGTAAAAAACTTGTGCCAGGTTTGACTAAACTTGATCCTCGTGCAACCAAATGTGTTTACTTGGTGTACTGTAGAACCCAGAAAGGGTACCGCTGTTATGATCCTTCTAAAAAGAAGTGGATGGTTAGTGCTGATGTAGTCTTCTTTGAGTATATGCCGTTCTACTCTACAGTAGGTTCTACTCTGACCTCTTATTTACTTGTTGATATCCCTCTACCCGTGACTGATGATCCTGACTTATTAGATATGACTGTTGCACCGACTCCTTCGCTGAAAGTATATCAAAGAAGATCGAAAGCTACAACTCCCTCCATGGCCCCTCCAATTCCTCCATCCTTGCCGGCGGATCCACCTATACCTCAAGTATTTTTTGACTTGGATATTCCTATCATCTTATGCAAAGGAATTAGGTCTTGCACTCAACATCCCATTGGAAATTTCTTTTTCTTGAGTGGATCGTAAGGGTTAGGGTACACAATGTGTATACCCCATATATTTATAGAGAGAACAATTACATAGAGGTCCTTGTAGAATAAGAAAATACCAGGAGAATATAAAGAACATAAATAAAACACTATCTATCACTCCCCCTCAAGTTGGAGCATAAATATCAATCATGCCCAACATGTCCACCAGAGCGCAGAAATGTTACTTGGTCAACAACTTTGTAAAGATATCAACAACTTGATCTTTAGAGCGAGTGAAAGGAGTGCAGATGCGTCCTGTCAGAATAGACTCTCGGATGAAGTGACAGTCAACTTCAATGTGTTTAGTCCGCTCATGAAAAACAAGATTACTTGCAATAAAGATAGCCGCTTTGTTATCACAATGCATAGGTATAGGAGCAGAAGACGCCACATCAAGTTCCTTTAGAAGAGATTGCACCCACAGAAGCTCACAAGCAGTATGAGCCATAGCACGATATTCAGCCTCAGCACTGGATCTGGCAACCACATTTTGCTTTTTGCTCCTCCAAGTAACCAGATTACCCCCAACAAGTGTGCAATAACCAGAAGTAGATTTCCTGTCTATCTTGCTACCAACATAGTCAGAGTCAGAATAGCCTTCAAGAGAGCAATGACCATGTTTTCTATAGAACATGCCTTTACCAGGAGAGTTCTTCAAATATCTCAGAATATGACATAGTGCTTCCCAATGACACTGTTTAGGCTTATCTAGATACCGGCCAACAAGACCCACATCAGTAGAAATATCAACTCTAGTAACAGTCAAATAAATCAGTTTTCCCACCGGTCTTCTATATCTTTTACTGTTAGGATACAGAGGAGATTCATCATCATCCCAATTCACATTGGGATCAAGAGGTGTGTCAGTAGGCCGAGCTCCAAGCTTACCAGTCTCATGTAGAAGATCAAGAACATACTTGCGTTGTGATAGAACAAGAGCATTAGCAGTCCTGGAAACCTCAATTCCCAGAAAATACCTGAATTTTCCCAAATTTTAGTGACAAAATGTTTACACAGATAGGCTTTAGTAGCATGAATTTCAGAGATATCACTGTCGGATAGAATAATGTCATCAACATACACAATAAGAACAACAATACCAGTGGACGTCTTTTTGATAAAAACAGAATGATCAACATGAGATCTGACAAACCCATAAGTAGACAAGGTGGTGCTCAGTTTGTCGAACCAGGCACACAGACTCTGTTTGAGTCCATAAATAGACTTCTTGAGGCGGCAGACTTTGTGTGACTCCCCCTGAGCAACAAACCCAGGTGGTTGCTCCATATATACCTCCTCCTGAAGATCACCATAAAGAAACACATTTTTGACGTCCAGCTGGATGAGTGGCCAATCCAGATTAATTGCCACAGACAGAAGAACTCGCATAGAATTCAGCCTAGCAACAGGAGAAAAAGTTTCAAAATAATCAAAATTATAGGTTTGAGTGTACCCTTTCGCTACAAGGTGAGCTTTCAGGCGTTCAACTGTTCCATCAGGATGATACTTAACAGTATAGACCCAACGGCAGCCAACAGGTTTGCAATCAGAAGGAGGATCAATAAGATCTCTGGTACCCCTGTCAGTGAGAGCAACCATTTCCTCTATCATGGCTTGAGTCCAGGCCTGACTCTGTAATGCGTCTTGCACATTCTTGGGTACAGAAATAGCAGATAGAGCAGCCACGAAATTACTAATATGAACACTTAGATGATCAGTGGAGACATGATTAGCAATATTATGAGATGTACATGATCTAGTACCTTTTCTGAGAGCAATAGGTAAATCTAGATCAGAAATTACCTTAGTAGGGGCATGACCTTCTGAAGGAGAATATTGGTTGTCAGTGGGGGGGTCTTGAGCAGTAGTAGACTGAGGCTGCTGATTTCTGTGTTGATAAACAATAAGAGCAGGGGTAGTAGTCGTATCCGGTTGCACAGTAGTGGTAGAATCACAAGTAAGAGGTAAAGGTGCTGCAATCAAATCTGAGCTTAACGTAGTTCCCCTAGTAGAATAGTACGGAATATCTTCAAAAAATACAACATCACTACTCATGAACCACTTTTTAGCAATCGGACTATAACAGCGATAACCTTTTTTGAGTTTGTGAATATCCCAGAATAATGCATTTTTCAGCTCTAGGGGACAACTTGTCTTGATTAGGACCAAGCAAACGAACAAAACAAGTCGACCCAAAAATCCTTGGAGGAACAGAAAAAAGTGGCAGATCGGGTTGCAGAACTTGTACAGGTATTTTATTTCCAATAACAGAAGAAGGCATGCGATTTATCAGAAAACATGCAGTAAGAATAGCTTCTGGCCTAAAATGTTTGGGAACATTAGAGTATAACATTATAGTGCGAGCTACTTCAAGTAAATGTCAATTCTTCCCATTCAGCCACTCCATTCTGTTGGGGTGTATAAGCACAAGACGTTTGATGAATTGTCCCCACAGAACGACAAAACAACTCCACATTTTTTTGAACAAATTCCAAAGCATTATCAGTATGCAAAATTTTGATATGCATAGAATACTGAGTTTTAATTTCAGCAAAAAAGAATTTAATAGTTGGCAGAATTTGGGATCGATCTTTTAATAGAAATAACCAAGTAGCACGAGAGTAGTCATCAATGAACGAAATAAAATATTTATTGCCAGACAAGCTTGGAAAATGACAAGGACCCCATACATCAGCATTTACCAAATCAAAGACAACTTTGCTACCAATCTGAGTTTTTTTATGAAATACAGATCAAGATTGTTTGCCTAATTGACAGACCTCGCATTGAAAACTATGCAGGCGAACACCAAAAATAACATGTTTTAACTTCTCAGCTGAAGGATGCCCAAGCCGGAAATGCCACTGTAACGCAAACAGAAGAACTTGTGCAAAGACATCTCCAATTCCAGATATAGTAGATTTAGAACCATTAGCAAGCATAACAGTAGATGGAGAATAAGGTTTTGACAGTTTATAAAACAGGGAACAGTTGCCAGAAATATGAGAGGAGGCTCCAGAGTCAACCACCCATTTGGTATTACCAATTCTAGAAGAAGGAGCACTCAGGAATGCATAATCACAACCAGAGTAGGTGGCCGCGTGAGCTCCAAATGTAGCAGCCGAGGAAGAGAAACCACCAGTCCTCTCAAGCAGAAGACATTCCACTTCTGAGCGGATGAACTCAGCAGTGGACTCAGTCGAGGGAGCAACAATGGCCGTCTGATTAGTACCAACAGTCGTAGCATTGGCCCACGCAGGTGTGCCATGCTTCTTCCAACATTTGTCTTCAGTGTGGTTCGTGCGGCCACAAAAGTCACATTACCGCTGAGCAGCGGCACCTCCAGAAGTATCAGCAAACGAGCCACGACCAAGGGAACCGCGACCAAAGATGCCACGTCCCCGTCTATGAGCAGCAGAACGATTGTCCGGTGGACGACCACGACCCCTACCACGTCCACGGGCAGACATAGCAGCAAGAGCAGTAGGATCAGCTGTGTCAGAAGACCCATCTGTAGAGGAGGCCGGTAGGCATTGGAGCCGTTGAAAGGCACTCTCCAAAGTGGGTGAAGGGTCGCTGGCTAGGATCTGGTCAACCACCCCAGCATATGAGTCTGGAAGACCATAGAGGAACTGGACCACCTGAAGTTCCTATCTTTGGCGTTGCATCATGGCCAAGTCAGTGGATAAGGGATGTAGGTTCTCGAGCTCAGCCCATACACCCTTAAAGGTGGAGAAGTAGTCAGCAATATCAGGTCCAGTAAAGTGCAAACGGGACAACTGTTTGTTCAGATCAAAACACCTTTTTTGGATTTTTGCTGTGAGAGTAGGTGCTTGCCAGTTGGGCCCACATCTCCTTGGCTGTCGACAGACAAAGCAGAGTGACGCTGATGCGGGTTTCACTACTGTTCAGAATCCACGTCATCACAATGGAGTCATCCTTGACTCAGTCTTCATAGTGCTTTTTGTCCTTGGACTTGGCAGTAGTAGGCGGTGCAGGCGGCGGATCATCAGTCAGATGAGCATGCTTACCTTGAGATTTTGTAAAAATCTCCATGGAGCATACCCAATATTGGTAGTTGCGTCCGTCAAGCTTCACAATGGTCACCTGACGACGGAAGTCTTCATGAGAGGAAGGCTGGTCCACACGTAGCAGAGAACATCAACAGATTTTAGAACCGCCTAGATCCGCCAACTTGGCGACAACAGACATAGTGAAGATCCGTAAGGACCAACCTACATATAGACTACGCTGAGGCGCAACAGAGAACCCGACGGCTCAAGGGCCGGCACGGGCAGAAAGAACCGGAGGATTGCCGAAGACGGTCAACGGATCAGCCGGAGACGAACGATAGGCGGAGGGATGCACTTAGCAGGCCAGTGGCGTACACGAAGGACCACCAGACGTGCAACAGGAGCGTACGACCACTGGGCGTGGGCTAGCAGCCCAGCGGCAGCCAAGGGCCGCGAGCGGCGGTCGGCCGGTCAGCGGCGACAATGGGCAGCCGGCGGCGGGCGCGCGGGCGCCGGGGGGGGGGGGCAGGGAGAGAGACGGAGAGAGAGATCGGCGGCTGGGGAGGGTGGAGGCTATAAAACCTGCTCTGGTACCATCTTGAGTGGACCGTAAGGGTTAGGGTACACAATGTGTGTACCCCATATATTTATAGAGAGAACAATTACATAGAGGTCCTTGTAGAATAAGAAAATAATAGGAGGATATAAAGAACATAAATAAAACACTATCTAACACTTTTCTAATGCTAACTTGGGAACAAATTTTGCCAATTTCACTTCTGCTCTAGCTGCTATTTCTATTCCTAAAACTGGTGCTTAGGCTTTTCAACATCCTGCATGGCGTCAAGCTATGGAAATTGAAATGCAGGCTCTTACTGATCGACATACATGGGACTTGGTTAATTCACATACTGATTGCTCACTTGTCAGCTGCCGCTGGATCTTTACGATCAAGTATCAACCAGATGGCATTATTGAGCGGTTAAAAGCTCCCCTTGTAGCCTAAGGCTATACTCAGACTTATGGCGTTGATTATTTTGAGACTTTTTCTCATGTGGCTCCCCTAAACTCTGTTCGTGTGCTTATTTCTGTAGCAGTAAATTCTGACAGGCCTTTATTCCAATTAGATGTTATAAACACTTTTCTATGTGGAGATCTGCATGAAGAAGTTTACATGGAACAACCTCCTGGATTTATTACTCAGAGGGAGTCTTCCAAAGTATGCCGTCTATGAAAAGCCATTTATGGCCTGAAACAGAGCCCCTGTGCCCGGTTTGACAAACTGAGTACTATTCTTCAAAAGTTCAACTTTCGCCGATCTCGGTCTGATCATTCTGTTTTTATCAAGCAAACTCCATCTAGTCTTGTTATCCTGATTGTTTATGTTGATGATATCATATTATCTGACAGTGATCAAGCAGGCATCCAGGCCACGAAACAATACGTGGAAAAACACTTTGTCACCAAAGATCTATGCAAATTAAGATATTTTTTGGGCATTGAAGTTTCGCTCATCTTCAGGTCTCTGCTTATCACAACGAAAATATGTTCTGGATCTCTTGTCTGAAACAAGAATGCTTGGGGCAAAACCTGCTGCTACTCACTTAGATCCCAAACTAACTGGGATGATGATAGTTCTCCTGCATACCCTGACCATCAACAATATCGAAGAATGGTAGGGAAACTTATATATCTTACTGTTACCAGGGCGAATATCACTTCTGCAGTGGGTCTAGTCAGTAGTTACCTAGATAAACAGAGAAAGTGTCACTTGGACGCTGTATGTCACATTCTGAAGTATCTGAAGAGTTCTCTAGGAAAAGGCTTGTTTTATAATAGACATGAGCATTTTAAACTCATAGGCTATTCTGACTCTATTATGCAGGAAGCACGATAGATCGCAAATCTACATCTGGCTATTGCACTGTTGTAGGAGGTAACCTGGTTACCTGGCGGAGCAAGAAACAAACTGTCGTTGCTCGATCTAGTGTTGAAGCCGAGTATAGAGTAATGGCTCATACCACTTGTGAACTCTTATGGGTCCGTGGCCTTCTGAAAGAATTTGATATTTCTGATTCTACACCTATTCCCATGTATTGTGATAACAAAGCATCTATATTCATTGCTAGCAATGCTACCTTTCATGAGCACACCAAACTTATGAAGTGGATTGCCACTTTTTGAGGGAAGCTGTCTTATCTGGCCAGATCTCCACTCCATGTACACATACTTCTGATCAAGTAGCAGGCATCTTCACCAAACTTCTCTCGAAGGCTAGATTCACTACCATGATGGACAAGTTGGGCATGATTGATATCTATGCTCCAGCTTGAGCGGGAGTATTAGTATATATATTTTCCTGGTTTTATTATGTTATGTTATTTGTGTTATGGGCTTTAGACTTGTCTTGTCTATTAGCCTTTCTTTTATCCATGTCACTTATCCCTGTTTTATGTTTTACTCTCTTGTCCTATAAAAGAGAGAGCACTGTGATTGTTTTAGACACATCAAATAAACATCTTCTTCTATTTTATAGTAAAATCACAGGATATTCTGATTCTGACTATGCAAACAGCAAGATAGATCGTAAATCTACATCTGGTTACTGTACCTTTGTGGGAGGTAATCTTGTTACCTGGTGCAGCAACAAAGAGACTGTAGTTGCCCGTTCTAGTGCTGAAGCTGAGTATAGAGCTATGGCTAATACTTTTTGTGAACTGTTGTGGGTCCGTGGTCTTCTGAAGGAGTTTAACATTTCTGATCCTAATCCTATTCCTATCTATTGTGACAATAAAGTTACCATATTCATTGCCAGCAATCCAACGTTTCATGAGCGCACCAAGCAAAATGAGGTGGATTGCTATTTTGTTCGAGAAGCTGTCTTATCTGGCAATATCTCTACTCCATTACTCATACTTCTGATCAAGTAGCAGATATCTTCACAAAGCTTCCTAAGACCAGATTCACTACCATCTTGGACAAGTTGGGCATGATTGATATCTATGCTCCAAATTGAGGGGGAGTATTAGTAAATATGCTTTATTGTGTTATGCTATGTTGTTTGCTTTGTAATGTGCTTTGGACTAGTCTTGTCTTCAGCTTTTCTTTTATCCCATATTGCCTAGTTCTGTTTCTTACTTACTCTCTTATCCCATAAAAGAGAGAGCATTGTATTTTTTGAGGCATATCGAATAAAGACTTTTCTCTTCTATACAATGCACATACTCAATTTTGCTCCCACTTATCATCAATCCATTTGATTCTAATGCGTTTCTCCGAAGTTCCACTTTATCATTCAATCCATCTTTACTTTCATCGATCAACACAATATCTTTAGCAAATAACAAGCGCCGAGGAATATCATTTGGAACATGTTTCGTCATCTCATCCGATAACAAGAACGAAGAACTATGGACCGAGTGTTGATCCTTACCCCAACTGTGATAGGAAATGTTGGTGTCTCTCCAGAAGTCTTCACACTTGCAGTTGAGCTATCGTAACGTCTTGAATCAAGTCTATGTATTGGATTGACACACCCTTTTTTCTAAAACCATCCAAACCATGGGTACTCAATCATAAACCCTTTTCAAATCAATAAAAACAATTATGCAATCTCTTTTGCTTTCTCTATACTTCTTCATAAGCCTCCTTATAAAAAAAATAGCATTTGTTGTTGATTTTTCACGCATGAAACCAATTTGGTTGTCTAATATCTACGTTATAGATCTTCGCCTTCGCTCAATAATCCTCTCCTAAAGCTGCATAGTATAACTCCTCAACTTGATACCTCTATAGTCTGCGTAGCGCTGAACATCTCCTTTGTTTTTGTAGATAGGGACTGTAGTACTATATCTCCACTTATCCAACATCTCTTGGTCTTCATAATCTTAATATAAAATATTATTAACCATATAACTCCATCCCCCGTACTCTTTCATACATCAATTGGATTACTATCCGGTCCGCATGCCTTTCTCATTTTCATTTTTTTTAAAGCATTCTTGACCTCAAGTAGCCAAACTTGTCATTTGTAAATGATATCTCTTGTATGCATGTCACACAAGTCTCTTACATTACACACAATAGCTCCTGAAATGTTTATGAAAGTAGTTTTTTCATTGGTCCTTGATAACACCATCGTTCACCAACACTCGACCATGTTCATTCTTGATGCATTTTACTTGACACAAGCCTCTTCCTTTTCCTTTTTCTTATACAAGACATTTTATATATACTTTTCTCCATCTCTTGTGTCTGTCTTCTTATAAATCTCTTCAAAGTATCTAGACCTTGCCTCTTGTACAACCTTTTTAGCTTCTTTCTTTGCTTCCTTGTATCTCTGAAACGTCGCATCGTCTCAAGTTTAGGCATGCTCCTATAGATCTCCCTTTTGAGTTCAATAGCCTTCTGTATTTCATCATTCTACTACCAAGTTTCTTTTTTGGGTAGCCCTACACCCTTTAGACTCCCCTAAAATCTCTTCGGAAATTTTTGTTATGCTTGAGTCACATAGTGTTGGCATCAAACTTCAAATTCCAAGTGCCCTCTTTGATGAGTTTATCACAAAAAGTCAATTTCTTCTTTCCTTTAAGATTCCACCACTTAATCATGCTATCTTGATTTCTATTATGTTTGCCTTTGTTGATCTTCATGTTAATATCCAAAACCACCAACCTATGTTGGTGGTGAGTTCTTTGCTAGGAATCACTTTACAATTCCTGAATACTTCAAGATCCACCTGCCTTGTAAGGAAGTAATCAATTTGGCTACAATTGTGCCCACTCTTGAAAGTAATCTTATGAGAATCTTTTTTTTTTTGAAATGGGTGTTTGCAAAATCATATCACATGAAACTGTAAAATCTAATATCCTCTCTCCTCCATTTGTTCCGCCATATCCAAAACCACCATGATTTCTCTCATATCCAACATTGCTACTCCCCACACGGCCATTTAAATTACTCACAATAATGAACTTCTCCTCTATCGTTATTCCTTACATCAATTCATCCATGTTATCCCAAAAATCCTTCTTAGCTTCCTTACTAAGGCCAACTTGAGGGGCATAAACACTAATAATGTTAAAAAGCTGTCGCCCGGGAACAACCTTGACAACTATGATTCTATTGCCCATCCTTATGATCTTGAGAACAACATCCTTAAACATCTTATTAATAATAATGGCTACGCCATTTCTATGCTTGTCAATACATGTATACCAGATTTTGTACCTTGTGTCTCCAATCTCTCTATATTATTGCATGGTTCCCTTGTCCATTTAGTTCCCGCAAGCAAGCTATATTGACTTTTCTTCTAACCATTGCATCCGCTATCTCTAAAAACTCTCATGTAAAAGAGTCAATATTCCAAGATCCCTCTCTAATTCGTTTTTGTTGAACTAGCTTCTTTGCATCTTTGTCGAAAAAGTTGTCGTTACACATTTTTCACTACGTCCAGGCAAATGATGAAGTGGGATTACCTTTGTTAACATATCTCTTTATTATCTGTATTATTTATTTCTGTTATTTCCTTATTACTGTTGTACCCCTATGTAATTTACCCATCAATATAAATAAAGAGGAGATGGCTCCCAACCATCTTACGCTGCCCTAAGCAGCCCTTACGTAATTCTATTCTACATGGTATCAGAGCGTCGCCAACCGAAGCCGTCCCGAGACAACAGCCGCCGCCGCCGGATCCAAAGGCAGCAACAACCGCCGCCGCCACCAGCGGCAGCAACAACTGCCGCCGCCACCAGCAGCAGCGGCAGCAGCACCGGCCGGCGCCGCCGCCGCCGTTGGGGCAGGAACCTCCCACCGTCGTCGCCGCTGGAGTAGATCAAGCCGTACAAGCCCGAAAATTGCCGTAACTGCTGTTTGGAGTTTTTCGGTTGATCCAACGGGCGTCTAAAATCTAAACCGAAGGACTCGTCACCTCCAGAGTGTTGTCCTAATCACATCTCCTCCATGTGTGATTAGGAAAATCGTTTGGAGGCTGTTGATGTGTCGGTAACACATCTCTCTGTGGTGTGACGTGTATCTCTCCGTCACTCAAGTCTTCACCGTGACGCGTATCTTCCTGTCACAAAGTCCCATTGAACCATGGCGGATATCAAGATGTCTACTATCTACATCGACATGTCTCCTATCCCCTCTATCAAGTTGAATGGGAAAAATTATCTTCTCTGGATGAATGCTGTTCATACTATTTTGGAGTCTCGTGACAAAGCGAGACATGTTGACTTGGTTCCTCCTGCTGTTACTGACAAAGACTATGCTGAGTGGAAGCGTCATGACAGTCTCGTGAAGACTTGGCTGTGGGGGAGTATGGAACCTGCAATTGCTGCAAGGTTCATGTTTTATTCTACAGCCAAGGAGATATGGGATGCCGTAAAGAAGCATTATTCTCAGGAGAAGAATGCTCTTCGCCAGTTTATGATCTATGATCGCCTTTTTGCAGAGAGACAGGGTGACCGGTCACTAGAAGAATATTTTGGAGCGATTCAGGCTATTGCTCAAGAGTTGAGCTATTATCATCCTGTGACAGTTGCAGAACAGGTCAAAGACAAAGATGATTTGATTATTGCCAAATTCCTGTCTGGACTTAGCTCTTCCTGCAGTTCTGCCCGGAGTGTTATTCTTGCTTCTGATAAATTGCCCAGCTTTGAGGAAGCCTACTCGAGGATTCAACAATCTAACTTTGAGTCTGTTGATCCTACACCAGTTGTATCTTCTGGAGAGTCTCATGCATCCATAGCTGCTGCTGTACGAGAAGGATGCCCTGGTATGGGCAGAGGACGCGGAACACGTCCCAAGTGTACTTTCTGTGACAAACCAGGACATACAATGGAGAAATGTTGGAAGAAACATGGAAGACCTGCTGCACCACCAGTGGGAGCAGCAAATTATGCCACTACTACTGAGCCTTCTGCATCTCCGGATGTGAGTTCTAGCTCCTCAGGCATTACCCTCACCCAGGAGGAGTATGACCGCTTTATTCTTGCCACTCAACACATGAATCTGGGATCGTCATCTTCAGCAAACCTGGCATCTACTGCGGGTAATCAAGCTACATCTCTTATAGCTTCTGGTTCTACCTCTTCTTGGGTGGTTGACTTCGGCGCATCGCAACATATGACTGGTATGAGGAGATTGCTCCACTCCATTGACTCGCATATTCCACATCAATCTGTTACACTGGCAGATGGTTCAGTAAGAAGGGTGTTAGCTAGTGGATCTGTTTCTCTAACACCTAAAATTGATCTTAAATTTGTGCATTTTGTGCCCGAGTTTCCCTTCAATTTACTTTCTGTTGCAAAGTTGATTGACACTGTAAAATGTATCGTAACATTTGGGCCTTCTTGTTTTGTTCTACAGGATCTCAAGAGTATGAGGACGATTGGTGGGGAGCCTAGGAAAGGTGATCTCTACCTCTTCCATGGTGATAGTCTACCTCGCCAAGTATCTGATCTTGCTTCAGCCGTCCTGATGAGTGGTTCCCCTTTACTATGGCATTGCAGATATGGACATCCGTCTTTGGAGAGCCTGCGGAAGTTGGAACCCGAGTTGTCCCAAGTGTCATCCTTAGAGTGTCAGTCATGTCAGTTGGGAAAGCATCATAGATTGTCTTATTCCAGTTGTGTCAATAAACGGGCTTCGTCCCCCTTTGAGTTGGTTCATAGTGATGTATGGGGTCCTGTTAAAGACCAGAGTTATAATGGTTTTCGTTATTTTATTTCCTTTGTGGATGATTTTTCCCGTATGACATGGATCTATTTACTCAAGAGTCGGGAGTCTGCGCTGTCTATTGTTAAACATTTTCATAAAGAAATTCAGGTTCAATTTGATTGCAACATTAAAGTTCTTCAATCTGATAATGCTTTAGAGTATGTTCAAAAAGCCATGTCTGACTTTTGCAGTTCAGTTGGTATGGTTCATCATACATCCTGTCCTCACACCCCTCAACAAAATGGGGTGGCTGAGAGGAAAAATCGCCACCTCCTTGATGTTGCCAGGTCTATCATGTTCCAGTCCAATGTTCCCAAGAAATTCTGGTCTGAGGCGCTTCTCACTGCTTGCTTCTTAATTAATAGACAACCCTCCTCTGTTCTCAAAGGGCGCACTCCTTTCTTTGTGTTACACCCCACTGATCAGCCATTTCCTATTCCCCTTAGAGTGTTTGGATGCACCTCCTTTGTCCACAACTTTGATCCTAAGGCTGACAAGTTATCCCCTAAATCGATTAAAACCTTGTTCCTTGGGTACTCCGGTACTAGCAAAGGATACAAGTGTTACTGTCCTAGTCTTCGCCGCATGTTTATGTCTAGGGATGTTACTTTCCATGAGACTACTCCATATTTTTTTGCTGCCATAAGTAAGGGGGAGCATCTGAGTGAGGGAGTGCCACCATCTTTTCAGAGTGAGAGAGTGCCACCATTTGTGCAGAGTGAGGGAGTGCCACCCATCATTCCTGATTATACTATTATTCAGGTTAAGCAGGTAGCTGATGAATCTGTTATTGCGCAGTATCCACATGTTTATAGCAGGCGAGGTAGTAGACAGAATCCAGGAGAAGTAGCGCCACCAGTCTCTGTGCCTTCCCCATCATCCTCTACTCCAGAGATTCCTGCATCTGATCTTGACATTCCTATTGCTGTCCGGAAAGGTACTCATTCCTGTACTATCCGACATCCTTTTGCAAATGTGTGTTGTTTGTCCGAATTATCTAAACAGGCTCGCGCATTTGCTATTGGGATTGACTCTGTGGATTTACCGAGGAATCATCATGATGCTTTGAAGGACAGTGGCTGGAAACAGGCAATGCAGGTTGAAATGTCAGCCCTATTACATAATGGCACCTGGGATCTTGTTGACTTACCTGCAGGTAAGAAGGCTGTGGGATGTAGATGGGTGTTTACCGTCAAACACAACCCAGATGGTTCAGTTGAAAGGTTGAAAGCCAGATTGGTGGCTAAAGGTTACACACAGACATATGGGGTTGACTTCTTTGAGACTTTTTCTCCTGTAGCTCGTCTGAATTCTGTGCGGATTGTTATTTCTCTGGCTGCTACATTTGATTGGCCTCTTTTTTAGCTGAATGTCAAAAATGCCTTTCTTCACGGTGAGTTGCAGGAAGAGGTTTATATGGAGCAACCTCCTGGGTTTGTTGCTCAGGGGGAGTATCAGAAGGTGTGTAAGCTGAAGAAGGCCATATATGGGCTGAAACAGTCTCCTAGAGCTTGGTTTGACAAGTTCAGTGATGTTGTTCTGCAAATGGGCTTCTCTTATTCTGTGACTGATCACTCATTATTCTATTCTACTTCTTCCTATGGATCTATAATTATTGCTGTGTATGTTGATGACATAGTGATTACTGGTAGTGACTCTACAGGCATATCACGAGTGAAGGAAGGTCTGCAGGGACACTTTCAAACAAAGGATCTGGGTAAACTGAGATATTTTCTGGGCATTGAGGTACTTAGATCTCGTGCAGGTATCAACCTATCTCAGAGAAAATATGTGTTAGACTTACTACAGGAAACAAACATGAATGAGTCCAAGCCAGTATCCACTCCTATGGACTATCACATCAAGGAAATGGCTGATGATGTGGAGTATTCAGATCCAGGTTACTACAGGAAGATTGTTGGTAAACTGATATATTTGACTGTTACACGGCCTGACATTTCCTTTGCTGTAGGGGTGGTGAGTCAACATATGAGCTCACCACGACAATCACATTGGACAACAGTTTGTCGAATCTTGAGATACCTGAAAAGTGCTCCTGGAAAGGGGATCACTTATTATAAACCAAAGATGCCTATTTCTACTTTGGTTCTTACTGGTTATGCAGATGCGGATTGGGCTGGAAATCAGACTGACAGGAGATCTACATCAGGATATTGTACTTTTCTAGGGAATCATCTGATCACCTGGAAAAGTAAAAAGCAAAATGTTGTGGCAAGATCTAGCACTGAGGCTGAATATCGTACAATGGCACATGCATGCTGTGAGTTACAATGGGTAAAATTTGTTCTTTCTGAGTTGAAGATCCCTGTTTCATCTCCTATGGAACTCAAGTGTGACAACCAAGTAGCTATACACATTGCTAGGAATCCTGTCTTTCATGAGCGCACAAAGCATATAGAAGTTGATTGTCATTTTATTCGAGATCAGATCAAGAATGGTGCTGTTGTAACACCATATGTCAAGTCTGAAGATCAACTGGCGGATATTCTGACAAAGCCATTGGGTCCAACAACATTTCACAATCTATGTGGCAAGCTGGGCATACACAACGTGTACACTCCAGCTTGAGGGGGAGTGTTAACATATCTCTTTATTATCTGTATTATTTATTTCTGTTATTTCCTTATTACTGCTGTACCCCTATGTAATTTACCCATCAATATAAATAAAGAGGAGATGGCTCCCAGCCATCTTACGCTGTCCTAAACAACCCTTACGTAATTCTATTCTACAACCTTCTTTACCCACACTCGTCCAAGGTGTGGGAACCCTTGTCTGTTCTTTAACACAACCGAGCGTTGCCGTGTTGAAACCCCTTACATATTTATCACTGCACCCGATGCCTATGCAGCGTGTCGCTAGGTAGGGACGATCCAATAGAATTCTTATAAGGATCCATGTAAAAAGGAATGCCGAAGTTCTATGGCTTCCTGCCAACCTACCACTAACCCTCCTTTACCCGGGCTTGGGACCACAACATTTGCATAAGATGTACGGAACATATGTGGAGTTAAACATCATGTATCCTAGGACTTTTTTTTATTTACTGGGTGCAATCATTACGGGAAGTAGGATCAGACGAAGATTCTCCAATTGCAACTGTGAATGGATTTGGGTCAAAGCAATACCTGGTTAGAGTAGGTTCTCCTTTATTATATAGAGTGAGAACATTTACATAATAGACCCAACAGGAAAAGGAAATAGTAAAGAGATACATAAATAAGGAAACTATTTTCTAACTTTCCCCCTCAAGCTGGAGTATACACATCATGCATGCCCAACTTGGAAGTCATATGCTTGAAGGCTGAAGATGGAAGTGGCTTGGTGAAGATATTTGCCACTTGCTGACTAGTCCGAACATGAGGAGTTTGAATCGTCTTGGAGAACATTAAATCACGAACAAAGTGGCAGTAAACTTCAATGTGCTTGGTCTTGTCACTTGCCACTTGAAGGCTGAAGATATTTGCCACTTGCTGACTAGTCACTTCCATTTCTGATAAGACAAACACAACCTACTGTAGCTCACAACAAGCATGTGCCATGGCTCGATATTCGACTTCTGTGCTAGATTGTGCTACCACATTCTGTTTCTTGCTCCTCCCAGTCACCAAATGTAACCCAAGAAACACACAATAGCTAGAAGTAGAACGTCTATCTCCAACATTACCTGCCCAATCAACGTCAGTGAACCCAGTGAGTTTCAAGGATATATGTGCGAGATTCTACCCTGTGAAGTAAAGGCCCTTCCCTGGCGATCCTTTAATATAGCTGTTAAAGAGTATATATTAGCCTATTTAGTTAATAGGTTAATTAGTTAGTGGGCCTTTAGTATCTCGGCCCGTTTAGATTACTTGAGTCCCATGTCTTTAGTGTTTCCCCTCTCCTATATATAGGATAGGGGCCTCTAGTCTTGTAATCATCTAATCGAATCAGTTCTATAGAGAAACTGAGAAATGTTTATTGAGTGAATAAAACAATGTACAATACAGTCTCTTATATAACAAAAGAAAATAAAGACTAAAGCAGAGGTGAGCAATATGGGACTAATCTACAGAAGTGAAAAACATAAGTGAGGCACATGCTATGCACATGACACATAACAGAACATAACAGAACACAACATATCTCTATACTCCCCCTCAAGCTGGAGCGTAGATGTCGAACATGCCCAGCTTGTCAACTAGAGTCTGAAAACGAGCTTTGGGAAGTATCTTCGTGAAGATGTCCGCAACTTGGTTGTCAGTGCTGAGATATGGAGTGCAAATCCGGCCAGAAAGAACTGCTTCTCGAACAAAGTGACAATCGACCTCATTATGTTTCGTCCTCTCATGAAAAGTGGGGTTGCTCGCAATAAAAATGGAGGCCTTATTGTCATAAAACATCAGTATAGGGATGAAATAGGATATATCAAACTCCTTGAGGAGACTCTAAACCCATAGAAGTTCGCATGCAGTATGAGCCATCGCTCGGTATTCCGCCTCTGCACTGGATGTGGCGACAACAATCTACTTTTTGCTTCGTCAGGTGACAAGGTTTTCGCCAACAAATGTACAATATCCTGATGTTGATTTACGATCAGAACGACTTCCTGCATAGTCAGAGTCTGAGAAGCCAGATAGGTTGAAGTGGCCATGCTTCTTATACATCAAGCCTTTCCCTAGAGAACTATTAAGATATCGCAGAATATGACATATAGCATCCCAATGACATTGCCGGGGTTTATCAGGATACCGGCTGATGAATCCGACTGCAGCAGAAATGTCAGCTCGTGTGACAGTCAAATAGATAAGTTTACCTACTAGCCTTCTGAACTGGTGATGATCAACATGGGGAGGAGAGTTTACATCATCACAGTCCATGTTTGGGTTAAGTGGAGTGTTGGCTGGTTTGCAGCCCAGCATTCCATTTTCCTGTAATAGATCAAGTACATATTTTCTCTGAGAAAGACACAATCCTGCAGATGATCTGGAGACCTCAATGCCTAAGAAATACCTCAGCTTTCCGAGATCTTTAGTGACAAAGTGTTTTTCTAAGTAGGTTTTAGTTTCTTGTATACCCACAATATCACTGCCAGCTAAGATAATATCATCCACATAAACAATAAGAATGACAAGTCCAACCACTGTTTTGTAGATAAAAGCTGAATGATCAGAATGAGAGCGACGAAAGCCAAAGGTGACTAATATCTGACTGAGCTTGTCAAACCAAGCTTGCGGGCTTTATTTGAGACCATAGATAGCCTTTTTCAGCTTACATACTTTGAAGGCAGACTTCCCCTGAGCAACAAACCCAGATGGTTGCTCCATGTATACCTCTTCATGTATATTGCCATAAAGGAATGCATTTTTAACATCCAGCTGAAAGAGAGACCAGTCTTTATTAACAACAACAAAAATCAGAATTCGAACAAAGTTTAGTCGTGCAACATGAGAGGTCTCAAAATAATCGACACCGTATGTCTGTGTGTAGCCCTTTGCAACAAGACGGCCTTTCAGGCGTTCAATAGTCCCATCAGGTTGATATTTAATGGTAAAGACCCAGCGAGAGCCCACAGTAGGGCAAGAAGAAGGGCGATCCATAAGTTCCCATGTCTTGCGATTGCATAGTGCCTGCATTTCCTGGTCCATTGCCTTTTTCCATGCAGGAATAGTAAGAGCCTCTGTAGCATTTCTGGGAATGGTGACATCAGAAATTGCAGAATAAAGCAGGCAAAGTTGTTATACAGATTGGCAGAAGTGCAGTAATGACAGATAGGATGTTTAGTACACGAGCGAACACCTTTCCGCAAACTGATAGGAAGGTGCAAGTAAGAAGTTACCTCAGTGTTTGTTTGATCATCCACAGACGGAGGAATTGGTTGGGGAGGGGCCATGGAAGGAGTGCTTGTCTTCGGCCGGTGTTTGTATACTTGCAGCGGACACTCTGTCAGGCTTGTTAGAAAAAGAGAAGTCTTCAACAATATCTGGTAGAGGTGTTGGTGCCAACATATCATGAGATAGGCTTGCTCCATCATCAGAAAAGTAGGGCATATGCTCAAAAAAGATCACATCCGCACTGACAAACTATTGTCTGAGTATCGGATCAAAGCAGCGATAACCATTTTGAGTTCTCGAATAACCCAAGAAAATACATTTAGTAGACCGAGGGTCAAGTTTCGTCATTCCTGAGCGTAAATTTTTAACAAAGCAGGTACACCCAAAAATGCGAGGAGGAACAGAGAAAAGAGGTGCATCAGGAAACAAAATGGAGTAAGGTATCCGTTGTAAAACAGAAGAGGGCATGCAGTTTATAAGAAAACATGCCGTAGTGACTATCTCAGGCCAAAAACGGTAAGGAACTTTATAATGGATAAGAGTGTGAGCAACCTCTAATAAGTGACGATTTTTCCGTTCAGCAACACCGTTTTGCTGTGGAGTATAAGGGCAAGTGGTTTGATGGATGGTGCCATGATTAGAACAAAAAAAAGATACCGATTTCTGCATAAATTCCAGGGCATTATTGGTACGGAAAATTTTAATGGTTTTATTGAATTGGGTCTGTATTTCAGAAAAGAAAATGTGGATATTGTCCAAAACAATACTCTGATCTTTGAGCAACAATAGCCAGGTAGCATGGGAATAATCATCAATAAATGTCAAAAAATATTTAACACCAGTTTGACTTGGGACAGAGCATGGATCCCAGATGTCCGCATGAACAATATCGAAAATTTCTTTAGAACCTAGTTCTTTCTTAGCAGGAAAGACAAACCTCGTTTGTTTTCCCAAAACACAAGATGCACAAGAGAAATTGTTTTCTGATAATGCAGGAAATAAAAGCTTCAATTTAGAAGCAGACGGATGACCCAGCCGGAAGTGCCACTGAAGTCTTGTGACAGATGTAGACAAGAAAGCTGAAGCTGCAGGCGGTCCATCCAAGTAGTATAGTCCATCTGGTCCTTCATGGCCCGAACCAATCCTCATCTTCGTGCGGAGATCCTTCAAAACACAACCAGAGGGATCAAACTTAATAGAGCACTGAAGTTGTTTAACAATTTTACTGACAAATAATAAATTAACAGGAAATTGTGGTATGTATAAAACAGAGTGAAGATTCAGCTTGCGAGATAGAGGAACTGTGCCAACGCCATGAACAGGCGTCTTCGAGCCATTTGCAATCGTGACCGATGGAATATTAGAGGTTTTAGACATAGCAGAAAATAAGTTGATGTTGCCTGCCATGTGGACAGACGCACCAGAATCAATAGACCACTTATGGTTACCAACAAAAGGAGACACAAGCATTACAGAAGAACCAGCAGTAGATGTTGAAGGCAGTTGAGTCATGCTCTCTTGGAAGAACTTCTCGAATTCAGAGCGAAGCCATTCAGTGGTCGGAGGAGCAGCTGGTGGATCGGATGCAACATCAGTAGTAGTTTCTGTAGAGGTCTGGTTTACCCAGGCAGGCTTGCCGTGCTTGATCCAACACCTATCTTTAGTTTGATTATCACGACCACACCAGTTACAGTAGCGAGGTCCAGTGGCTTGACCTCGTCCAAGAGCAGCAGAAGAGCCTCATCCGCCAGAAGGAGGGGGACGTCCTCCACGACCACGTCCACGACCGCGACCACGTCCAGAATCAGCAACGCGAGCAACCAAAGCAGGATGCTCAATAACAGGAGTAGAGGATACAAATGGTCGCCGTTGAACTCTCTCGAGGACGTCTTGAAGGGTAGGCATCGTGTCACTCGACAAAATTTGATCAACCATGCCCTAAAAAGATGCAGGTAGGGCAGCCATGAATTGAACTAGTTGTAGTCCATTGCACTGCTTCTGGGCTTCTTTGATGTCAGCAGTCAGCGGATGGTATATTTCATACTCATTCCAGAGAGCAGAACATTGGTTGTAGAAATCCTCAATAGAAGCATCTGAAGAGAACTCCTTGGCCAGGGTTTTGAAAATTTCAAAAACCCGTTTAGGATTTTGCTGATGTGAGTATACATGAGACAACTGGTCCTACATTGCTTTGGCATCATGAAGGCATAATAGAGATTGACTAATTCGCGGCTCGGTGCTATTGAGAAGCCAAGACATAACACTAGAGTCGTCCTTGGACCATTGAGCATAAGCCTGTTTGCTCTTTTCATCAGTAGTAGCAGCAGGGGCAGCATGAGGATCAATGGTAAGATGTGAGTATCGACCTTGAGCCTTAACATAGAGGACAAATGACGCCGACCACAGATGGTAGTTCGAACCATCGAGCTTGACGGTGGTAACGCACAGAGAGCGAGGAGGCTCAACTAAAGCCATAATGAGCAGAAGCAGGCAGTAACGAGGTGGCGACGCAACAACAACCGGCAGCAAATATAGAACCCACTATGGGGCAGTAGCAGCAGCAAGGATCTGACGCATCAGATCAGAGGAACCCGTGTCGGGCAGATACATTGATAAAGGAACCTACGCCAGCATGAGGAAATCAATATCCCATCATGAGGCGTAGGCAGAAAAAGAACCGGAGAGTTAGGAGACTCTCAACGTGGGTTGGCTATGGCTGTCCGGAAGATTGTACGGGCGAAAAGGAAGTAGAGGGGGAACCCGAGAAGAAGAGGACAACAAGGAGAAGAGGGAGGGTGGTGGCTGTGGGGGAAGATGGAGGATAGGAGCAGCCCGACGGCGGCCGGTAGAGGGGTGGAGAGGGGCGGCGGGCAGCGGGCAGCGGAGGTGGTAAGAGGGGGGGGGGCTGCGACAGCAGAGAAGTGAGAAGAGGGGTGGGTGGTGGGTGGAGGAGTAGGGGAGAGGGCGACGCGGTGGCGGGCAGGGGAGGCGGCGGCTTGCGGCGGCGCAGGGGGCAAAGGGTTGTGGCGGCCGGGGGGGGGGGGCGGAGATCTCATGGCATAGGGGTAGGGTGGGAAGAAAAAAGATGGAGAATCAGACCTGCTCTTGATACCATATAGAGAAATTGAGAAATGTTTATTGAATGAATAAAACAGTGTACAATACAGTCTCTTATATAACAGAAGAGAATAGAGACTAAAACAGAGGTGAGCAATATGGGACTGAACTACAGAAGTGAAAAGCATAAGTGAGGCACATGCTATGCACATGACACTCAACAGAACATAATAGAACACAACATATATCTATAAGTTCAATACAATATTAATTCACAATAGCGAAGAATCCGGGTGACTGCCATCAAGTGTGACATCTTAGGCACACTCATGAACTGACTAACAACACCCACAACATAAGAAATATTAGGACGAGTAACTGTCAAGTAAATCAGTTTCCTTACAATCCTTCTATACTTTGCTAGATCAGAAAAATCACTGTCATCAGAAATATAAGTCTTTGTATGATAATCCATAGGCGTGGAGACCGATTTGCAATGTGCTATTCCTATCTCTTCAAGGAGGTCAAGAACATACTTCCACTGAGAGAGGTTTGTGCCCTTCTTGGAGCGTAAAACTTCTATGCGAAGGAAATAGCGAAGATTACCCAGATTTTTCATTTGAAATTGTGTTTGCAGCCATTTCTTGAGTTGTAGAATGCTAGTAGAGTCATCATCAGTGATGACAATATCATCCACATAATCAACTAGAATAATAGTGCCACTTGAAGATATACACAAATAGTGAGTGATCAGTAAGTGCAACACGAAATTTATCAAACCATGCCCGAGGTAACTGCTTCAGACCATACATGGATTTCTTTAACTTGCACACCTTCTGACGCTCCTCCTGAGCAACATACCCAGGAGGTTGCTCCATGTACACCTCCTCAAGCAGATCAATATGAAGAAAAATATTTTTGACGTCCAACTGACGAAGAGGCTAGTGAAAATGAGTAGCAGCAAAAATAAGAATCCGCACGGAATTGACCGAGCCACTGGAGAAAAGGTCTCAAAGAAGTCAACACCATGTGTTTGAGTGTACCCCTTTCCCACTAGACGAGCCTTCAAGCGATCAATAAACCCATCGGGTTTCCGTTTCACAGTACAAACCTAATGACATCCTACAACAAACTTGCCAGGATGAAGATCTACCAAGTCCCAGGTAGAGTTCTCATGAAGTGCTGCCATCTCATTGTCCATAGCTTGGATCCAACCATCATGTCAGGCTGCTTCTGTATAGGAACGAGGAAAAACCGTGGAGTCAAGGTGAAGAGCAAACATGCGGGCTGCAGGTGACATATGAGACAAGCAACAAACATTCGATAATGGATGACGTATAGTGCAGGACCGGACACCTTTCTGAGCTGCAACTGACAGATGTAGCTCTGAAACTGAAGCATCAAGAGAACTTTCAGTAGAAACATGTACTTCAGGAGTGTCGGACGATGAGGAGGCATGCCGCTGGATTGGTGACGCTACATCCTCTGGGTGACGCCCTGCTCGCCTAGTGTAAACCAGTGGAAAAGGTTGTGGTGGTGGTGGTGGTTGTGGGGTGGTATCTATAATACTCTCATCACACGACACAAGAAGAGGTGGCTGTCTCTCATGCTTAAAGATGTAGTCACTCGGATTGCGCTCCTCCTCACTCTGAACAATCACTAAAGAATGGAGTAGACTCATGAAACGTAAAGTCAACTGACACAAAAAGACAACGAAGACGAGGACAATAACACCTGTATCCCTTCTGTGTGGGAGAGTATCCCAAAAAAACGACGCAAATTACGCGAGGAGATAACTTGTCAGCTTGTGGATCAAACACGTGAACCAAGGCAATGCATCCAAACACACGAAGAGGAATAAGAAAGGTTGCTCATCAGGTCGTAAAACAGAGAAGGGGACAGCCCCTTGTAAGACAGAAGATGGCTGACGATTAATAAAAAACATGCAGTGAGAAGAGCATTAGACCAATATTTCTTGGGCACAGACATTTGAAATAGTGGCGTACATGTATATCAAGTAAGTGGTGGTTTTTTGCATTTAGTAACCCCATTTTGTTGGGGTGTATGAGGATGAGTCGTCTGGTGAATCATGCCAACAGAATTACAAAATGTAGAAACAACCTTTCGAACACATTCTAGGGCATTATCAGTACGAAGAGTCTTAATATGAGCATCAAATTGATTTTTTTTAACTGATGGAAGTTTTGAATAACAGTCAAGACTTCATCGCGAAACTTAAGTAAACCCAAGTCATGCGGGAGAAATCATCAATGAAAGACAGAAAAATATCAAGCCATTATAACTTGGCTCTTTAACGGGACCCAGACATCACTATGAATAAGATCAAAAGGACACTTAGAGCGTTTCACAGTGCGACTTGGAAAAGAAATGCGATGATGCTTGCCTAATTGAAGCCCCAGACATCACTATGAATAAGATCAAAAGGACACTTAGAGCGTTTCACAGTGCGACTTGGAAAAGAAATGCGATGATGCTTGCCTAATTGACACGACTGGCACTGTAACGACTTTATTGAGGCTATGCCTGGGACAAGCTTCTGAAGACTTTGTAGGGATGGATGTCCATAGCGACAATGCCATTGGAAGGGAGAGCAACTGAAGACGGTGGATGCGGTGGATGGAATCCGTCGAGCTGGGCGACCACCTTTAAAGAAGTAGAGATCATCTTTCCTAGATCCCCCACCAATCGTCTTCCAGCTCCTGGGATCATGTAACACAAAGAAAGAATCTCCAAAAATTACCAAGCATTTCATGGAATCAACCAGCTTAGCAACAAACATTAAGTAAAATGGGAAGTCTGGTACATAATTTACAGACTGTAAAGTAAAATGTGATGATGCTTGTACGGTGCCACACACTTGCACTCGTCTGACTGAATCATCAACAAGTGTCACAGAAGAATGCGGGATATACGAGTCAGAAGAAAGAAGCATAGATCGTATACCGATCATATGCTGGGAGAACCTGGAGTCCACCACCCGTGTAGAGGATGGATGAGAGGCAACACGTAAAGTCCCTTGGTTACCTGCATCTGAAACTAGATTGACCGAAGCGCCTAGGGAAGCTTGCTGAGTAACCTGCAGAAGACGGTCATACTCCTCCTTAGAGATTGAAACATCTGATTGCACTTGTTTAGAAGCTCCAGATGCAGATGTTCCTGATGAATTGGCAGTATAATGTGCAACATTGATTGGAGGCCGACCATGCTTAGAATAGCATTTTCTTCTATATGACCAAGTTTCCCACAGAAAGTACATTTTGGACGATTTCCAGCACCTCGTCCTCGACCACCTTGTCCTGTTTCTTTGGCAGTAACAACAAGAGAAGCATCATTCTCAGAGTGGTATTCTCCTGGAGTAGCAGAAAGAGACTTAAAAGATGACTGCTGAATCCGTACAAAGGCTTCTTCAAGGCTTGGTAGTTTGTCTGTGGCCAAATGACACTCCTGGCTGAAACATATATATGATTTAAGCTTGATTGAAGCCTTGCTGCTACTAGATCATCTCGGTCCTTCATTTGGTCATTAGTCTTTAGTGGCGGATAGAAATTGAGTTCTTGAGAAATAGACTGGATAGTGCCAAAATAGTCCTTAAGAGAGCGGCTATTTTGTTTTTTCGCAAACAGACGGTCATAAACTGACAGTAAAGACGGAGAACATTCTTCTAATGAGAAAAATGTTTCTTTGCAGCTTCCCAGATTTGTTTAGTTGTAGAGTAGAATATAAATTTGGAAGTTATTTGGGGCTCTATGCTATTCCACAACCAAGATTTCACCAGCCCATTGTTTTTCCGCCAAGTAGGATAGTCTTTGCTACCTTCATCAGGGGGTTCTGACTCAATAATTTCCACTTTCTTACGCGATTCAAGCATAGTGCAGATATCATTCATCCAAAGTAGATAATTTTGTGAGTTAAGCTTCATAGAAGTTATCCGAGATTGGTCGTTGAAGACGACTGTAGTGGAAGCAACTGGCTTTGCATCTCGCATATTGAGAGATTAAGATAACAACAATAGACAAACAGAAGAATACGCTGTGTCGAGGATGTAACACGCCGTGTCTGGAAACTGCATGACGTGTGAAATATTAGACACGTCGCATGAGTTGCCAGAGACAAAAACCAGGCTCTCCTGACGAATAGTGACAGGGTGTGTCGGATTTAGCACACGTCGTGTCGATGGATGATGCAGGGCTCTTGACTGATCTACACACGCCGTGTAGATATGGGACACGCCGTGTCTGATTTCGGAGGCGTAACCTTGAACAGTCGTGACACGCCGTGTAGTTTGCGAACAATGTCGTCAGAGTAGAGACACGCCTGGATGACAACATGTCGTGTTGTTTGGGATACACGCTGTGTCAGCGGCGGTAGACTTCAACCTTGACGAAAATTGGCTCCGTTAAAGGGCGAAAAAGACCTCTGGGAAGACGCACTGGAAAGAGGATGACCTCGGGAAGACGTGTCGGGGGGGTGACGAGAATTAGCGTTGTCACTAGTCAATTGATGATGCAAATCTGACGCATCAAAAGCCACTAAAGATGTAGGCACTCATCCATGTACGTGGACTACATGGAGAGGAAACAAGATGAGAAGAAAGGTGCTCCTCCTCTCTTCGGGATAGAACGAGGGCTTCTCCTCCTCTTCTTCAAGCGACCACCGTGCCCTGACGGATCGGAGGAAGACCGGTTTCCCGGTGAGGAATACCACTGGCGGTATCCTACGGCGGCGGTGACGGAAGAGCAATCAGAGAGGGAGAAGAGAGAGCGGGCGGAGGAGGGGGGGTGGAGGAGGAGGGGGGGGCGGCTAGAGCTGCAGTAGCCGGATATGCTCTGGTACCATGTGAATGAATTTGGGTCAAAGCGATACCCAGTTAGAGTGGGTTCTCCTTTATTATATAGAGATAACATTTACATTGTAGACCCAACATGAAAAGGAAATAGTAAAGAGATACATAAATAAGGAAACTATTTTCTAACAACAACAAATCTTGATGGATACACAACACTTTTTGGGATCCGGGCATATTTTATGCAAGGGTTTATGTATTGAGTTGCCCCATATGTGCGTGTGATATGCTTATGCTCTTTATACGAAGTTGTAAATCAAAGCAAACTGTCATTGAACTAAGAAAAACATACAAACCTTTTGAACTAATCAAATCGAGAACATATTAACCTAGTCTCCATTTTACCCTTATCCACGTTAACTAGAAAACTGTCCAGAACAACTGTACTAGTCATCAAGTCATTCTATCTTGCCAATTTCAAATAGGTGATTAAACCAATTTGTTACAATGTTCTCATAATATTACAGCTGAGATGATCATTTTGGAATTTCACGTGCTTTGCTTATTCAACTTAATAAATTGTGTTTGAAGGACTTGCTTGCAATGATTTTGGTTTGTGCAGGAAGCTAAATCTGATCAAGATCAAATGAATTTATAGATGCTTGTACATTCATTACGAAATGATTCCTGGCTACAAATGATTGAAGAAATAATTTGGGCCCTTCATTCATGATTTTTCATGTCACAATAACAAAAATATTATAGATGGCATGTGGACTACATTATTTCGTTGGATATATTTGAGCTAATAGTTGAATTGTTATACCAAGGACTTTACTCGATTGGCATCAACTTTGAGACTATTCTACTATTTTGGGGATGGTTCCATATTTGAACTATATAGCCCTTTACTCAAAGAAAAGGATAATTCAGAACTATAAATGGTAATGTATACAACATGGAACTAAAAATCGCTGAAGTTGGGTGAAACTTTGCCAAAGTTTTCGACCGTTGAGCCCAGGCGGTCAAACCACTGCTATGTCGACTTGGTCCAAACATCGGACCAAAGTTCCCCCCTTGTCGACGACGTTGGATTTTTAGTGTGTTTGATGTCGATGTTTACCGAAGTTGGCGATGTTCGGACGAAGTTGATACGGCCTAGCCCACTAATCCTAACGAGTGCCCTAGAGGCCATATAAGGCATAAATGGCACCTCCAACCCTTTTCACAACTTCTAATATCAATTCCTACATTTATTGGCTGCCACTCTTTGTTGGAGGTGGTCCCGTGACTACTATATGACTGCATATTGTATGAAGGAGTGAATTGTATTGTATATTTGTATTGCACATGTGACCCTTGCAACTACAAGTGTCAAGTGCACATTGTATTATCAACCTACCTAGGACTAGTGAGTTGTGAGTCGTGTTTTTGTATTAAATCAACATGTGTAAGATAGGGTTATAACATACTTAGATGTTCAATTGAAATTTCCTTCAAATTCACACAATTTTCTTCAAAAAAAGCAGCATCAAAGTTTATCGAAGTTTGTGCCTAAATTTCCTCAAAACTTCCACTTCAACACTTGCTGAAGTCGGCACAAAGTTGAAGTCTTGTACCATGGTACAAAACATGCAGTTGCTCCTACTGGTTGTTGACAATGTCACACGTATAATACTCTCATCTACTTAAAGCATTATTTTTATTTATTTATTATTATTTTTGATTTAAAATGAATTTAGTTTTAGTTATTATTTTATTTTTTTAACTTTTTGGATTTGTTTCAAACTTCTATTACCTCTCTTTAGCAAATCTTTTTAGAGAGCCATTTTAGTCCTTAAACAGTTGGCACACTCTTTTTATTATGTAAGATGTTTTATGGAGATAGCTTGCTTCTGATCAAGTTCTGCCAAATTTATTATTCTGGTTAAAATAAATTAATATGCTATCATGTGTAGCATTACAGTCATATATCAATAGTATTGTAAATCCTTACATGTTTTTTTCCCACTATATGTATAAATTTGTGCTCTTCTATCCACATGACTGTCAGCAGACCATTTCAGTCCATGCTATTGCCACTAACTAATTATGTTCTCTCTGTCATTATGCTGGTATATGTTGTTGGTGTGACAGTCACAGCTGTTGACATAAAACAGACGATACAAGTTAACAAGGAGCTACTACTTCGCGCATACTATGCTGGACACGTATGTGTTTTTGTCCTCTCTTTAGACAACACTAACACATAACTATAGTAGCATCATTATGTAGTTTGTTTGCTTTTTTCCTAATTTGATTTTTATCAATGTCAATAAGATATGTGATTGTTGAGTTGTAGACTTGTATCCCATACTCGTACTTGCACTATCTTGTATATAATAGCTCCACACCATCTATATGGCTTTTGTTGTTGTACGCTTTGCATAATAAACTAAGCATCATAATCAAACACAGCTTTTGTTCGACATAATTTTAAAAAAGGTTCATTCCCTAAACTCTTTAGGCGAGCCCCCTGGTCATCAGCCATGCTCCCCTCACCTTGTGATGCGCCTGTGTCCCTGGCAGTCGGCAGGAGGCCAGCCTGGCACCTGCATTCACAGTTAAGCTTACGTTTCCTTACTTGGTGTAGAACAGTAGGCCATGCCCCAATACCGTGGGCACCTGTCCTTGTCTGCCGGCAACAAACTGTACTCACACGCCTGCAGTGTACCAATGGGAGCCACTTTTGCAACTAGCGGCTCGGCTTTGCTCCCTGCTGTGTCTGCCCCTGTACCACATGTTGCATCCTTGCAACTAGTCTAGCTTTCTACCATTGGGCCTGCTCCCTTCTCACCATCGACTATGTGCCCAGGGATCCCTGGCTTGCCTCTACGTGCTGCATCTGGATGTACTTTCATTTCTCTCAGATCTAGATCTAGACCGAAATCTTTGTGCTGATTCATATTTAAATCTAGATCTAGTTTGTAACACTACAACCAAGCAAATCTAGATCTATCTAGATTTTACTTGATCTAGTCCCAATCATAAAACTGTCTTGTAGATATTGTTCATCCACCCAAGGACTCTGCCTGATCCCCGAGGACTCTGCCTGAGCCACCCATGCAAAAACCATTAAGAACAACACAATGAATCTAAGTAGATTAAAAACACACATCCGGTATTTTTTTCGTCCAGTGATTTTTTTTTACACGAGGGCTGGAAGTATATGTGATGCGAACCTGAAAAACAGTAATAGCTGCTGATCCCAAGGAGTGTTTGGATCACGTTGAGTATCTGCTGGGTTTGACCTGAGCATGCCTTTCTCTTGTAATTGATCCCTGAACATATTTGCATTGAGATAAGAATACCTCTGTCCTGGTTCTAGCTACTTCGAGACCATGATAATATTGAAACATCCTAGATATCTGGTAATAAAATATTTAGATTACTTGGTTTCCTGGGTGGATACATGATTACTGTCGAAGACTATAATATCATCTAGACATCTACATATTTGATCAGATTCATCATTCATGTCATGTTTTTTTTTTAAAACAAAGTGATCACGTTATGAATGCCTAAACATGAAGGTTGCCAAAATAACACTGAGTTTGTCAAGCCATGCTCTAGGATTCTGCTTGGGTCCATAAATTGCTTTGTGAAGGCTATAGATCTCAGCACACTCCATGTGCATAGTTTCCTTAAGATCACCATACAAGAAGGCATTCTTGACATCAAGTTTGTTAACATATATTCCTGTTTTACATATTCTATTAGTTGTTTTGTTTTTTCCATATTATATGTGGACCTCTCTGTAAATGTTTCAGTGTTAGATATATGAGGGTGCACACATTGTGCAACCCTACGCTTCCCAAAACTGCTTTGTATTTCACATGGTATCAGAGCAGTAGATCCAGCCGCCACCCTCCCACCCCTCTCTTCTCCGGCCGGCCGGACCCCCCCCCCTCGCCCGCAGCCGGGCAGCAGCCGCTGGCCGGCAGCCGCCAGGGCCGGGCGCCCTCTCCGCCGCAGGGGGTAGGTGAGCCTCCGCGGCCCATAGCCGCCGGTACGTTGGCTCCGTGAAGTTCTGCAGCGGTCCGGTGGCTTGAAGTTGGTGTGACGTAGACCGTTTTTTTTTCGGTCTTGTGCCTGCCTGCCCGTGTAGGCCGTTGTGCCACCGGGTTCTGTTCTGTGCTTCGGCGTAGACCGTATGTGAGAGGTTCTTCTACGGTGCTTTGTGCCTGCTGTGCCTGTCTGACGGCGTAGCCCGTCTCCTGCCTGCTTGTGCCTGCTCGTGCCTGCTTACTTCTGTGCCTACTGCTGACATGGCGTCCTCGAGTGATGATTTCCGCCGTCAAGTTACTACTATGAAGCTTGATGGGCGCAACTATCCACACTGGGTATGCTCCATGACGATCTATGCCAAGTCCCAGGGCAAGTACTCACATCTTACCCGTGCTGGTCCGCCAGTACCCGCAGAGGACGCTGATGCTAAAGATGTGAAGGCGTATGACGACTGGGTTCGTGACGACTCGACTGTGATGACTTGGATTCTCAACAGCAGCATTGAGAAGATCAGTGTCACGCTTCTTCACTTGCCTACGGCGAAGCAGATGTGGGATCAGCTCGCCGGTACATACTCGCATAGTCAGAACCCCAAGAAAGTGTTTGACATCACCAAGCAGCTGGGACGTCTACAGTTCACGGGGGCGGACATTGCAGATTACTTTTCTGACTTTACTGGATTGTGGGGTGAACTGGAATCCTATCACCCACTCTCCACGGACCTGGCTACCATGCAACGTCAGCGCCAGGAGCTGCAGCTAGTCCAGTTTCTTTGTGGACTGCCCGAGTCCTACGCTGGAGTTGTGGACCAGATCTTAGCCAGTGACCCTCTGCCGTCACTACAGAGTGCCTACAAGCGTCTTCAGCGCTTGCCTTCGTCTTCATCGTCTCTGACTACTGATGTTGGGGAATCTTCTGCTCTTGCTGCCGCGTCTGGTCGTGGCCGTGGTCGCTTTACTGACAGCCGTCCTCCCTTGGGTGGAGG
Organism: Alisma plantago-aquatica; assembly: GCA_963693085.1. Taxonomy (NCBI): domain Eukaryota; kingdom Viridiplantae; phylum Streptophyta; class Magnoliopsida; order Alismatales; family Alismataceae; genus Alisma; species Alisma plantago-aquatica. The sequence continues at coordinate 845,938,260 of OY856413.1, forward strand.
ACGAGGACGGACTGCTTCTGGTCGCAGAGCCCCTTCTACTGCCCCTACTGCTGGTGCGCGTCCTCAGTCAGGACAACGCCTTTGTACCTTCTGTGGCCGGTCCAACCATATTGAAGAAAAATGCTGGGAAAAATATGGTAAGCCGGAATGGGCCAATGCAACTGCTGACTCCACTACTACTGCATCAGAAGGAACGACGCAGCCTACTGACTCTGCCTTCTCGGGTGCGACTGCTGACTACATCAGTGCTGAGGTGGAGCGTCTTCTTCTTGAGCGTGCTGGTGCGTCGTCTACAGCTTCGACTAGTGGAGCTCATGCAGCCACTTATTCTGGTTATGACACTGCCTTCCTGAGCTCTTCTTCTACTCCTGGTAATACTAAGTGGGTCATCGACTCCGGTGCCTCTTCACATATTTCTGGAAATCGTTCACTGTTTCACAAATTATATAAACCTGCTCGACCCTCATCTGTTATGCTGGCTGATGGTTCCAAGTCTGCAGTGTCTGGAGTAGGGGATATTGTTTCTGACTTTCTGCTGAAATCTGCCTTATATGTGCCTAAATTTCCTTTGAATCTATTGTCTGTCAGCAAAATATTGAGAAGCCTACAGTGTAGTCTGACTTTTATTCCTGGTTCATGTGTTTTTCAGGACCTTCGCACGAGGATGAAGATTGGTGGGGGGTATGAAGGTGCTGATGGACTATTCTACCTGGATCATTTGCCAAAAGCAGCTAAAGCAACTGTGACTCCTGCATTATCTACCTCGGTTTCTGCTTTACAGTGGCACTACCGGCTGGGACATCCATCATCTGAAAAGCTTCGACATTTAGTTTCTGATATTGGCATTTGTAGTTTTCAGTGCGAGTCATGTCAACTTGGAAAGCAGACTACAGCTGTTTATCCTAGACGCAGTCATATTAGCAGTAAAAATATGTTTGATCTAGTGCATTCTGATGTATGGGGCCCTTGTCATGTGCCGAGTCTATCTGGTCATAAATATTTTATTCTGTTTATTGATGATTTTTCAAGGACTACTTGGTTGTTTATGATGAAAAGTAGGTCCGAAGTTTTGTCTATTATCAAGTTCTTTTTTGCTGAAATAAAAACACAATATGGTGTGCCTGTCAAAATTTTTCGTACTGACAATGCGCTGGAATTTGTTAAAAAAGATGTGGATGTTTTTTGTAAATCTGTTGGTACGATACATCAGACCTCCTGTGCTTATACACCTCAGCAAAATGGTGTGGCTGAGCGTAAAAATAGACATGTGTTAGGGGTGGCTAGAACTATTATGATGCATGCACATGTTCCTCGCTTTTTTTGGCCTGAGGCTATATTGACTGCTTGTTTTCTGATAAATAGAATGCCATCTTCTGTGATTGGAAACAAAATACCTATTCAAGTTCTTCAACCAGATATTCAGTTATTTACTGTGCCTCCTCGGATTTTTGGATGTACTTGTTTTGTAAGGTTACTTGGACCTACTTCTGATAAACTGTCTCCTCGTGCTGAGAAGTGCATTTTTTTGGGATATTCTCATACCCATAAGGGATACAGATGTTACAGTCCTACTGCAAGGAAATGGTATACTAGCAGTGATGTAGTTTTCTTTGAGGATACCCCTTACTATTCTACTCGTGGTGACAGTTTACAGTCTGATCTTATTGCCTCTCCTCTACCTGTTACTACTGATTGTGTGCCTGATATTACTGAGAATGTCACTACTGAGGCTGCTAAACCCCCTATTATAGTTTATCAACGCAGGAACAGAACACCTTCTACTCAAGAAACCCCCCCTGAAAACCAATCTTCACCTCCAGAAGGGTCTACTACACCTGAGGTACATTCTGATCTTCATTTACCCATTGCTCTTAGAAAGGGTACTCGTTCCTGCACATCACACAGTATTGCTCAGTTTGTTTCTACTGATCATCTGAATGTTCATTCTAACAATTTTGTATATGCCTTATCTGCTGTTGCTGTTCCAAAGAATATCCAGGGTGCTCTACGGAGTACTGGATGGTTGTCTGCTATGAAGGAGGAAATGTTGGCTCTTGCTGAACGCGACACTTGGGAGCTGGTGGATCCACCTCCTCAGTGTAAACCTGTAGGCTGCAGATGGGTATATGCTGTGAAATATCAACCTGACGGCACTGTTGAAAGGCTGAAGGCACGATTAGTTGCTACAGGCTACACCCAAACTTATGGTATTGACTATTTTGAGACATTCTCTCCTGTTGCTCGTCTTAATTCTGTCAGAATTCTTCTTTCTGTTGCTGTTAATCTTGACTGGCCACTGTTGCAACTAGATGTGAAAAATGCCTTCTTGTATGGTGACTTACAAGAAGAAGTCTATATGGAGCAACCTCCTGGGTTTGTTGCTCATGGGGAGTCTCACAAAGTTTGCAGGTTAAAGAAGTCTATTTATGGGCTTAAGCAGAGTCCCCGTGCCTGGTTTGATAAACTGAGTAAAATTATGATTGACTTTGGATTTCTGCGCTCTCAGGTGGATCATTCTGTTTTCACCAAGAAGACTTCAGTTGGTATTATTATTCTGATTGTCTATGTTGATGATATTATCATATCTGGCAGTGATTCCCTTGGTATTCAGGCTACAAAATCTCATTTAGGCAAGCACTTTGCTACCAAAGATTTGGGCAAACTTAGATATTTTCTGGGCATAGAAGTTTCTAGAACCTCTAATGCTCTTGTGTTGTCTCAGCAAAAATATGTCCTGGACATACTGCAGGAGACCGGTATGCTGGGAGCGAGACCTGCTGATATTCCTCTAGATCCTAATGTAAATTGGGATGATGACTCTTCTCCTCTATTTGCTGATCATAAAAAGTACATGAGGCTGATTGGTAAACTCATTTATTTGACTGTCACCAGAGCTGACATTTCTACTGCAGTGGGTCTTCTTAGCAGGTACCTTGATAAACCCAGACAGTGTCACTGGGATGCTCTTTGTCAGATTCTACGATATTTGAAGAAGTCTCCTGGCAAGGGACTTCACTACAGGAAACATGGACACTGTTCTCTTGCAGGGTACTCTGATTCTGATTATGCAGGCAGCAGAGTTGACAGAAAATCTACTTCTGGATATTGCACGTATGTTGGAGGTAATCTTGTTACCTGGAGGAGTAAAAAACAAAAATGTTGTGGCCAGGTCTAGTGCTGAAGCTGAATATAGGGCCATGGCCCATACTGCCTGTGAATTGTTGTGGGTGCGCTCTCTGTTAAAAGAGTTCGGGGTTGACTCTTCTTCTGCTATACCTATGCACTGTGACAATAAGGCTGCTATCTTCATTGCTAATAATCCAGTCTATCATGAGCGCACTAAACACATTGAAGTAGATTGTCATTTTATTCGGGAATCCATTCTTACTGGCAAGATCTGCACTCCCTTCACTCGTTCTGAAGACCAAGTTGCTGACATCTTCACCAAGCTGCTGGCGAAGAAGCAATTCTGCACACTGACGGACAAGTTGGGCATGATTGATATCTATGCTCCAACTTGAGGGGGAGTGTTAACATATATTCCTGTTTTACATATTCTATTAGTTGTTTTGTTTTTTCCATATTATATGTGGACCTCTCTGTAAATGTTTCAGTGTTATATATATGAGGGTGCACACATTGTGCAACCCTACGCTTCCCAAAACTGCTTTGTATTTCACAAAGTTGATAGAGAGGTTGATCCAAGTTGACAACAGTAGAAACTAGAATTGTAACGGAATTAAGTCCTGAAAACATGTGAAAAAGTTTCAAGGTAGCTAGTGCAAATTTTTTGGTTTAGCATGTAGCAGCAAGACATGCTTAAGGTGGTTGCTTAGGCGTTGAGGCGCCCTAAGGTGTGTGCCTTGACTTGCGCCTTGAATCTTTTTAATGGGTGCTCAACCGCATATATGGGTGTTATAGTTTCTTTTCAGGTGAATAGTATTCTAATCAAGGTTTAATCTCATGATAGAAGCCTAATTTCTCTATGTTGATGTTTTTATACCATGATATTCTATTTTTAGATTTGCATCGGTCTGCACCTTGAGTAAATTTCTCTTGTTGGGGTTGAGCCTCGGGCTTATTTGATGATCAACTATGAAACAAAGTTACAAATATATACACCTATGTATATACCAATAAAGTATAATTCTGAAAGAGGAAGATACTAATAAGAATGAGGAAATATATGTATATGACAGTCTGACAGGTAAAACTGGTCTAATTTTAAACTAGGCCGCCTAGACGCACAGAGGTGTCAAGACGCGCAACTTAGGGGTGGCAAAATAAACCAACAACCCACTGCCCAAACCTAACCATCCACACCCACTCCGATTTCTAGTACATCTATCTTGCATGGCGAACTTTGGTTTCATATGATAATAATACCACTATGTTACAGGTGATTGTAGGAATCTGAACCACAATAGCGTATAAACAAATACTGCGAGCGTCATGTATGGGTGATCCAACAAAGCGGCAATGCTTGCTGCCACTGTAGACTAAATCCATAGAGCTGTTTTGCAGGCCAAATAAGTGACTCACGCCGAATGCATGTACAAGCAGCTGGACTTGTGCTTTGGCAGTTCTGCTTCGTTGCTTGTGGTAGAAGTTGGGGTGCTGCGGAAACCCATAAAAAACACCCACGCTACTAGATCATCTTATAGAGAAACTGGGAATTGTTTATTGAGTGAGTAAAACAATGTACAATACAATCTCTTATATAACAAAGAGAATAGAGACCAAAAACAGAGGTGAGCAATATGGGACTAAAGTACAGAAGTGAAAGCATAAGTGAGGTACATGCTATGCACATGACACTCAACAAAACATAACAGAACACAACATATCTCTATACTCCCCCTCAAGCTGGAGCATAGATGTCGAACATGCCCAACTTATCAACTAGAGTCTGAAAACGAGCTTTAGGAAGCATCTTCGTGAAAATGTCTGCAACTTGCTTGTCAGTGCTGAGATATGGAGTGCAAATCCGGCCAGAAAGGACTGCTTCTCGAACAAAGTGACAATCGACCTCAATATGTTTCGTCCTCTTATGAAAAGTGGGGTTGTTCGCAATAAAAATGGAGGCCTTATTGTCACAAAACATCGGTATAGGGCTGGAATAGGATATATCAAACTCCTGGAGAAGACTCTGAACCCATAGAAGTTCGCATGCAGTATGAGCCATAGCTCGGTATTCCGCCTTTGCACTGAATCTGGCGACAACAGTCTGCTTTTTGCTTTGCCAGGTGACAAGATTTCCGCTAACAAATGTACAGTATCCTGATGTTGACTTACGATCAGAACGACTCCCTGCATAGTCAAAGTCCGAGAAGCCAAATAGGTTGAAGTGGCCATGCTTCTTATACATCAAGCCTTTTCCAGGAGATCTTTTAAGATATCGCAGAATATGACATATAGCATCCCAATGACATTGCCGGGGTTTATCAAGATACCGGCTGATGAATCCGACAACAGCAGTGAGGTCAGCCCTTGTGACGGTCAGATAGATCAGCTTGCCTACCAGCCTTCTGAACTGGTGATGATCAACATAGGGAGGTGAGATTTGCATCATCCTAGTCCATGTTTGGATCAAGTAGAGTGTTGGCTGGTTTGCAGCCCAACATACTAGTTTCCTGCAAGAGATCAAGTACATATTTTCTCTTGGAGACAGCCCTGCAGATGATCTGGAGACCTCAATGCCTAAGAAATACCGCAGTTTTCCGAGATCTTTAGTGACAAAATGATTTTCTAAGTAAGTTTTAGTTTCTTTTATACCCACTATATCGCTGCCAGATAAGATAATATCATCAACGTAAACAATAAGAATGACAAGTCCAACCACTGTTTTGCGGATAAAATACTGAATGATCAGAATGAGAGGTACGAAAGCCAAAAGTGACTAATATCTGACTGAGCTTGTCAAACCAAGCACGTGGGCTCTGTTTGAGACCATAGATAGCCTTTTTCAGCTTACAGACTTTGAGGGAAGACTCCCCCTGAGCAACAAACCCAGGTGGTTGCTCCATGTATACTTCTTCCTGTAGATCTCCATAAAGGAATGCATTTTTAACATCTAGCTGAAAGAGAGACCAGTCTTTATTAACAACAACATGAATCAGAATTGTAACAGAGTTTAATCGTGCAACAGGTGAGAAGGTCTCAAAATAATCAACACTATATGTTTGCGTGTAACCTTTTGCAACAAGGCGGGCTTTCAGGCGTTCAATAATTCCATCATGTTGATATATAATGGTAAAGACCCAGCGGCAGCCCACAGTGGGACAAGAAGAAGGACGATCCACAAGTTCCCATGTCTTGCGATCGTAGAGTGTCAACATTTCCTGATCCATTGCCTGTTTCCATGCAGGAATAACAAGAGCCTCTGCAACATTTTTCGGAATGGTAACAACAGAAATTGCAGAAGTAAAGCAGGCAAAGTTGTTATGCAGATTGGCAGAAGTGCAGTAATTACTAATAGGATGTCTAGTACAAGAGCGAACACCTTTGCGCAGACTGATAGGAAGGTGCAAGTCAGAAGTTACCTCAGTGTTAATTTGATCATCCGCAGACGGAGGAATTGGTTGGGGAGGGGCCATGGGAAGAGTGCTTGTCTTCGGCCGACATTTGTACACTTGTAGTGGACAATCTTCAGGCTGGTTAGAAGAAGGCAAGTCTTCAACAATATCTGGCAGAGGTGTGGGTGCCAACATATCATGGGATAGTCTTGCTCCATCATCAGAAAAGTATGGCATATGCTAAAAAAAGATCACATCCACACTGACAAACCACTGTTTGAGTATCAGATCAAAGTAACGATAACCTTTTTGAGTTTTCGAATAACCCAAGAAAATGCATTTAGTGGATCGAGGGTCAAGTTTTGTCCTTCCTGGGCGTAAGTTTTTAACAAAGCAAGTATACCCAAAAATACGAGGAGGAACAGAGAAAAGAGGTGCATCAGGAAACAAAATGGAGTAAGGTATCCGATTTTGTAAAATAGAAGATGGCATGCGGTTCATAAGGTAGCATGCCGTAGTGACTGCCTCAGGCCAAAAACGGTGAGGAACTTTATAATGAATAAGAAGGGTGCGAGCAACCTCGAATAAGTGGCGATTTTTCCGTTCAGCAACTCCATTTTGCTGTGGAGTATAAGGACAAGTGGTTTGATGGATGGTGCCACGATCGGAAGTTCGGAACAAAAAGAAGTGACAAACTTCCGCATAAATTCCAAGGCATTATCGGTACGGAAAATTTTAATGGTTTTATTGAACTGGGTCTGTATTTCAGAAAAGAAAATGTGAATATTGTCCAAAATTGTACCACGATCTTTGAGCAAAAACAGCCAGGTAGCACGGGAATAATCATCAATAAATGTCAAAAAATATTTAACACCAGTTTGATTAGGAACAGAGCTTGGACCCCAGATGTCCGCATGAACAATATCAAAAATTATATAGAGAAACTGGGAATTGTTTATTGAGTGAGTAAAACAGTGTACAATACAGTCTCTTATATAACAGAAGAGAATAGAGACCAAAAGCAGAGGTGAGCAATATGAGACTAAACTACAGAATTGAAAGCATAAGTGAGGCACATGCTATGCACATGACACTCAACAAAACATAACAGAACAGAACAGAACATATCTCTATACATCTGATATATGATGTCTGTGGATATTAGGAAATCAGTATGATTATGGGATCAGGTGAGGTCAACTTGGTTGCCTTGGCGCCATAACAAGTATAGACCATCTTCATTAATTGGTGGGATTGGAGAAGAAACCAGTAAGTACTATCATATGTTTATATGTATTCATTTATATACAAATTCTTTTCATGCTCTCACTGTAAGATGTTTCTGACTGGTTCACTACCTGTCACTATGTAATCTCACGGTGAGAGCATAAGAAGCATTTGAATAACCAAAAATTTCGTTTGTTTAAAATCCGACTTTATAGACGAAAAATCGTTAATGCATTTACCTTAACACAAAGCTTCACTATGATAGGGCATTTTCCATTTTTACAATATACATTTGCTGTAGCTAGCAATTAACCTAAAATTCAATACAGAGTGTTGGACTGTATTTCATTGTGCAGGATATACAAGTTCAATGATAATGAAATTTGGCAGGTAGGTCAGTGCAAGGTATATTTTTAATCCATATAGATAGATTACAAGAAAATGGCTATGATGAAGAGTTACACTCTCACTAAGTTTGCCTTTCATTGTACCAGTGTCGTGTGTGTGTGTGTGTGTGTGTGCGCGCGCGCGTGTGTATGTGTATATATGTATGTATACATCCAACTTTGGCAAGGTTGAAGTTGACACATTTGCAAGGCTTTGACATCCAACTTTTTCTGTGGGTACTTTTGTTTAAACTCCTCATTGAAATGCAGATCATATTAGGTAGAGTTGTGGAAGACAAACACATTTGCAATTATAACTTAATGCGAACACTAATAATTATATTACACTTTTATATTAGCATCATGTTTTTTTTAAAAGAAGGCTTATTTTTGTGTTCCTCATTGGAAACCTGGAGTTCCCAATCTCAACACATAATGTGAGCGCGGTGAGGCTTTGGCCAGCATGCACACGATATGTACGAGCACCAACTGAAATACAAAAGCATAGATCATGATATCATGGTTAGTGCAGAAATCAAGAAAGTGGAACATGAGTCCATCCACAAAATTAAGAAACCAGTGAGAATTAGAGATCAGGGATGCTGCACACAAACCAGAGTCTTTAATGGATCTTGGATACATTTCCACCCCAGTTAAGACTTTTTGGACTTAGATCTTGGTGCTGGTCCTGATTCAACTGCCTTTCCTCTTTCCTTTCCTTCTAAGATAGTAGTAGAGTAGAGGTGTGATTATCAGTTTCCATATATGAGCATTTATGATTTCATTTTGGGAGGAAAGTGTGAGGAAAGTTGTCGCGTTTGACCACAAAGACTCTTTATCAACTGGAGGAAGATTGAAGTAGAAGGAAAAAGGTCTCTAGATCCTTTTAAACAAACATTTGTATATTATTAGTGCGAAAATTTGAATTTGTTAAGAGAACTTTGATTCAATCTCTCAACAAAAAGTTTGTAGTTATATCTGGAAGTTGGATCTATATCTCAATAAGAAAATCAGGTGGTCTATGAATTATAAACTACGAAAATATGAATTATCGAAAGGATGAATGACTTTGGACCTAAAATTGTTTCCAAATTTTTGAATCAATAAAAGTATCACTGTTTTAAAAGCGCCCCAGGCGGGCACTTAAGCACCCAAGGCCCCTCTGGTCACTTAATATGGGCAGTAGGCATTATGCTAGGCAGCCGCCGTTAGGTCCCACTCTTTCCCGCCTAGGTTGCTTAATATGCCCGCTTCATGGGCCCGCTGTTTGCCACTTAATGGGTCGCTTTATGGGAGGTTTCATGCTTTCATCCCTGTTTGGTTGAAAACAACATCAAGTATGCTTAGTTAGTAGTCTCAGCATTATACACATAGTGTGGAAAAACGATACGGTGGGGAATTCCCCTTTCGTGTATGAATTTTTCTTATTGATAGAAGGGCAGCCCCCCTCTCCTACAAACAGGATAAGGGGGGAACATACATACACAAGACAAAGCCTAATGGGCCAAGACACAACTAGGCCCATATTACAAAATAGACTGTTACAATATATAGGCTATGGCCCATACTGCTTGTGAACTTCTCTGGGTGCGCTCTCTTTTGCATGAACTTGGGATTGAATCTTCTTATGCGATTCCGATGCACTGCGACAATCGAGCTGCTATTTTCATTGCCAATAATCCTGTTTATCATGAGCGCACCAAGCATATTGAGGTGGATTGCCATTTTATTCGAGAGTCTGTTCTGGCTGGGAAAATCTGCACTCCTTTCACGAGATCTGAAGATCAAGTTGCTGATGTCTTCACGAAACTTCTGGCTAAGAAGCATTTCTGCACACTGGTGGACAAGTTGGGCATGATTGATATCTATGCTCCAACTTGAGGGGGAGTGTTACAATATATGTTTTCTATATTCTGTTATTTATTTTGTTATTTGTTTATTCTGTATGGACCTCTCTGTAATTGTCACAGTGTTATATATATGAGGGTGCACACTTTGTGCAACCCTATGCTCTCTGAAACCCTGATTATCTACATAGACTAAAACAAATAGGCTCTCTAACACATGGTACCTATCAAAATCTATATAGATAAGAAGTTATGACCATGTATTCATGTATGCATATTATTTATGTTAGCATAAGTGGATTATTTGTTAATTGGGCTTTGACCCATTGTATATGTAAGTTCATGATGTTGTGAGTACGCTTAAGTGAGGATCCATCTACCCACTAAAGTATCCCCATGTATCTCTGCACTCCTATATATACAAGAATCAGAACGTCTTTACAAACTACTGAGAATATTGTTATTGATTTCTACATGGTATCAGACACATGGTCCTAACCCATATCTCTCCCAACTCTTCCTCTTCCCCTTCTTTTTCTTTTCTCCTTTTCCTCTCCCCTTCCTCGGCGGCCGATGTCTCCACCGACAACAACGAGCAGGTAGCCAGCTGCCACTAGCCGCTCGTTGCGCGGAGCCAACCGCCGCTAGGCGACCAGTGCGCTAGGTGTGCGACGCCGTAGCAACGCCAGCCAACCGCTACGGGGCTGCACGCGGGCTGCGATGTCCGGTCTCCCACAACGCCTTACACGTATAGAAGTTGTTTGTCATATATGGTATACGCGGCTCCATGTTATTCTACAACATACTTATTAGATTAACATCATGTTGTTCCCAATGCTCAAACCCATTAGGATCATTTAGTGGCTCAGAAGTTTGATGCTTTATGCGTCCTTGACCCTTGAACTAAATCTTAACTGCACGAATCCTTGACTATAGCTCTTCTCATTAAGTTTCCGATTAGTGATAATCTGATTCTTAACCGTAAAAGAGGCATGTTGCACCAATGCCTCCTCGCCATGAGATGAAGCTAAAAGATGGGATTGGGTTGTTGGACAACACAAAATAGATAACCAAATATAGTAAAAAGAAATCTCAAGGTAGCAGACACTTTACGTGAAGGTCAGGGTATTGCTTCAATATCCCGCAACCTACACCTTGGAGAAAAACGATCCGATGACCTCCTTTCTGCAACAATCAGGGGAAATGAAACCTGTAGATGGTAGACAGGATAGAGGCGCTCTATAGGACCAAGTATGGAGGAAGGTGGTATGTCTTCCCTTAGGATGAGCTTGAGGAAAAAATCTGCTGCTGACGGCTGGAGAAGTTGGAGTCCAAAGAGGACCCACAAGGCATCCCAACGACTGATGGCCGTCTCCCTAGGGCTGCTGAGGTTGTGGAAGACCCAACCCAAGAGTTAGGGAAGCTAACAAGCAGAGACACAATAACCTCTACAGTACTCGTCCGACTACAATAAATTATTGTAACAATGTGAATATTGAAGGAGAAACAATAAAGTTGACGGCTTGAATTCCCAAGACTAAACACTGAAGGAGAAGGAATCAAGTTGACGACTTGAATTCTATGGACTATTAAGGATCAAGAAACCTAGACTCTAATACCATATGACGGAATCTGTTGGAGAGAAACCCTCGACAAACCTTACAGTCAGAATGTTGGTATGTGTATGTAGAAGGAACATTGACAAACTTTATACATTAGGTCCCTGACCTTTTCTCACACTACAAGTGGGTTCCTAATCCCTAGACATACATATTAACATGTGTAATGAAATGTAGACATGTAAATATACATATCTATAAATGTGTTTTTATATAGATATGTATGTATACATTGGGCATATATATGTATATGCATATGTACGTATATATATTGATATATGATATACATAACAAACATATATCAATATATATAAGTACATTATACATATAAATTATATATATATATGTATTATATATTTTATTTTGATATATCATATACATAACAACCATTTATCTACACACACACACACCATCGTACAAAATTTCGATCGAAATTTCCGATTTTTTTTCCAATCGGACATCGAAACACATGTACGCAGAGAATGGGACGTCATTTCGCAGAAATTTCGCTAAAATTTCGCACTTAGGTGCGAAATTTCGCAAAACAGTGCAAATTTCGCTCAGTTTGGGCCATAATTTCGCAAAATGGCAGAAAATTTCGATAGAAATTTCAAAATATTTGTTCCTAAGACTGCTGCCACTACATGTTAGGTATTTTGGCGATTCTCTTTGTATCTTTTGCTTATAGAGGATATTTTCTTTGATTCTAAGGTACGTTTCCCCTATCCCTAGCCCACGTATACCTCTTTCTATGTTTACACTCTTCTAAAAGATGTGAAGAGATACTATGAAAAATAACAAAGTTCTAAGTGCTGCTACTACCTACTACATGTTAGGTATTTTGGTGATTCTCTTTCGAAAATCACATGAACTACAAACAAACTTGTGGATCTATGAAATAATAGTATTAAGTCTGCAATTCTACAATAAATTTGTTATTATTACACATATGTATACATAAAATGACTTAAAAATAATGCATTTTCTTTGATCTATGTATACATGACCCATGTAACCTAACTAAATTTGAACACTAGACTTATATAAATTGTAACATGTAAGTTTGTAACTTGCAACTGTAAGTTTTAAGGTCTAAGTGATAAATTGTGGGTTTATAAGCTGTTTACAGTCTAACAGACTTGACAATTCTGTTCATTTGTGAACTCACTCATTAAGACATGGATCCCACCCTAACTTCTAAACATATAACTTTAATATATAATCTAGTGTATCTTTGTCTAAACATTGTGTATGCAAAATTTCATAATCTAACTCCCTTCATTTTGTCATCGAAATTGCCATCGAAATTCTGTCGAAATTGTTCAGCTTCCTTCACTTACAAATGTGGGAGACCCCCCACCCCACATATCCAATATGAAATATTATTGCATATTTGAGTAGATCTTGGTGTTTAGATCGTCCTGGTAAATTTTCATAATTTAATTCGCTTATTTGGTCGTCGAAATCGTTAGGGCCGTAAATATCGAAATTTCGTGCGAAATTTCGAAAAATTTCTGTTTCTGGGCCATCGGACACGGCATCGAAATCGGACATTTAATTCTATGACACACACACACACACACACATATATATATATAGAGAGAGAGAGAGATTGTTGTGGGTGCATGTGTATCAGTAGTTTCAAATACAAACCCATTTATGTGGTCGCCTAAGCAATTTTTCAGAACATTTATATGCTTAGTATAGATAGGAAAAGAGTTGTTTATTCAGTGAGTAAAAAGGTGTACATGGTACTCTCTTATATAGCTATAGAGAGTTAAGACATACATATAAGCAGGCAATATGGGACTAATACAATAGAACATAACACAATAGAAATAGAAAATAACAATATTTCTATACTCCCCCTCAAGCTGGAGTGTAGATGTCGAATAAGCCCAACTTGTCAATCAGAGTCTGGAAGCGAGCTTTAGGTAGAACTTTAGTGAAGATGTCTGCAAGCTGCTTCTCAGTACTGAGATATGGAGTGCAGATGTGTCCAGATAGAACTTTCTCCCGAACAAAATGGCAGTCAACCTCAATATGCTTGGTTCTTTCATGGAAGGTGGGGTTGCTCGCAATGAAAATGGACGCCTTATTGTCGCAGAACATAGGAATAGGGCTAGAAGATGTGATATCAAATTCGTTCAGAAGGCCACGGACTCACAGGAGCTCACATGCAGTATGAGCCATAGCTCTATATTCTGCCTCTGCACTTGACCGGGCAACAACTGTCTGCTTTTTGCTGCGCCAAATAACCAGATTTCCTCCCACAAAAGTGCAATATCCAGATGTAGATTTTCTATTAAATCGACTTCCTGCATAGTCAGAATCAGAAAAACCAGATAAATTGCAGTGGCCATGTTTTTTGTACAGAAGACCTTTCCCTGGAGAGCTTTTGAGATATCATAAGATGTGACAGATAGCATCCCAGTGGCATTGCCGGGGTTTATCAAGATATCGGCTTATGAAACCTACATCAGCTGCCAGATCAGCTCTAGTGACAGTCAAATAGATAAGTTTGCCAACCAGTCTCCTGAACTGGTGGCGATCAGCATAAGGAGGGGAAGTATCATCATCCCAAATAATATTGGGATCCAGAGGAGTGTTGGTTGGCTTGCAGCCCAGCATACCAGTCTCTTGCAAGAGATCAAGAACATATTTTCTCTGTGACAAACATAGTCCTGCAGAAGATCTAGCAACCTCAATACCTAGAAAATATCGTAGTTTCCCTAGGTCTTTGGTGATGAAGTGTTGTGCTAAATGCTGTTTGGTTGCCTGTAACCCTGTACTGTCACTGCCAGATAAGACAATATCATCAACATATACAATAAGTATGACAAGTCCTGCTGCAGTTTTACGAATAAACACATAATGATCAGATTGTGAACGCCGAAAGCCAAAGGTAATCAAGATCTGACTGAGCTTGTCAAACCATGCTCGTGGACTTTGTTTCAGACCATATATCGCCTTTCTGAGTTTGCAGATTTTAGAAGCAGACTCCCCCTGAGCAACAAAACCCGGAGGTTGCTCCATGTATACCTCCTCCTGTAGATCTCCATAGAGAAAAACGTTTTTGACATCAAGTTGATACAAAGGCCAGTCTTTATTCACAACAACAAATATCAGAATACAGACAAAATTTAAGCGGGCGACTGGAGAAAAAGTTTCAAAATAATCAACCCCATATGTTTGAGTATATCATTTTGCAACTAATCTGGCTTTCAGGCGTTCAATGGTACCGTCCGGTTGGTATTTAATAGTAAAAATCCAGCGGCATCCAACAGTTTGGCACGAAGAAGGACGATCAACCAGATCCCAAGTCTGTTGATCACAAAATGCATGCATTTCTTGCTCCATAGCATGTTTCTAGGCAGGATGGCAAAGTGCCTCTTTAGCTGATTTATGAATTGTCACAGCAGACAAAGCAGAAGTAAAACAAGCAAAGCTACCACAGAGATTGTCAGACGAACAGAAATTACTGATAGGATGCTGAGTACAGGAGCGAATGCCTTTCCGTAAACTGATAGGAAGATCCAGGTCAAAAAATACCTCAGTGGACGGTGGATCATCCGCAGACGCAAGATTTGGTTCGGCCGGGGCTTCAGAAGCATTAATGTTCTTTGACCTGCGCCGATAGACTTGCAATGGGCGTTCTTGAGGCACATCATGAGCATGAGGTTCTTCAACAACTATAGGTAATGGAGTGGGAGCCATAATGTCATCCGACAATTTGGCACCAGCAGTAGAAAAATAAGGCATATGCTCAAAAAAGGTCACATCCGCACTAACCAACCATTGTTTTTTGATAGGATCAAAACAACGGTAACCTTTCTGAGTACGGGAGTATCCCAAAAACACACATTTGACCGAGTGATCATCAAGTTTAGTGAGGCCAGGACGAAGAATTTTCACAAAACAAGTACTCCCAAAAATGCGAGGAGGTAGAGAAAATAAGGGTTTATCAGGAAACAAAATAGTATATGGGACCTGATTTTTCAGAACAGACGAAGGCATGCGATTGATAAGATAGCATGTTGTAGAGATAGCTTCAGGCCAGAAGTGTTGGGGTACTTTATAGTGTAGAAGAAGGGTGCGAGCAACCTCAAGAAGATTGCGTTTTTTTCGTTCAGCAACGCCATTTTGTTGAGGGGTGTAAGGGCAAGAAGTCTCATGTATGGTTCCACGGTCAGCACAAAAAGATGTAACAGATTGTTGCATGAATTCCAGAGCATTTTCAGTACGAAAATTTTTAATGGGTCGATTAAATTGTGTGTGAATTTCAGCAAAGAAGGTGCGAATGGTATCTAACACAGTATCCCGACCTTTAAGCAAAAACAACCATGTGGTGCGAGAATAATCATCAATAAAGGTCATAAAATACTTCACACCAGAGTGACTGGATACAGAGCATGGTCCCCAAATATCAGCATGAACCAAGTCAAAGATTTCTTTAGAGGCAATAATTTTCTTAGCTGGAAAAACAGATCGACTTTGTTTGCCCAAAACACAAGTTTTACATGAAAAATTATTCTCAGATAAAGTAGGAAATAAATGTCTTAATTTGGCAGCAGATGGATGACCCAGGCGAAAGTGCCACTGTAATCCTGTCACTGAAGTAGAAAGCAGAGCCGCAGCAGTAGGAGGTCCATCCAAGTAATACAACCCATCTGGTCCTTCACGGCCCGAACCAATCCTCGTCTTCGTGCGGAGATCCTTCAAAACACAACCAGAAGGATCAAATTTAATAGAGCACTTGAGTTGTTTAATCATCTTACTGACTGACAATAAATTAACAGGAAACTTTAGAATATATAAAACATAATTCAAGTGCAATTTTGGTGACAGCGGAACTGTGCCAGTGCCATGCACAACAGTTTTGGACCCATTTGCAACAGTAACAGAAGTTATAGGAGCAGTTTTATTGAGACTCGAAAAAAAGGTGAAGATCACCAACCATATGAGTGGATGCACCCGAGTCAATGCATCACTGTTTGTTACCAGATGATGAAGAAGCAAGCATGGCAGAAGGTCCGGAAGTAGACGATGATGGCATCTGCGCAAGACGTTCCTGGAACATCTTTTCGAACTCTGAACGTAACCAGTCGGTGTTTGTTGGAGCAGTAGGAGTGTTAGTAGTAGAGTCGACAGTAGGTTCTGTAGCAGCCTGGTTAGCCCAAGCTGGCTTGCCGTGCTTAATCCAACAACGATCTTCAGTGTGATTGTCCCGGCCACACCAGTTGCAGTAACGAGGGCCGGGAGGAGCACCACGTCCAGAAGAGCCTCAACCTCCTAAGGGAGGAGGACGACCACCACGGCCACGACCGCGACCACGGCCACGGCCAGAATCCGCAGAGCGAGCAATAAGCGCAGGTTGCTCAACAACAGAAGTGGGAGTCATGGATGGCAGACGTTGGACTCTTTTGAGAACATCCCGAAGAGTCGGTAGCGGGTTGCTGGATAGTATCTGGTCAACCACACCAGAAAAGGAAGCAGGAAGTGCAGCCAAGAACTGCACCAGTTGCAGTTCGTTGCGTTGTTTTTGAGCAATTTTGATGTCCGCCGTCAAAGGGTGGTAGAGTTCAAATTCATTCCACAGTGCCGAGCATTGGTTGTAGAAGTCATCAATAGAAGTGTCAGTGGAGAACTCCTTTTTCGCCAAGGTTTTGAAGATCTCAAAAACGCGCTTTGGATTCTCCTGATGGGAATAAACATGGGACAGTTGATCCCACATAGCCTTCGCATCATGAAGGCAGAGTAGAGATTGGCTAATACGAGGCTCGGTACTGTTGAGGATCCAAGACATGACGCCGAAATCATCCTTGGACCACTGCGCATAACTTTGTCTGATTTTGTCATCCGAATCAGCAGTAGGAGCAGCAGGAGGCTCAGCCGTAAGATGGTGATACCGGCCTTGTGCTTTGACATATAGCACAAAGGATGCCGACCAGAGATGGTAGTTGGAGCCACCGTCGAGCTTTACTGTGGTGACGCAAAGAGACCGGGAAGGCTCAGGGAAAGCCATGGCAGAAGCGACCGGCGCAGAAGCAGATCAGAGAAAAAAAATCCACAAAGGGCAGATAACAGCAGCAGAGATCTGACGTGTCAGATCAGAAGACCCTTATCGGGCAGAATATGCATAGAGAAACCTACGTCGTCATGAGGAAAACTCAACGTTCCAACATGAGGCGCATGCAGAGAGAACGGTGAGACGGAGAGACTCTCAACTTAACCAGCTAGTGGGTGTCCGAATGTAGATCCGACGAGCACCCGAACGTAGACCGAAAGGAGAGGTAAAAACCAGTGATAGCCGGCCAGAAGCGTAGGGACCCAAAGACGGGAGAAGGTTGTGGGGTGGTGGTTTGTGGAGGAGAGGAGGCGGCGGCGTGAAAGGATAGGAGGAGGGGGAAGGGCCGGCGGCGGGGAGCAAGAGGGGGGGGGGCGGCGGCGCTGGGGGGTGCAGCGGCGGGTGGAGGAGGGCGGCAGGGGAGGGTGGCGCCTGGGGAAGGTGGCGGTGGGCAGCGGTGGAAGAGGGGGGGGGTTGGCGGCGGGCGGGTGGGGGGGGCGACGGGCTTACGTCATGGGTGGGCTTATGGGTGGGGAAAAGGGTAACCTGCTCTTGATACCATATAGATAGGAAAAGAGTTGTTTATTCAGTGAGTAAAAAGGTGTCCATGGTACTCTCTTATATAGCTATAGAGAGTTAAGACATACATACAAGCAGGAAATGTGGGACTAATACAAAAGAACATAACACAGTAGAAACAGAAAATAACACAGTATTTCTATACTTAGGTTGGTGTGTGGTGCTTTTCCTACTACTTGTCATCAAAGTGATTGTTGCTGCCATTACTGATATAATGATGACATCCATAGTAGGGACCTTGTCCTTCATCGGCTCCTTCGAGAATCAACCTCCACCACCATGTCTTGATTTTGTGTGTAGGATTAGGGAAGATTTCTTCACTACACAGCATAGTTCCTGCTATTCAATTTTTCGTATGCTGCTTAGTAGGCAACATGGATGCTCTGCACTACATCCTTAAGAGATATACAGATGTAGATGCCTGGAATAGGAAGGACTTGTGGAATAAACAGGTAGGTTGGATCATTTTTGATGGAAGAAGGGATATCTAATCAGTAAGACTTATGCACTGGCAAAAAAAATATACATATGCATGTAAATGTATTTAATTTATTATGTATAAACACAAAAAAGAACAATCAAAGTCAAACACCAAGATCATTTCTTCCACACTATATTAAATGTCATATGCATGTTAAAACACAACTTGCATGCATCATGAAATCAAGCCATCAAAGGCATACTATTGAACAAATCCACATACTAATCACAATAATAGTCAAACTAACAGACAAGTTATTCACAGATAACAACTTGAGTTAAACACCACAAAAGTGAAATCACGATAATACAGTTTGCACATCTTCATTTTGGACGAAAAATAGTGGTGGTGGTGGTGGACAACAAAGAAAGAAGATGTGACATGTTGTTATTCGTACAGGAGAAGACTAAAATGAGTGATGGAGGTGAGGATGAGGAGGAAGAGGAGGGTAAGAGGAGATTGCTGGTGGTACTGGTGGTGTAAAAATGGAGCATAAGTAGTGGAGGTGTAGGAAGAAGAGGAGGGGGGAGATGTGTTGTCATATGTCGAATACAAGACGACAAGGTGAGAAAAATTAGTTGTTGTAATGGAGGAAGAGGAGGGGAGGAGACTGTTTCTTGTGGCAGTGGTGCTGGTGGTGGTTGTAGAGGAGAAATATAATGCACTTTTGTAGGTGGAGGAAGAAAATGATGGGGAGGAATTCACAAGTTAGAGGGAAAGGAAGAACAGGAAGGGAAGAAATGGGTAAGAACAAAGGGGGAAGAAGATGATGGGGAGGGGGAGTAGGAGTTACCGCTTGTTGTGGCTTTGTCTCTTGTTCGAGAGAAGAATGCCACACTATGACTACTGCTGCTCCTATAACTATAGCAGTATGACAATGGCTGATGGAGATCACTGCAAACGTGTTGCTTCTTGCAGGGGAGAGTTGGTTGTTGATGCTTGTAGCTCCCGCTTCTTATAGAGGAGTGGGACTTCAATGTTGTGGCTTGTTGCAGCACCTGCAGCAAAGGAGAATATTGATGTTGATAAGCAAGCTGGCGGCGACCAGTCATGGAGCAGAGGTTGATGGCGGCAGGTAGAGGAAGACGAGTTTACAACAATGGGTGTGGAGAAAGAGAAGAGGTTAGTTGTAAGGGGTGGAGGAAGCTTAGTTATAAAGACGACGCCTAGGGGCCTCAAACCAGACACCCAGCCTATTAAGTGCATCAAGTGGGCGTCTAAGGTCTTTTAGGCCCAAATTAAACCATTTAAAAGATAAATTAGCATGAATCGAGTCTAGATTTGGTCAAATTAAATCACCTTGAGTCATTTTATGATTGAAATAGGTCTTAGGCCAAATCAGGTCAAATTTTGGCAAATGAGGTCTGATCTGGGGGAAAACAGGTCTAATTGCGGAAATTAGGTCTGATTTGGGCCAAATTGGTAAGTCCTCATAGTTTTGTTTGTTAATTTTAATTTACTTCCTCATATGTCGACTTTTCTTGCTTCTTTTTCTTTTCTTATTTTATCCTTTCTCCTACATTTCATTCCTAAATCAGACTGCTGCTGCGTTTTTTTACGAGTTATTCCTCCTAAACCCTCTTCTACTACTATGTGAGTATGTGCATATTTATTTCAGATTTGTCCTATATCTCCTGCTCCAAAATCTACTACTAATATTTGCGTATATTTTTTTTTTCTTTTTCTGATTTCTTCTCCTAAATCTCCTCTCACAGATACTGTTGTTTGCATGTTTCCATTTATTTTTACTGGCCTATTCTTCCTTGCTCTATATTTTCTATTTCAGCACCTATTAAGGCTGTTTTTTATTTTGTTTGGTTGAATTCTTCCTCGTCTTTCAATCTCTTTTTGCTGCCCTTGAGTTTGGCTTATTCCGACTTCTTCCTGCACAACTCCTACCATTTGCATGTTTCTTTTTATCCCGTTTTCTCTCTCCAATTCCTTCTTATCTTCCTCTTAGTGTTGTTTCTTTTTCTTCATGTTAATTCTCTTCCCCCTATTTCTCCTATAGTTATGAATTCAAACTAGACTTATACAACATTTAATGAATAAACAATTACATTATCACATGTAGTATCATTTGTACAAACATTTAAATATGTAACTGACAAAAAAGTTAAAAAAAAAAGCCCAGAAAAGCCTAGGCGCCAAGGCGGGCTAGGTGCCCCCTGGCTTAAACCCACCGCCTAGACGCCTTGACAAGTATGGGAGAAAGAGTAGTAGCCTAGGAGTGGTGAAGAGGTAGTTTGTGAGAAATAGTTTATTTCCTCTTAATTAGTATTGGGCCGTGTCCTGGTTATGTCTGTCCGAGAAGTGTCCAACTCCTAATTAAAAAATGAGGGACTTGGACACATGTGGGCTGTCCACGGTGTGTCCAGGCATGTCCACGGTATGCCCATTTCAGACACGGACACGACAACCTCAAGGAAGTGTCCATGCTTCTTAGGTAGGCAGTAGTAGTAAGTAGAAAATGGCAGATTTCGCCGCATCGTTAGTTGCAAGGGTACTCATTGCATCCCAACATTAGGGAGGCAGGAGGGGAGGTGGGAGGGTGTGCTGTTGGCAGCTAGGATCAAGGTTTAGGGAGATGTAACAGCTAGGATTAGGGTTATTGGGACGGGGTGACACTTGGTTTAGGTCTTGGGGTGGAAAGGTAGAGTGCTATCTAGATTATGGGGGTGACTAAATAGGTCGGGGTGTCAAAATTTGGAGACTGGTTTAGGTCATGGACTCAGGAGGCGGAAAGGTGGCATCTTGATGGGAATGTGATGTCTTTGGTGGAAACTGGAAAGGTGTCGACTTTTGGTAGAAAAGGTAGCGGCTTTGTAGGAAATTTGAAAGCTTTGGTGGAAATGTGGGCTTTTGGAAATAGGTGGAGGTTTTGGTGGTACTGTGGCGGTTTTGGTTCAGGATGAGGAAAGGGGCAGTGGCAGCAGTAGTGGGGGGAAGAGAAGGAAGCGTCACTGACAAGGTGAAGAGGGCTGGTAGCTGGAGCATTGGCTGGCATCGAGCATGCCTAATGCTGCAACAGGTTTTGGAAGAAGAGGGAAGAAGAGAGACACGGATTAGATCACCTACTCCTATACCTTGTGAGAAGTGAAGGCTCTCGGTTTGCTTTAGGTTGATACGAGTATAATATTTTGTAGGAAATAAGGCAAGCTTGCAGAGTCTGTTTACATGGTGTGGGACTAAAGGCTAACAAGGCACAAAAGTTCAAGGTTTTCACCAAGGAGATGTACTATCATCCTTTCTCTTAGTCGTTGTCACCAGCATCCTTATCATGAAAATCAACAATGCATGCAATTCGGTCATATTGAAGGGCCCGACATTTCAAGGGGCTCAAAGTACCAGTAATGTAATATGCCATTGACACCTTGCTTTCAGTTGGGTCTCCGAAGATAAGAACCTTAAGAGAAGCCCATCTTTGAATGGATCTAGGGACCAAAAGCAAACTTCAAAATGTCTGGTTAGAGTGAACTTAAGTAAAATTACTAACGAGCTGGATATACTCCTGATCAGATCTCATCTTCTCAGCATCATTATCTATATTAGTTGGCCTGGGTTAATCCTTGACAGGTCCATTCCTATAAACTATGAAGTTCACGCTGCTGACAACCATGCTGATGGTGATATTTGCAACTTCTCTAGTAGTACCTCAGGTGGAGTGCTAATAGCATGAACAGTTTCCTAAAGTCGTGTGCATATTCGGCAGCTCCATGCTGATACCGATGATCATCTAATAAAATTCGTGCTTCCCCTTTCATCTTCCACCCTTGCATGGGTGAGCTTTTCCTTCTATGTACTCACCGCCAATGACTCCCTTCACACCCTACACCCAGCTGTGTTGTTGTGCTGACCTGGAATCATAATACTCTTGCCTGGAACTTACATTTTGTTATTTGTGTTTGAGTTTTGTATACAATGTATATGAACTTCCATATATAATTGATGTCCCAAGATACAAACTCTATTTTCGTAATACAACAGAACATAACCATATCCCGAAGTTGGATAAATTTGTGTCCATATCAAAGTTGGATTGATATAGTTATCCACTATTTTGTAATTGATACTCTAATACTCGTGTAATCATGCAGTTCCAGACTAATCATGCTTATTACTATATGTTCAGGAAGCAATTGTCTTTGTTATTGATACAATGCCAAATTTCAAATTTATATTCTCTAATGACGCTTGGAAGTCATTCCGCGATGTAGATAGACATTTACATAGTATAAATAAAAGATGCTCTCAGCTATAATGATGCTGAGAAACATAACCATTTGCAATTTCTTTTATGAGTGTGCACTACTTGTTAAATGGAGATTCATGTATCATCTGCATTTTAGGTTCTTGGAGCTGCGATGTTTTATGCTAGAGTGGGAAATAATGCTATGGTTTACACAGGAGATTACAACATGACTCCTGATAGGCATCTTGGTGCAGCACAGATTGATTGTTTGCAACTGGATCTCCTAGTAACAGAGTAATTTATACAATAATTTTATTGAGCTACTTGCATGTTGGTATATATTGTGATAGATGTATTCAATAATGGAGGCTTTGTATGTTAAAGATTGAGACTACGACTTATGATTTTTAATTTTTGTGTTTGTACTAGGTCCACTTATGCAACAACTATTCGTGGCTCAAAATATGCCCGTGAGAGGGAATTTCTGAAAGTTGTACGTGTTTCATCTTGTCCCATTTTCCCTTTAGGAAGCTACACTTTATGAAGATTATTTTATCTATTTGCTAAAATTTCTTGCTGTGAGAAATTAAAAGACAGCTAGTTGTTGTATTAGATAAGAGAAACCCTGCTCCTATATATAGGAGAACAGGGAAGCATACAGGACACAATCTATCCCTAATGGGCCAAGACATACTTGGGCCCATATTACAAAGACACTTAATAACATAAATAAACAAAGTCTCTAATACCCCCCTCAAGCTGAAGTCAGGAGAATCCCAAATCAGCTTGGAAATAGACAGACATACTAAAAAAAAGAATAAGCCAAGCCCATAAAAAAATTCTCCCCCTCAAGATTTACAATTAAGCACTCCAACATTCAGACACTCCTCAAGTAGATACTCCATAGCAGGCAAACAAGTCCCAGAAGTTCCTCAATCATCTGGAGCAGAAGTTTCTCGATCATCTGGAGTAGAAGTACGCAACAACAAAACATCATGGTCTTTATCACAGTCGCTAACGTCGTAGCCCGGAGAGTGCTGGGTCACAACAACAGTTCTAGCCAACGTGCGAAACAAAGCATGAACATGCCAAAGAGTGCAGGCACACAGAAGCAGAAAGTCAACGTGCAAGCAAGGCACAGACAAGTAAAAAGGTCAACATGTGTAAAGAATGGACAAGCCAGAGAGTGCTGGTTCACAGTAGTAGTCAACGCGCAAAGAAAGCACGGACAAAAAGTAGACAGTATAGCTCCAGATAGTAAGTTCTCCAAGAAACATATAATCAGCAAGTGTCAATATTAAAAGTCCATAAATTCTTCAGGAAGTGCATAAAAATTCACAAAAAAATAGGACAGTAGAATATAATCTTCCTCTCCTTCATCTCATCTCTTCTCTATTTTCCGCCCTCACACCAACCAAGGAAAGAACCAAGAGAGTGGTTGGGGTGGATAATGAAGGCAATAATCAGTAGTAAGGACGAGACGAGACTGCCACATGTAATATTCCAATATTTGTGACAAGTAGCATAAGGTCGTCGATCAAAATCAGCATAGAGTAGCCAATGCTGCGAGTACCAATTCATCACGTTGATGCAGAATTAGGGACCATAAAAAATAGGAAAGAGAGATAGGCATGCATCGCATGGTGGAATTATGATTATAATAAAACAAATTGGTACTTAAGCCACTTTGATGTTGAGAGAAACTCCGACAACTATAATCCACTTAGGCAACTAGACAAGTAGATTAAGAAATAGTAAATGAAGGAATCGCAGTGGGGTGTTGACACGAGCATTATCTCTGTGGATTTTGTTCTGAATATGAAAACAATACATCAACGACAACCGCCATATTCACAGAGCTCAAATCTCAAACTCTGTTGATCGTAGTGCTTGCTCTGGTAGATTTTGGACTAGCAACTCCTCCAGAAAAGCTTTTGTCTGTCCTGTGACATGTCATAGGCTCCTAGAAGTAGTCCTTTGCATGCGCGATGCATCATCCTAGTGGCTTGAGGAGTCAGGGCAAAAAGATTGAAGCTTTTGAATGATTTGTAATCGTGATACATATCTCCGCCAAGGGGAAACCAGTGGGTGGCTAAGGAATCCTGAGGCTGGTAGCATCTAAACTATTACGACATGTGACGCATGCCGAGAAATTGCAGGCGTGGCTTGCAACAACAGGAGGGATATTGGAGGGTGACGACTTTGATACCATCTTAGAGAATAAAAGACGACTCTTCTGGAGATATCAGTAACAGTGCCAGCGACAACTTGTTGGGGAAGAAGGCCTGCGGAAGGAGGTTTGTGTAAAACGCCAGGGTGAGGATTTAGGGCTGAAAGGATGAGCGGTTGGGTTCGCGACAAAGCACAGATGCATGAAAGAGTAATAAAATATCCCTACGTAAACCAACGAAACAGGAAGATCACTGACGAAGAACCATGTTGCCGGCGGGTGGCCAAGCCAGAAGAGATGGCGGCAGCCCACATGCGGAGGCAACTTTTTTCTTCCTCTCTCTAGGTTCGGGTTTTTTTGGATCTCTGCTCTGATACCATGTGAGAAATTAAAAGACAACTAGTTGTTGTATTAGATAAGAGAAACCCTGCTCCTATATATAGGAGAACATGGAAGCATACATGACACAATCTAACCCTAATGGGCCAAGACATACTTGGGCCCATATTACAAAGACACTTAATAACATAAATAAACAAACTCTCTAATACTTAATATCAATATATATACTCAATTTGTTGAATTAATACATGGATGTATTCTATAGAGATATGTTTATGTTTCACTGAGTGTCATGTGCCTAGCATGTGCCTCACTTATGTTTTTACTTGTGTGGTTTAGTCCCATATTGCTCATCTCTGTTTTTATATCTCCTCTCTTATCCTATATAAGAGAATGCACTGTAAACCTTTTACTCATCCAATATATTTCTATTCAACCTTTTATATGGTATCAAGAGCAGGTTCCTTTCCCCCGTGCAAGTTCCCACCCTAACCCTACCCCTTTATGACCTAAGCCGCCCCGTCCCCCCCTCCCCCCCGGGCCACAACCCCCCCCCCCCCCCATGCCGCCGCTGCAGCCCCCTAGCCCGCCGCTACTCCTCCCTCACCCACCCCTCTCTCAGCCACCGCATCACCCACCCTCTACTCGCTGCCGCCCACTCCTCCCCCCTCTTCCTCCTCCTGCCCACTCCTCCCTCCTGCTGCTGTCCTCACCACCACCTCCCTAGCCTGATCCACCTCCCTTTCCCCTCCCACCAATCCCATCACCCATTACCCTTCTCATCTAACATCCTACTTTCCTAACTCTTCTCCTACGTCTTTGACGTCTCCGGACAACCATCGTCATTACACGTTGAGATTCCCCCGGATCTTTGGCTTCTTCTGCCTATGCCTCATGGTGGGATCTTGATTCTCCTCATGACGGCGTAGGTTCCTTTATCAGTTATTCTGCCCGTAGCGGGTCTCTTCTGATCTGATGTGTCAGATCTAGAACTGTGCTCTACTACCCCATAGCGGGTTTCTTCGGATCTGCTGATCTCTGTTGGTGGGTTCTGCTATTGCTGCACTGACAGTCCTTTCTTCTACTTGTTCTGCTTCAGATCTGTTCGCCATGGCATCTGTTGAGCCTCCTCATTCTCTGTGTACCTTTTTTAAATGTGCGTTTAGATTGAAGGTTAGACTTGCTTACATACTGTAGCTGTTTCAGACATATTTTCTAATCATATCAGTTAATGAAGCTATAAATTTGCCACCAACAACTTTCAGTCCCAACCTTGCTCGGTTTTATTTAAATGTTTAGTTTTTCACTATGCCCTTGTTTACCTTTAGTCCCATACTGGTTATTCATCCTAATTTATTTTCTCCTCTCTATTCCTATATAAAGAGAGGACATGTATTCTTTTTAAATTATCCAACAATTTCCCTCTAACATGATATTAGAGTGGGTCCACTACCCCCCGTCTTCCCTTCCTCCTCTGTCTACGTTCCCTCTCTATGTAGGCCCTAGGAGCCTTTCTCTGCTTTCATCAGCCTCCAGGCAGTCTGTCGTTGCAACACCACAAAAACTAAGTCCTCGAGGAGGCCAGACTGTTGCTGCCGCCCCCTCCTACAGCCCTTGCTGTAGGTGCTGTCCCCTAGCGGACATTGTAGCCGTTGTCGGCTCCTCCTGAAGACCAGGCCGCCGCCGCCGGTCCCTCTTGGGGACCATGCTGGCGCTATAGGTCCATTGCGAGATTCACGCCGCCGCAACCATTCTCCTAAGGGACTTCTAGCTGTCCTCCACATGTCTTT
The DNA here is from genome assembly GCA_963693085.1 of Alisma plantago-aquatica. Classification (NCBI taxonomy): domain Eukaryota; kingdom Viridiplantae; phylum Streptophyta; class Magnoliopsida; order Alismatales; family Alismataceae; genus Alisma; species Alisma plantago-aquatica. The sequence goes on from OY856413.1 coordinate 845,965,475, forward strand.
GCTCTCACTAGGTACTTAAGGGTGCCACTCTCTTCTCTTCCTACTTTGGAGTCTCCACGCAAGCCAATGCCAAAGCCATCCAAACCTATGATCAATGGGTCAAAAATGACTTAGAAGGCATGACATGGATGTTCAACATCACTAAAATGAAGATCAACACCTCCCTTCTAATCTTGGACACTACTAAATATATGCGGAATCAACTTGCACCCGTCTACTCCCCAAAAGGAAATCTTTCTTGCCCTTCTCATGATGTGGAGTCTTGGTACAAGGCTCAAATGATCCCACCTTGTCTAATGAATAATGTGAATAAATAAAATGAATAATGATCTTGTTCCAATGATCTGAGATTAGATGATTATATAATATATATACCAATTCTTATATTCAAGATCTTGCAGATGCCTCATTAAATTGTCGAAATCGCCTCATCATAATTTCTAGGGTTAGGAAAATGACAAAATAAGTTATTTGTGAGCTTTTGACTGAGTTTCATTTATTAATTTGATCCCTAGCTCGAGATTATACTCATATACCCTCTGATCCAACTATTGTTATTGTCGAGTTGAAGTCGACTTACATCCTGACAAGTTGGTCGACTTAGTAACAAGTTGGATTTTTATCTTATGTTAGTTGATCTCCTTGACCAACTGAAGAACACCACAATCCTAATAAATCGGTTGGATTGCTAACTTGACATTTGATCGACTTGCAGACATGTCGGTCTAACACAAGTCTGACGACTTGTTGGCATGTCAGTTGACTTTTGACAAGTCGGCGGCCCTAGGCCAAATTTGCTAAATCGTACTGACCAAGCCCTGGTCGTACGGATTGAGTCAAGACAAGTGACTTCCTAAGAAGCCGATCGACCTCTACACCTAAACTAGATCAACATACTAATGTGGATTCTAATTCATCCTGATCTAGAGCAACCAAAACCAAACCTCAACTAGGTATATTCTAGTGTTCTAAGTCAGCTTTGAAACTTTCTCACACATTCCAACTAATAATCATATAAAAATACATTAATGCAAGAGATAAATGAAATTTTAACCAAATTCAGTGATGTATCCATCTTTACTAAAACAATATTCAATTATTATAAAAATACATAATGATTTAATTCCTTTATTACTGTGTGAAACCATGGTGCAAGACTTCGACATCATGTCGACTTCGCCAGGTGTGGAAGTGGAAGTTTGTGGTAACATCGGGGAAGTTTTAAGGAAGTTGAAATGCAAACTTTGATAAACATCGGTAAAACTTCGATGCCATTTTGAAAGAAAATGAAGCAATTTTAAAGATAACATAGAAGGAAAACTTCTAATCACTGTTAGAACTTGGAACTCTACCTTAAACATGTCAATAATAAGATAAAATCATGAGTTCACAACACCAACACGAGATTAACAAGTCACAAAGTAGATAATGGAAATGTAGAGAGTAGATTAACTACTTAATAGCAGGCCAACAACTTTCTTCTTCAAATCCAAGCACAAGGGTGCCTCCTTTAAACTCCAACACTCAAAAGAGTCAAAACACCAAGTTCCTAGCACACAACACTCTTCAATTCAATAAGGAGTGAAGTGGAAGGCCAATTCAAGCACTCCTCTTGCTTAAATAAAACTCAAACAAGACACTTGAGTTGGCTGACTGTGAAAGTCAGAATGTCGGCTCATTGTCGCCAACATCGGAGATTAATCGACAACATCAATGGCATTGTGACGGAAATAGTGAATTAAAAAGCGGGTGAAGCGGCCACTTAAGCGGCCGCTTAAGCAGTCAAGCACATGTCCCGTTGTAATTTCAGCTGAAGCGGGCTTTAAAGTGTTTTGGAGTGAAGCAGCCGCTTTTGCCCGTTTTTTGCCACTTCAGGCCACTTTTCAATCCCGCTTAAGCGGCCGCTTCAGGGCGCTTCACAACAAGTATTACTAGAGTGGCCCAATCACACGCAAAATCTATAGAAAAATGAAAGCACTACTTTTGGGAGATGTGATGCTCCAGATGTTGTATTTCAAAAGGTGTGATAAAGTTTAGTAATTAATATTTATTCTTTACTTTGTTACTGCTGTTTGCAGCTAGACTAGTACTTTGTACCGTCAAGTTTTTATATGATATTATTATGTATGTTTAATGTTGTTTATTACCGCGAATAGTCTAATAGTTTGATATTATGTATACTTGTACAAAACCTTTGCACAACCATATTTAGACTCTAACAAAATGATGTCGTATAATATTGTTATATTGTCAATTATGTACTAAGTGTAGTAGTTTATTGATCTTTACGATTTACTATGTATGATATTGACATGCATGTTTAATGTTGTTTATTACCACTAACAGATTAATAGTCAGCCATTCTGTATACTTGTACAACCATCTGTAGACTGTAACAAAATAAGGTCGTTAAATTTGTTATATTATCTATTATGTACTAAGTCTAGTAGTTTATTGCTCTTTAGGATTTACTGAGTAATATCTAATTATCTTAATTCTACTATATTGTAATAAATTTCTCTTTATTTCTGTTTAAGTATGCATCTATTTATATTATGTTGAAGACTACCTTACTTAATCAACAATATATGTACAAAGTACTAGTATCTAAGTACTACTACCTACTAATATTTTTTTTACGAAATGGTAATTTATAAGCCCAGCCGTTGAAACAATATTAAGTACATAGTACTAGAATGATACTTGATTGTTGAGCGAGGATTATGGGTATTTATGATGTTTGTGTTTTAGCTTGTAACAATTTACTTTTGTAATTAGGACCCTTTTTAATTTGTGAAAGTCATTATGATGGAATGAAATATCATTCATAATGCTTGATTGTTGAGTACTATTCTTTATGTTAGCATTATGACGGTCACTAAATTTTTCTACATTTTTTAAAACAATGCAGACCGCTTTTTCAAAAAGCACCCGCTTTAGTCCGCTTGAAAACCCATTTTCCGCTTGCCGCTTCAAGGACGTCAATCGGCACGCTTCCCACTTCGCGCTTTCCAAAACCTAGGACGGAAATGAACTAGGAAAAGTCAACGTTGCCGGTGTTGGGAAAAAAGTCGGGTTGATATTGTGACCAATTCGACTTATCAAGGCTTTGACTTGCCACCTGTTGATGTCGACAACATTGGCGAAACATCGCTCAACATCTCCGATGTTTAGATCCATGGTCGAAACAGCAAGGAAATGATTTGTCAAAATTCCAATCTATGTTTCTGAAAAATTCCCCTTCCCAATTTTTTTTCTATTCTCAAGGCGCTTTGAAAAATACGAAATAGAGATAAAAATGGGAGTAGGCTAGACCAACTTACTGTATATATTTATACCTACAAAGCTGCAAGGTATATGTATACTGATATGAACTTGAATTCCTTTGGTTCCATTCAGTAAAGAGATCCAAGCCACGTTTCTTGTTTATATCTGAGCTATTGGGTGGTGCGGCTATACTGGCTCAGGCATCAAATCTGTCATTAATTTTAGGTATTCGTTTCCTAGATTTTGAGATGTATCAACATATTGTCGCACATGCTTGAATTTGTGTAGTTATTGGTGCAGCAGGGGGATCATTCCCTACAGTTGTTCCAAAAAAAAAAATATATACCGGTGCAGCCGGTATAGCCACACAACTGAATAGCTCATATATACAGTTTATATTCTACTGGAAATTTCCTACTTTGACCGACTAGTACTTATGTATGTACTTCTTGTTTACAGCAGAAAACTGAATGATCATTTCGCTTGTTAAAGAGAGTATTTTTTTTCCTTAGATTTAATTATATTGAATTCTCTTTTGTGTTTTCTTGTCTTTCCATTTCATGTCATGAAGGTGAAGTAATGTTTGATGTCTAGGTACACAAATGTGTTGCTGGAGGAGGAAAGGTACTAATACCGACATTTGCCATGGGGAGAGCACAGGTATTCTTGATTGTGTTAGGTACCCTCTTTTGTTGCTAAACAGAGATCCCCTAACAATTTTTTTTAGAATCATCTTGATTTAATCTCTTCCAATAAGGAATATTGCAAAAATAAGATCTCAGATCGGAGGCGGTCAATAAATACCTCCCGATTTTAAAATAATTATATTGAAGCCTAGACTTGATATGGTTTAAAAGATATATCTGAATCTTCAGGTAGTTATATGTCAAAGCAAAAAGAAAAGCTCGGAATACACTGATACTCATTATTCCCATCTGAAACACACACACACACACACACACCACACACACGGACACACGGAGACACGGACACGCACACGACACGGACACAGCCATGGACACGAACACGGCCACAGCCATGCGTACGTGCACACACTCAGTTTATCTGATGCCACACGCACGTGCACACGCATGCACACACAGTTGATCTGATGCCACGGCCACTGGATAGCAGTTCAGCATGAGTCATGACTAACCAGCGAAACTCCCCCTTCTCTCTTTCCTACTCTTCCTCTCTCTCTCCCTCCCTCTGCACCTCGTGTGTGACAACTGCTGCTGCAAACTTGCCATTGCAGTGATTGAGGGTCAATTCTGGTTTAGCTGATTAATAATTTACAGTTTAGGTGCTTATACTACTTACCTAAGTTGCTCTACATCATTATCTGTTCGCTGGTTGCTCTGCCTAGACATTATTCCTGACAATGCCTTATTTCCCCGTGATAATTGATACCCGGGAAACAAAAATTTAGGATCCAGTCATTAGGATTTCATTCCTCCACCATCCATCCATCATCATAAATATCTACTGATTTGAGTGCCTCTACGCTGGTAATGCCGATTCATCTTATTAATCAGGATTATGAAAAGAACACGTGTAGCAGATGATTAATTAACAGAAATTGTACAGACCCATACACAGTCCTGTATAATTGCTTGCTCTAGGCTATAGTTACCTGTGTCACGTGGAGCCATGATATCATCTTTTGGGGTCATGAACACAATCTCAAAAGAGATGCAGGGGCCACTTCAAGGAGACTGGTATTGGTGTTACTGTATACCCTGTCCCTCAACGTACATGCCTATCATACTTGTGCTTATATATATATTGGTTAACGGGTACATGAGCCTGCTGGTAATCATAGTGTGAGCTGAATTAGTGTAGCTGATTATTGATGACGTTAGAACAACAGCATGTAAGCGGGTATCATACATGCAGTACATTCAAGAATCTGTTATTAACAGTAAAAAGGGAGGAAAGAGCAGTAGAATATACCACTCAAAATTATTACTTAGGTAAATCTAAACCAAGGAAGCATGGACATGTTTGTAGACACGGACATCTGACACGGACACGGACATGGGACACGGCAATTTTCCAAAATATAGGACATGGACACGGGACACGGCAATTTTCCAAAATATAGGACACAGACACGGTGCTGATGAGGGCAATTTTTTGTTCTAATATGTACATTTGTGAGTGTAATAATACATGTATGTATAATAGTATCTGAATATGAATGCAAAGGTGTGCTTATGTGAAGTACAAACAAGATGAAGTCGACAAATAAACTTGCTGCATTTTTTTAGGTTACTGCAATAGATTTTCAGAATGAATAAACACTGATTCAATTAATTTATTAGACCAAAATGTGATTCATGATATAGAACTCGTCTTGGATTTTGAATTTGGACTCTTTTTAAGACATTTTACTTGTAATTTTGATTAGATCTCGTTGTGTTATATGTTCTCAATCACAAGAACACTTAGAAGTGGCTGTATTTCCAGAATTTACACTCTGAAACAGGTTACTACTGGAGCAGTTTCTGCATGAAGTGTTCGGACCGTGTCCAGCTGTGTCCGGGCTGCAAAAAATGACCAAAATAGATAGGACACGTCATAGCCGTTCCCAAAACGTTTTGGGCCATGTCCGGGAAGTGTCCATGTCCAAAATGAGTCCAACACAGACATGGCAGTTGTGTATAGGTGTCCGTACTTCCTAGATAATTTTAAAACAATTTTCTGGGGTTCATCCTGATCCAAAATAGGGAAAAATAATATATATATATTCCTAAATAACAATCTATTTACAATTATACAATATAAGTCATCCATTTATGGTTCCCTCATTCATTTTCATGCTTTGCCGTTCATCATTATCCCTTTCTTGGAGTAGGTAGTCACTATTTACTATCTCAAAGTATTCTACTCAGTTTGCAAATAATTTGTACAAACAGTTTGATGTCTATTTTTTTTCATAGGATGAATTCCAATTTGTCTCTAGATGTGATAGATTGGCGCTTAGCTAATAAAAAACTTAGGTTCAATCGGAAACTTGGTTAGATATTTTACTTACAATTTGGCTACTTATTCCACGAATGAAATACTTTTGAAGAAAAATGACAATTATGCAGTGTCAGATTTTGTTGTCAATTTGTTTAAAAATAATGGCAAATATCTTCCGAACAACTAAAATTTAATCCAAGATCGTGAACTAAACACAACGAGACTAAAAAGATAATGACTTCTTATTTAGATTTTGTTAATCTTAGATCGGTTTTGAGTCTGACAATTGATACCCAAACATAGCATATGCTCTGATTCGATGTTGGAAAACCTAAAACCTATGTGATGGCATCCACAAATGGGTTACTTCTTCAATTATGCCTATGCCATTTAGTCTTGGTCTCCAAAAACCATGACACGGGTCTATATATGTATGCATCTTACATTTATTCTTAGATCGTCATTGATAAATATTTTTGGCCAAATTTGGTACATGCTAGAATGGACTTTATAGTTTATTCTTTCAAGTCCAGTTCATTTTGAATTTCCCTCATTTTGTGCATTTTAAAACACTCCCAAGATTTAGAGAATCTTCTCTCTCCCTCTGTGAATATTTTCAACAGAATATTGATGGCAAAACTAATGAGCAGGCTCGGGATCTCCTCCTTGCCTTGTGTTGTACATTGCAACACTCAAGATTTAGGAAATCTTCTCTCTTGGTCTATGATCTTTATGAACAAAATTTGACTGCAAAACTACATGAAATAGACCTAAGATCCCGGCCTTGCTAGTAGCAAGTAATGATACTAGACAAGATAGAAAAGCAATTGGAGTGATAAGTGCCAAAAAAAGAGAGCAATTATCTCTTTTTACAGGCTAAGTGAGAGAATACCATCTAATAGAACCTTATAGTATAAAGGCGATTAAATGAAGCCTATAGAGATATGTTGTGTTTTGTTGAGTGTCATGTGCATAGCATGTGCCTCACTTATGTTTTTACTTCTGTAGTTTAGTCCCATATTGCTCACCTCTAGTTTAGTCTCTAATCCCTTCTGTTATATAAGAGACTGTATTGTACACTGGTTTATTCATTCAATAAGCAATTCCCAGTGTCTCTATATGGTATAAAGAGCAGGTCCAGCCTTCAGCCCACCCCCCCTGTGACGCCGTCGCTGCCAACACCCCACCCCACCCCTCTACCCGCGGCCGCCTCCACCTTCCCTGTCCGCCGCTGCCCACACCACCACCTCCACCCACTGCCTCCCTGCCCGCCACCACCCACACCACCACCACCACCCGCCGCCACCTCCACCCTCCCTACCCGCCGCCGCCCACACCACCACCTCCACCTCCACCCGCCGCCGCCCTCTCCTTCTTCCACTACCAACCGCCACCCCTCCTCCCTCCACCATTGCACTGCTGTCCTACTCTCGTGCTTCCTCCTGCTCCTTTTTCGTACATGCAACCATCCAGACAGCCATAGCCATCCCCAATTGAGAGTCTCCTATCTCTCTGGTTGTTTTTTTGCCTGCGCCTCATGATGGGATACTAATCTTCCTCATGACGGCGGAGGTTTATTTATCAGTCTATTTGTTCGACACATGTCTCTTCTGATCTGATGCGTCAGATCCCTGCTGCTGCTACTGCCCCATAGCGGGTTCTTTATTCACTGCGTGTTGCTGCTGGGCCGCCACTTCACTACTGCCCTACTTCTGCTCATCATGGCCTCAGTTGAGCCTCCTCGCTCTTTGTGTGTTACCACCGTCAAGCTCAATGGCTCTAATTACCATCTGTGGTCGGCGTCCTTTCTCCTTTATGTCAAGGCCCAAGGCCGGTACTCACATCTTACCACTGATCCTCCTGCTGCCCCTGCTGCTATTGCTGATGAAAAGAGCAAGCAAACTTATGCCCAATGGTCCAAAGACGATTCTGGTGTTATGTCTTGGCTTCTTAATAGCACCGAGCCGCGGATCAGTCAGTCCTTGTTATGCTTTCATGATGCTAAGGCAATGTGGGACCAACTTTCACATGTCTACTCCCATCAGCAAAATCCTAAACACAATTTTGAAATTTTCAAAACCTGGCCAAGAAGGAGTTTTCTTCTGATGCTTCCATCGAGGACTTCTACAGCCAATGCTCTGCTCTTTGGAATGAGTATGAAATCTACCATCCGTTGACAACTGATATCAAAGAAGCCCAGAAGCAGCGAAATGAACTACAACTGGTTCAATTTCTGACCCCCTCCCTGCTTCCTTCTCTAGCATGGTCGATCAAATTCCGTCAAGTGACCCTCTGCCTACTCTTTGAGACGTCCTCAAGTGAGTTCAAAGACTACCATCTGTGACCTCCAATCCTGTTATTGAGCATCCTGCTCTAGTTGCTCGCACTGCTGATTCTGGACGTGGCCACGGTCGAGGACGCAGTCGTGGAGGACGTCTACCTCCCGCTGGCGGATGAGGCTCCTCTACTGCCCCTGGACGCGGTCAAGCTATTGGTTCCCGCTACTGCAACTGGTGTGGTCGTGATAATCACACTGAAAATAGGTGTTGGATCAAGCACGGCAAGCCAACCTGGGCTAATCAGGCCTCTACAGAAACTGCTACTGATGTTGCATCCGACCAACCGGCTGCTCTGCCGACTACTGAATGGCTTTGCTCTGAATTCGAGAAGTTTTTCCAGAAGCGCATGACTCAGCTACCTTCGACATCTACTGCTGGTTCCTCTGCCATGCTTGCCTCTCCTTCTGCTGGTAACAATAAATGGTGCATTGACTCTGGTACGTCTGTCCATATGGCAAGCGACATCCAATTATTTTCTGCTTTGACTAAAAACTCTAGCATTCCATCTGTCACTGTTGCAAATGGTTTTAAGACTATTGTTCATGGAATTGTTCCTCTATCTCGCAAGCTGCATCTGCAATCTGTTTTATACATACCACCGTTTCCTGTTAATTTATTATCTGTCAGTAAAACTGTAAAGCAGCTTCAGTGCTCTATTAAATTTGATCTCTCTGGTTGTGTTTTGAAGGATCTCCGCACGAAGATGAGGATTGGTTCGGGCCACGAAGGACCAGATGGATTATACTATTTGGATGGACCGCCTGCAACATCTGCTCTTCTGTCTACATCAATCTCAGGACTTCAGTGGCACTTTCGGATGGGTCATCCGTCTGCTACAAAGTTGAAGCATTTATTTCCTACATTATCTGAAAATAATTTTTCTTGTACGTCTTATGTTTTGGGAAAACAAACGCGGGCTGTATTTCCCGCTAAAAAGGAAATTGGTTCTAAGGCTCCTTTTGATATTGTTCATGCAGACATCTGGGGTCCATGCTCTGTTTCGAGTCACTCTGGTGTTAAATATTTTCTGGCTTTTATTGATGATTATTCCCGTACTACTTGGCTGTTTTTGCTCAAAGATCGTAGCACTGTTTTGGACAATATCCCTGTCTTCTTTTTTGGAATACAAACCGAGTTCAATAAACCTATTAAAATTTTCCGCACCGATAATGCCCTAGAATTCATGCAAAAGTCTGTCACATCTTTTTGTTCTGATCGTGGCACTATTCATCAAACCACCTGCCCTTATACTCCACAACATAATGGTGTTGCTGAACGAAAAAATGCCACTTATTAGAGGTTGTTCGCACCTTTCTTATTCATTATAAAGTTCCTCACGATTTTTGGCCTGAGGCGGTCTCCACTGCATGCTATCTTATAAACTGTATGCCATCCTCTATTTTACAGAATCGTATTCCTTACTCTATTCAGTTTCTTGATGCACCCCCGTTCTTGGTTCCTCGTATTTTTGGGTTTACTTGCTTTGTTAAAAATTTATGCCCATGAATGACGAAACTTGATCCTCGGTCCATCAAATGCATCTTTTTGGGATATTCTAGAACCCAGAAAAGTTACCACTGCTTTGATCCGATACTCAAACAATGGTTTGTCAGTGCGGATGTGATCTTCTTTGAGCATATGCCCTACTTTTCTGATGATGTCGCATCGCTATCCAATGATATGTTGTCACCCACGCCTCTACCAGATATTGTTGAAGTCTTGCCTTCTTCTGACCAGCCTCAAGGTCGCCCCTTGCAAGTATACAAACGCCGACCAAAGACAAGCACTTCTTCCATGGCCCCTCCACAACCAATTCCTCCGTCTGCGGAAGATCAAATAAACACTGAGGTAACTTCTGACCTGCATCTTCCTATCAGCTTACGCAAATGTGTTCGTTCCTACACTAAACATCCTATCAGTCATTTCTTCTCTTCTGTCAATCTGCATCACAGTTTTGCATGATTTACTTCTGCGCTTTCTGCTGCCACTATTCCGAAGACTGCTAGAGTAGCTCTAGTTATTCCTGCATGGAAACAGACTATGGATCAGGAAATGCAGGCGCTCTGTGATCGCAAGACTTGGGAACTTGTGGATCGTCCTCCTTCATGCCCTACTGTTGGCTGCCGCTGGGTCTTCACCATTAAGTATCAACCTGACGGGACAATTGAACGCCTGAAAGCTTGACTTGTTGCAAAAGGCTACACGCAGACATATGGTGTTGACTATTTTGAGACCTTCTCTCCTGTTGTACGACTAAATTCTGTTGCTGTTAATAAAGTCTGGTCTCTCTTTCAGTTAGATGTCAAAATTGCATTTCTCTATGGAGATTTACAGGAGGAGGTTTACATGGAACAACCACCCGGTTTTTTTGCTCAGGGGGAGTTTTCTCTTGAAGTCTGTAAACTGAAAAAGGCCATCTATGGTCTCAAACAGAGCCTACGTGCTTGGTTCGACAAGCTCAGTCAGATCTTAGTCAACTTTGGCTTCCGTCGCTCTCACTTTGATCACTTAGTTTTTATCCGCAAAACAATGGCTGGACTTGTCATTCTTATTGTTTATGTTGATGATATTATTTTATTAGGCAGTGATATAGTGGGCATACAGGCAACGAAAACCTACTTAGAAAAACATTTGTCACTAAAGATTTCAGAAAGCTAAGATATTTCTTAGGTATTGAGGTTTCCAGATCATCTGCAGGGCTGTGCTTCTCTCAACAGAAATATGTACTTGATCACTTGTAGGAAACTGGTATGCTGGGCTGTAAACCAGCCAACACTCCTCTTGACCCAAATATGGATTGGGACGATGAAAATTCTCCTCCTTATGCTGATCATCATCAGTTCAGAAGATTGGTAGGTAAGCTTATTTATCTGACGATCACAAGAGCTGACCTCACTACTGTTGTGGGATTCATCAGTAGGTGCCTTGATAAACCCCGACAGTGTCATTGGGATGCTATATGTCACATTCTGAGGTATCTTAAAAGCTCTCCAGGAAAAGACTTGTTATATAAGAAGCATGGCCACTGTAATCAATCTGGCTTCTCAAACTCTGACTATGCAGGAAGTCGTTCTGATCGTAAGTCAACCTCAGGATATTGTACATTTGTGGGCAGAAATCTTGTTGCCTGGCGAAGCAAAAAACAGATTGTTGTAGCCAGATCTAGTGTAGAGGTAGAATACCGAGCTATGGCCCATACTGCATGTGAACTTCTGTGGGTCCAGAGTCTCCTTCAGGAGTTCGATATCTCCTATTCCAACCCTATACCGATGTTCTGTGATAACAAGGCCTCCATTTTTATTGCGAGCAACCCCACTTTTCATGAACGGACTAAACATATTGAGGTCGACTGTCACTTTGTTCGAGAAACTATTCTTTCTTGCCGGATCTGCACTCCATATCTCAGCACTGAAAAGCAAGTTGCAGACATCTTCTTCAAGATACTTCCTAAAGCTCGTTTTCAGATGCTAGTGGACAAGCTGGGCATGTTCGACATCTACGCTCCAACTTGAGGCGGAGTATAGAGATATGTTGTGTTTTGTTGAGTGTCATGTGCATAGCATGTGCCTCACTTATGTTTTTACTTCTGTAGTTTAGTCCCATATTGCTCACCTCTAGTTTAGTCTCTAATCCCTTCTGTTATATAAGAGACAATATTGTACACTGGTTTATTCATTCAATAAGAAATTCCCAGTTTCTCTATAAAGCCAACACTAACTGTATTAGAAAACAGCCCGAGTGGCCGCTTAAGCGGCCAAGACCCTCATCTGCTTAATTCAGCCCCTGAACGGCTGCTTAAGCAGCTTGAAGGAAATCGGCCGCCTTTTCCCCGCTTCACCCGCTTTTTCCCTTTTTTTTAAAAGATACTGCTGAGCATGTAACATTAATAAATCATATGGTCTAAGTAGTATTGATTATAATATATGAAACTTGTATACATTAAATGTTCTATGATATACCCAGTCCTAATTTAAAGTGCAAACTCTGTATGTAAGCTGTAATAATAGGGTACTGCTATAATGTATCCAAGTAAATATTATATTACTCTATTATGTTTCTAATGGATGATTAGTTTTACTGATTTCCTTGCTGTAATAATAGGGTACTGCTATAATGTATCCAAGTAAATATTATATTACTCTATTATGTTTCTAATGGATGATTAGTTTTACTGATTTCCTTGCTGCTTTCATTAATTACTGATTGGTACTACTGGTTAGTATTACTGATTTCCTTAGAAATATATTTTTTATATACACACGTGTAATTTTATACAAAAATACATAAGAATTTATGCATCCACTTTTAAAAAAATTGGCCGCTTAATCGCCCATCTTCCGCTTAATCGGCTACGAGGTCCTGTCCGCACGCTTCCTGCTTCGCGCTTTTTAAAACATTGCTAACACTAAAAGGATTGTAGCAAGCAACTCAATTGGCAGGTTGGGCATGAAAGGATAGAGTCAACAGCTAAAACCCCCAGAGCAAATTGCTTGATTAATAGGCTATAAGTGAGTAGAAAACTGGAGCCGAAAATAAAAAGACCAAAGCAAGCAGCTCAAGTAGACTAGGTGAGAAACGATGGGGCAAAAAGCTAAAAATATGGAGCATATTCCTTGACTAAAAGACTAGTGAGTGAATCTCTATGATATAATCAAGAAAAGAACCAGAGCTAATAAACCCAAAGCATGTGACTCAAATAGTAGGATGATGAGTCCCTATAACATAAGCGATAAAATTCAAAGCCAACAACGACAAAAACAAAGCAAGCAACTCGATTCTCAGAATAATAAAGGCAACAACTAAAGAAACTGAGATCGACCAACTCAATTAACAGACTGAGAGAAAAAAGGAAGCTGGTTGTGGAATAATTAGAAGAGAAATTTCTGTAAGAAGAAATGAAGGAGGAAGAAGATGGGAACACCAATCACATGTCGGCTGCTAGGTGCAGCAAACGTAAGTAGGGCTTGAGCCTACACACTTGTATTTATATATTAGGGTAAATACATGAGGTACAAAGAAAGAAAAAGCATAAAAACAACATTTCATAAATAAAATAGGTCAGCCGCCGGTTTGCCGTTCTGCCACTGTGCCGGTGTCGATACCATCGACTTGTGTCGATGGTATCGACAGAGTATTCTCTTGCGCCTGAACCAATCTCGATACTATCGACATGTGTGTCGATAGTATCGACCGAGATGCAGCCGGCTTCAACATGAACCTGGACTGATCTCGATACTATCGACAGAGTGTCGATAGTATCGACCGAGATGCAGGTTGCTTCACACTCCCCCTCAAGCTGGAGAGTACACATCGTGGATGCCCAGCTTGCCACAGAGTTTCTGAAAAATTGCTGAACCCAAGGGCTTTGTCAGAATATCTGCTAGTTGATCTTCAGACCTAACATATGGAGTCACAATAGTGCCGTTTTTTATTTGATCACGAATAAAATGGCAATCAACCTCTATGTGTTTTGTACGCTCATGAAAGATAGGATTCCTGGCGATGTGCATGGCAGATTGATTGTCACACTTGAGCTCCATAGAAGGTAGAAGAGAAATTTATAATTCAGATAAAACAGATTTGACCCATTTTAATTCACAGCATGCATGGGCCATAGCACGATACTCAGCTTCAGTGCTAGATCTAGCAACCACATGTTGCTTTTTACTTTTTCATGTGATAAGATGATCACCTAGAAAGTTACAATAGCCTGATGTAGATCTCCTATCAGTATGATCACCAGCTCAGTCAACATCTGAATATCCTGTGAGAGACAAAGTAGATGGAGGTGCCTTTGGTCTAGAATATGTGATACCTTTACCGGGAGCACTTTTTAGATACCTCAGAATTCTGCAGACTGCTATCCAGTGTGATTGTCGCGGAGAATGCATATATTGGCTGACTACGCCCACAGCAAATGAAATATCCGGTCGGGTGACAGTTAGATATATCAACTTACCCACTATTCTCCTATAATATTCTGGATCTGGATACTCAACATCATCAACCACCTCTTTGATGTGATAATCCATTGGAGTATTTACCGGTTTAGATTCAGCCATGCCTGTCTCCTGTAACAAATCAAGCACATACTTTCTCTGAGATAAATTGACACCTGCATGAGATCTAAGCACTTCAATACCTAGAAAGTATCTTAGTTTGCCCAGATCCTTTGTATGGAAATGTTTTTGCAAACCCTCTTTGACATGAGATATTCCCATGGTGTCACTGCCAGTAATCACTATGTCATCAACGTATACCAGAAGAATAATGGATCCACGGGAAGAGCTGGAGTAAAATAAGGAATGATCAGTCTTGGAGCGAGAAAAACCCATCTGAAGAATAACTTCACTGAACTTGTCAAACCAAGCTCTAGGTGACTGTTTCTGCCCATAAATAGCCTTTTTTAATTTGCATACTTTCTGACACTCCCCCTGAGCAACAAACCCAGGAGGTTGCTCCATATATACTTCTTCCTGTAGATCACCATGGAGAAATGCATTCTTTACATCCAGCTGAAATAATGGCCAATCAAAGGTAGTAGCAAGAGAAATAATGATCCGCACAGAATTCAGGCGAGCAACAGGAGAAAATGTTTCAAAGAAGTCAACACCGTAGGTTTGGGTGTAGCCCTTTGCAACCAATCGGGCTTTCAACCTTTCAACTGATCCATCCGGATTGTGTTTAATAGTGAAAACCCATCTACAACCTACTACTTTCTTTCCTGCAGGAAGATCAACCAGTTCCCAAGTACCATTATTCAAGAGAGCTGACATTTCAAGTTGCATTGCCTGTGTCCAGCCACTGTTCTTCATTGCATCAAAATGGTTTCTTGGTATATAGACACAGAATCAATCCCAATAGCGAATGCACGGGCCTGCTTAGACAGATGAGACAGGCAACATACATTTTTAATAGGGTGTTTAATAGTACAGGACCTAGTACCTTTCCGAACAGCAATAGGAAGGTTGAGATCAGATGTCTTTGTAGGATTCTCTTGAGTAGAAGGCGATGATGAGGGCTCAGGGACTGGTGCCGCTACTTCTTCTGGATCCTGCCTGCCTCGCCTATGATATACATGTGCGTAATGCTCAATGGTAGGTCTATCTCCTGCTTGTTCATCCAGAATAGAAGTAAAATCCGGAATGATAGGTGGCACTCCCTCACTCTGCACTGATGGTGGCAGTCTCTCATTTTGTATTTTTGGTGGCTCTCCCTCTCTCAACTGCTCCCCCTTGCTAATAGCATTGGAGAAATATGGAGTGGTCTCATGGAAAGTGACGTCCCTAGACACAAACATGCAGCGAAGACTAGGACAGTAACACTTGTATCCTTTGCTCGTAGTAGAGTAACCTAGGAACAGTGTTTTAATGGACCTAGGAGACAGCTTGTCGGTCTTAGGGTCAAAGTTATGGACAAAGGAAGTGCAACCAAACACTCTAAGAGGAATAGGATAGGGAGAGTCCTTGGGACGCAAAACAGAAAAGGGAGTCTGTCCTTGAAGAACAGAGGAAGGTTGTCTATTGATTAAGAAACAAGCAGTTAAAAGAGCTTCTGACCAAAACTTCTTGGGCACATTAGATTGAAACATAATAGATCGAGCAATAACAAGAAGATGGCGATTCTTCCTCTCTGCCACCACATTTTGCTGAGGGGTGTGAGGACAAGAAGTGCGGTGAATCATACCAACCGAGCTACAAAAATCAGACATAGCCTTTTGAACATACTCCAAGGCATTATCAGACTGAGGAATTTTTATATTGCAATCAAACTGGACTTTAATTTCAGTATGAAAATGTTTCACAATGGACAACACAGACTCTCTACTTTTAAGAAGGTAGATCCATGTCATGCGTGAGAAATCATCAACAAAAGATATAAAATAACGAAAACCATTATAACTTTGGTCTTTTACAAGACCCCACACATTAGTATGCACTAACTCAAAGGGACAAGAAGCCCGCTTATTGACCCGACTGGGATAGGATAACCTATGGTGCTTTCCCAGTTGACACGACTGACACTCTAAGGAGGATAATTGGGATAACTCTGGTTCCAACTTCCGCAGGTTCTCCAAAGAAGGATGTCCATATCTGCAATGCCATAGTAAGGGGGAACCACTCAACATGATGGATGGAGCAGGAGCAGGCATTTGGCGAGGTAGACTGTCACCGTTGAAAAGGTAGAGATCACCCTTCCTAGGCCCCCCACCAATCGTCTTCATACTCTTGAGATCCTGTAACATAAAACAAGAAGGTCCAAATATTACCCAACATTTTAAAGTGTCAATCAGTTTTGCAACCGAAAGAAGAATAAAAGGAAATTCAGGCACAAAGTGAACTGATTTAAGATCAATCTTGGGTGTTAGGGAGACAGATCCACTAGCTAAAACTCTTTTCACTGAACCATCTGCCAATGTAACAGATTGGTGAGGAATTGATGAGTCAATAGTGTGGAGCAATCTCCTCATACCAGTCATATGCTGTGAGGCGCCAGAGTCAACCACCCAAGATGAGGATGAGCCAGATGCTATGAAAGATGTAGCCTGATTACCAGCTGTAGATGCCAAATTTGCCGATGAAGAAGATGATGATGAACCCATACTCATATGCTGTGTCGCCTCAATGAACCGATCATATTCTTCTTGAGTGAGAGTGATGCCGGTGCCAGAAGATGTACCCACAGCTGTAGAGGATGAGGATCCTGTAGTGGTGGCACAATGTGCTGCCCCCACAGGTGGTGCAGCAGGTCTTCCATGTTTCTTCCAACACCTCTCCACTGTATGTCCTGGTCTATCACAAAAGGTACATTTCGGACGTGTCCCACGCCCTCTACCCATACCAGGGCGTCCTCCTCGTACTGCAGCGGCAGTGGCAACAGAAGCATGAGATTCTCCAGAAGGTATATCAGGCACAAAGGAAGCAGACTCAAACAGTGATTGCTGGATTCTTGAATAAGCCTCCACAAGACTAGGTAGTTTATCAGTAGCCAAGATAACACTCCGATCGGAGCTACAAGTCGAGTTAAGCCCAGATAAGAATTTGGCCGTAACAAGATCATCTCTGTCCTTTATCTGTTCTGCAACAGTCACAAGATGATAATAACTTAGCTCTTGAGAAAGAGCCTGAATAGTCCCAAAATACTCCTCAAGAGATCGGTCACCCTGTTTTTCAGCAAACAAACGATCATAAATCATAAACTGACGGAGAGCATTCTTCTCTTGAGAGTAATGTTGCTTCACGGCGTCCCATATTTCCTTGGCCGTAGAGTAGAACATGAACCTTGCGGCGATTGCAGATTCCATACTATTCCACAGCCAAGTCTTCACAAGACTATCATGTCGCTTCCATTCAGCATACCCTTCGTCAGTAGATGCCTTGGGACCCGAGTCAACATGCCTTGCTCTGTCACGAGCCTCCAATACGGTGTGGATGGCGTTCATCCATAGAAGATAATTTTTCCCGTTGAGTTTGATGGAGGCGATAGGTGACACCTCGTTGTAGATCATAGGTGTCTTGATATCCTCCATTGTAGAACGGAATATATGACGGATTGATACACGTCAAAGAAGATGTGGTGACGGAGAGATACACGTCACACACAGACGAAAAGAAAGAAGAAATGCGTTACTGACGCATTCACAGCCTCCAAAGAATATTCCTAATCACACATGGAGGAGGTGTGACTAGGATGATGATTGAGATGAAACTAGTCCTCCGGCGGTGTTTTTAGATGATCGTTGGATCACCTGGAGATCCTCAACTGCTCTGTGATAGTGGCTACGGTAGAGTTAGATATCTACCGCAGACCCAGAGTAGCCAACGGTGGTCCTTTGCAGCAGGTGGATTACGCCAAGGAGACGGGTGGGAAGCAGTCGGCCGTCAAGGAAGGAGAGACCTGGAGAGATCCTCCGGAGAGAGAGAGAGGAGAAACCCTAGATCGATCTCCGCTCTGATACCATGTAAGAAGAAATGAAGGAGGAAGAAGATGGGAACACCAATCACATGTCGGCTGCTAGGTGCAGCAAACGTAAGTAGGGCTTGAGCCTACACACTTGTATTTATATATTAGGGTAAATACATGAGGTACAAAGAGAGAAAAAGCATAAAAACAACATTTCATAAATAAAATAGGTCAGCCGCCGGTTTGCCGTTCCGCCACTGTGCCGGTGTCGATACCATCGACTTGTGTCGATGGTATCGACGGAGTATTCTCTTGCGCCTGAACCAATCTCGATACTATCGACATGTGTGTCGATAGTATCGACCGAGATGCAGCCGGCTTCAACATGAACCTGGACAGATCTCGATACTATCGACAGAGTGTCGATAGTATCGACCGAGATGCAGGTTGCTTCACAATTTCATTAGTGTATGACGGTTTACAAAAGGTTATTATATATAGTAGAGAGACAAGGGGAGATATACGGATATCTAAGTGGTAAATGGATCCCACTTAAGTATGATAATAATAAGAAACGAAAGCATAATTGGGAATAATCTCGATAGACAATAGTTAATAAATGCTAACACTTCGCCTCAAGCTAGGGAGTACACATCGTGTAGTCCCTACTTGCGACTCATATGAACAAAGCTGGAGGCAACGGTTTGGTTTTGATATCAACAACTTGGTCATCGGTCGTTACGTGCAATATGATAATCTCTTAGTTTTGATGAGATCACGAACAAAGTGACAGTCTACCTTGATATGTTTAGTACATTCACAGAAGATCGAGTTATTGGCACTATGGATAGCTACCTGTTTATCTCAGTGGAGGGTAGCAGGAGATTGGATAGAAATTCCAAACTCACAAAGAATGGATAGGACCCACTGCATATCACATTCAACCCTCGTGCTTAAACTAGCAACCACTGTCTATTTTTCCCTTTTCAGAGTTAATCTGCAGTTTGCTTCTAGCAATCTCTGTGCTAGTTGTCAACATTGGTAATGTCTCTTTTGCTTTGATGCAACATATTTAGTCTTTCCTCTTCCTGTTGCTCATTTTGTTACTAAGATTGCATTTTCTCAAGTATCATGTTTACTGTTGTAATGGGTAAGACCGTTACTTTTTCTATTGGTTCAATATAAATATGCCTTTGTTGGAAGTTCTATTTGGCTTGATAAATGTATCTTCTATAGGAATTATGCTTACTATTGGATGATTATTGGGAGCGCATGAAGTGGGAAATTCCCATATATTTCTCAGCTGGTATGCTCTTTGCCATTAAGCTGTACTTCTATGCAGATGTTTTCAAATTACTCTTTATATTAGAATCAAATGTTACTTATAACCAATTTATGTTGCTAGAAATCTTTTGGCTAAACTACTATAGTTGCTTGAAATTTGAGGTTTTATATTTGGTACTCTGCCTCTCTTAGCTAAACTACTACTAGGGTATAAGTAATCACTGTGCTGTTCTTGGGGAAAAATATATAGGATAAGGAGGCAAGTACAAGGAAGAGGAAAATCCCTAATGGGCCTAGACATAATTGGGCCCATATTACAATTCGACTAATGACTTAATTAACTAAATAATTAGACTCTCTAACATAGTTTTAAAAAGCGGTATGCGTTATGCGTGCAGAAAGGTCACCTTATAGAGTATATGCGGTATGCAGGAGTATATGCGTTTTTGGATTTAGAAAAAAATTAATTATTCTTGGCTGGACAGTAAGGTTAGGGTACACAAAGTGCGCACCCCATATATTTATAAAGAGAACAATTACAGAGAGGTCCTTGTAGAATAGGAAAATAAGAAACAGAAAATAAAGAGCTTAATTAAAAACTCTAGTTAACACTCCCCCTCAAGTTGGAGCATAGATATCAATCATGCCCAACTTGTCCACAAGAGCGCAGAAATGTTTCTTGGCCAGCAACTTTGTGAAGATATCAACAACCTGATCTTCTGAGCGAGTGATAGGAGTGCAGATGCGTCCAATCAGAATAGATTCTCAGATGAAGTGACAGTCAACTTCAATGTGCTTAGTCCGCTCATGAAAAATAGGATTATTTACAATAAAGATAGCTGCTTTATTATCACAGTGCATAGGAATAGGAGTAGAGGATACCACATCAAGTTCTTTTAGAAGAGATTGCACCCACAGAAGCTCATAGGCAATATGAGCCATAGAACGATATTCAGCCTCAACACTGGATCTGGCAACCACATTTTGCTTTTTGCTCCTCCAAGTAACCAGATTACCCCTAACAAATGTGCAATAACTAGAAGTAGATTTTCTGTCTATCTTGCTACCAGCATAATCAAAATCAAAATAGCCTTCAAGAGAGCAATGACCATGTCTTCTATAGAACATGCCTTTACCAGGAGAGTTCTTCAAATATCTCAAAATATGACACAGTGCTTCCCAATGACACTGTTTAGGCTTATTAAGATACCGGCTAACAAGACCAACATCAGTAGAAGTATCGGCTCTAGTAAAAGTCAAATAAATCAGTTTTCCCATCAGTTTTCTATATCTTTTACTATCATGATACATAGGAGATTCATCATCATCCCAATTCACATTGGGATCAAGGGGTGTGTCAGTAGGCCAAGCTCCAAGCATGCCAGTCTCCTGTAGAAGATCAAGAACATACTTGCGTTGTGATAGAACAAGAGCATTAACAGTCCTGGAAACCTTAATTCCCAGAAAATACCTCAATTTTCCCAAATCTTTAGTGACAAAATGTTTGCATAGATAGTCTTAAGTAGCATTAATTTCAGAGAAATCACTGCCTGATAAAATAATGTCGTCAACATACACAATAAGAACTACAATACCAATGGACGTCTTCTTGATAAAAATAGAATGATCAACATGAGATCTGATGAACCCAAAAGTAGACAAGGTGGTGTTCAGTTTGTTGAACCAGGCACACAGGCTCTGTTTGAGTCCATAAATAGACTTCTTGAGGCGACAAATTGTGTGACTCCCCATGAGCAACAAACCCAGGTGGATGCTCCATATATACCTCCTCCTGAAGATCACCATAAAGAAAAACATTTTGACGTCCAGCTGAATGAGGGGCCAATCCAGATTAATTGCCACAGACAGAAGAACTCGCACATAATTCAGCCTAGCAACATGAGAAAAAGTTTCAAAATAATCAAAACCATAGGTCTGAGTATACCCTTTCGCCACGAGGCGAGCTTTCAGGTGTTCAACTGTTCCATCAGGATGATACTTAATAGTGTAGACCCAGCGACATCCAACATGTTAGCAATCAGAAGGAGGATCAACAAGATCCCAGGTACCCCTGTCAGTGAGAGCAGCCATCTCCTCTGTCATGGCTTGAGTCCAGGCCTGACTTTGTAATGTGTCATGCACATTCTTGGGTACAGAAGTAGCAGATAGAGCAACAACAAAATTACTAACATAAACACTCAGATGAGCAGTGGAGACATGATTAGTAATATTATGAGATGTACATGATCTAGTACCTTTCCTGAGTGCAATAGGTAAATCTATATCAGAAATTACCTTAGTAGGGGCAGGACCTTCTGAAGGAGAAGATTGGTTGCCAGTGGGGGGGGTCTTGAGTAGGAGTAGGCTGTGGCAGCCGATTTCTGCGTTGATAAACAATAAGAGGAGTGGTAGCCGTATCCGGTTGCACAGTAGTGGTAGAATCACAAGTAATAGGCAGAGGTCTTGCAATCAAATCGGAGCTCAACGTAGTTCCTCTAGTAGAATAGTACAGAGTATCTTCAAAAAAGACAACATCACTACTCGCGAACCACTTTTTAGTAACCAGACTATAACAGCGATACCCTTTTTGGGTATCCCAGAAAAATGCATTTTTCAGCTCTAGGGGACAACTTGTCTTGAGTAGGAACAAGAAAACGAACAAAACAAGTCGACCAAAAAAATCCTCGGAGGAACAGAAAATAGTGGCAAATTTGGTTGCAAAACTTGTACAAGAATCTTATTTCCAATAACAGAGGAAGGCATTCGATTTATCAGATAACATGCAGTAAGAACAACTTCAGGCCAAAAATGGTTGGGAACATTAGAGTGTAACATTATAGTACGAGCCACTTCAAGCAAATGCCTATTCTTCCGCTCAGCCACTCCATTCTGTTGGGGTGTATAAGCACAAGACGTTTGATGAATTGTCCCCACAGAACGGCAGAATAACTCCACATTTTTTTGAACAAATTCCAATGCATTATCAGTACACAGAATTTTAATAGGCATAGAAAACTGAGTTTTAATTTCAGCAAAAAAGAATTTAACAATTGGTAGAACTCGGGATCGATCTTTTAGCAGAAATAACCAGGTGGCACGAGAGTAATCCTCAATAAACAAAATAAAATATTTATTGCCAGACAAGCTTGGAATATGGCAAGGACCCCATACACCAGCATGCACCAAATCAAAAATAGCTTTGCTACCAATCTGAGTTTTTTTTGAGAAATACAAATCGAGATTGTTTGCCTAATTGACAAGCCTCGCATTGAAAACTATGCGGGCGAACACCAGAAACATGTTTTAACTTCTCATCTTACGGATGTCCAAGTCGAAAATGCCACTGTAACGCTGAAACAAAAGCTGAAAGTGCTGAAGCTAGAGCAGAAGTGCCAATATGTTTCAACTCATCTAAGTAGTAGAGTCCATCAGGTCCTTCATGCCCCCCACCAATCTTCATCTTCGTGCGAAGGTCCTGAAAAACACAAGTACCCAGTGCAAATGTCAGACTGCAGTTAAGATTGCAGACAATTTTACTTACAGATAATAGATTCAGTGGAAAATTTGACACATAAGGTAGAGCGCAGAAGAACTTTTGCAAAGATATTGCCAATTCCAGACACAACAGATTTAGAACCATCAGCAAGCATAACAGTAGACTTGGCATAGGGTTTAGTCAGTTTATAAAACAATGAACAGTTGCCAGAAATATGAGACGAGGCTCCAGAGTCAATCACCCATTTGGTATTACCAACACTAGAAGAAGAAGCACTCAAGAATGCAGATTCACAACCAGAGTAGGTGGCCGCGTGAGTTCCAGGTGTAGCAACCGATGAAGAAGAAGCACCAGTCCTTTCAAGCAAAAGACGTTCCACTTTTGAGCGGATGAACTCAACATTTGACTCAGGCTAGGGAGCAATAGTGGCCGATTGAGTAGTACCATAAGTCGCAACATTGGCCCACGCAGGTGTGCCATGCTTGTTCCAAAACTTATCTTCAGTGTGGTTGGTGCGGCCACAGAAATCACAGTATTGCTGAGCAGCGACACCTCCAGAAGTATCAACAGACGAGCCCCGGCCAAGGGAACCGCGACCAGATGAGCCTCGTCCCTGTCCAGGAGCAGCAGTGCGATTGTTCGGCAAACGACTACGACCCCTACCACGACCACAGCCAGTCATAGCAATAAGAGAAGTAGGATCAACTGTGTCAGAAGACACATCTGCAGAGGAGGCCGGCAGGCGTTGGAGACGTTGAAAGGCACTCTCCAAAGTAGGTAACGGTTCGCTGGCTAGGATCTGGTCAACCACCCAAGCATATGAGTCCGGAAGACCACAGAGGAACTGGACCACCTGGAGTTCCTGTCTTTGACGTTGCATGGTGGCCAAGTCAGTGGATAAGGGATGCAGATTCTCGAGCTCAGCCCAGACACCCTTAAAGGTGGAGAAGTAGTCAGCAATATCAGGTCCAGTAAAGTGCAGACGGGACAACTGTTTGTTCAGATCAAACACCTTTTTGGGATTTTTGCTGTGAGAATAGGTGCTTGCCAGTTGGTCCCACATCTCCTTTGCTGTCGGGAGACGAAGTAGAGTGATGCTGATGCGAGTTTCGCTGCTGTTCAGAATCCACGTCATCACAGTGGAGTCATCCTTGGCCCAGTCTTCATAGTGCTTTTTGTCCTTGGACTCGGTAGTAGTAGGCGGAGCAAGCGGTGGATTATCAGTCAGATGGGAATGCTTGCCCTGTGACTTTGCAAAAATCTCCATGGAGCAAACCCAATGTTGGTAGTTGCGTCCGTCGAGCTTCACAATGGTCACCTGATGGTGGAAGTCTTCATGGGAGGAAGCCATGAGGGTGACGGGGACACAAGTAGCAGAAAAACAACAACATATTTCAGAACTGCCTAGATCCGCCACGTAGGCGGCAACAGACAGATAAAAGATCCGGAAGGACCAACCTACATATAGACTACGCCGAGGCGCAGCAGAGAACCCGGCGGCTCAAGGGCTGGCACAAGCAGATAGAAACGGAGGAGCGCCGAAGACCGTCAATCGATTAGCCAGAAAGATGCACGACCACTGATAGGGGGCTCAATCGCCCAATGGCAACGACAACACGGGGCTGTCGGCGACGACAGGTGGGGGCGGCGCCGGGGCAGCGGCATACGCCGCGCTGCGGGCGTGCAAGGTGGGGGTCATAGAATTAAATGTCCGATTTCGATGTCGTGTCCGATGGCCCAGAAACAAATTTTTATAGAAATTTCGCACGGAATTTTGATATTTACGACCCTAACGATTTCGACGATCAAATAAGCGAATTAAATTATGAAAATTTACCAGGTTGATCTAAATGCCAAGATCTACTCAAATATGCAATAATATTTCATATTGGATATGTGGGGTGCGGGGTCCCCCACATTTGTAAGTGAAGGAAGCTGAACAATTTCAACAGAATTTCGATGGCAATTTCGATGACAAAATGAAGGAATTAGATTATGAATTTTTTCATACACAATGTTTAGAGAAAGATACACTAGATTATATATTAAAGTTATATGTTTTGAGGTTAGGGTTGGATCCATGTCTTGATGAGTGAGTGCACAAATGATAAAAAATGGCAAGTCTGCTAGACAGTTAGACTGTTAAAAACTTCAAGTTACAACTTAGAATGTATAACATACAATTACAAGTTACAAAGTTACGAACTACAAGTTGTATAAGTCTAGTGTTCGCATTTAACTAGGTTACATGGGACATTTATACATAGATCCAAGAAAGAACTTTGTTATTTTCGAAGTATTTCTCCATATCTCTATAGAATTGTAGACATTGATGAAGGTAATGTATAGATGGTCTAGAGATAGAGGAAACATGCCTTAAAATTAAGGAAAATAGGCTTTAGATGCAAGAGATTAAAAAACAATTGCCAAAATACCCAAGATGTAGTATTAACAGCCTTAGGAACATCATCATCATCATCATCATCTAAGCCTCAATCCCAACTATGTTGGGGACGGCTACATGGATCCTTCGTTTCCATTCAGCTCTATCATGGGCAATATTCTGATTGAGATGTAGAGATTCAAAATCTCTCTTTATAAGCTCATCCCATGTTAGGAACAAATTTCTCAAAATTTAAGTTGTGTTTCTGTACCATTTCGTGAAATTACGGCCCAAACTGGCCTTTTTTCTACGAAGTTTCGCACCTAGGGTCGAAATTTTTGCAAAATTACGCCCCATTCCCTGCATTTCATGTCCGATCATAGGTTTCGATGTCCGATTGATAAAAAAGGAAATTTCGAGCGAAATTTCACAATTTCGAGTGAAATTTTGCAATTTCGATCGAAATTTTATTCCATGGCGGGGTGGGGGTGGGGGGGAGGGGCACCGCCGGCGGCGGGTGGAGAGAGAAAGGAGAGGGGCGGCGGCTGGGGAGAGGAGGGAGGCTTAGTAAACCTACTCTAATACCATCTTGGCTGGACAATAAGGGTTAGGGTAGACAAAGTGTTCACCCCATATATTTATAAAGAGAACAATTACAGAGAGGTCCTTGTAGAATAGGAAAATAACAAACATAAAATAAAGAGCTTAATTAAAAACACTAGTTAACAATTATGTGTAGCATAAAAATATATATTAAGCATAGAAATTATATATTTCCTTTGTAGTACACAAAATTACATATATTTATAAGTGTCCATACAAATATAGATGTATATTTAACTATTCATATATGTGTACACATAAATAGCATATGTGAAATATGTATGTGTATTGTATGTAGATATATACATATTGACATGTAAATGTATATATAGTATATGCATATATGTTGAAATTTGTGTAGATTCCAATATATATCATATACACACGTCAACATATATACATCAACAACGCATATACATAAAATAGAATATGACACATTTGATGATCTTTGTGTATTATATGTATTGATGTATTACGAACAATATATATAGATATACATAGATATAGATAGATTTGAAAGGTATTAATACATATACATACATATATATACACATATGTACATGTGGGTGTGTGGGTAAATAAGTAGTTTAAATTAAACTGAAAGAAATTAAGTTGAAAAAAAGTCTACATAATTTATTAAAAAAGGCTGCATATACCCCGCTTATGCCGCGTAATGCGTCCATGATCCCATACTGGGCCGCATATGCATATGCGGTCTGGCAAGAGGGCCGCACCGCATATGCGACCGCATATGTCCCACATAGAAACACTTTTTGAAGCACTGCTATCTAACGCTCCCCTTGAAGCTGGAGCTTGGGAGAATCCCAAGTCAGCTTGCATATAGACATGCAAAATATAGTCAAAGAAGCATAATAAAAAGATAAACCAAGCCCATACAAAAATATTTCTCCCCCTCAACATTATAATCAAGCACTCCAACACTCCTTAAGTAGATATCTAAAAGCATGTATGCATGCAGTTAGCAGGAGCTTCTCGATAAAAAATAAGTGACATCTGGAGCAGTAGTAAACCGCAACAGGTAGGCCTCAGGGTCTTCATCTCAAGCGCTTATGTCATAAAGTAGACCCGAGAGGAACGTAGGCAAACCAGAGAGTGATGGAGCATAAGACATACTAATAGTCGACGTGCAAAACAGTAGCACAAACTAATAGTAGCATCAAAGGTGACGTAGCCAGAATGAAGAACTCCAAGTGCAATGAAGCTCCATCATATATGTAGCACCCAAGAAAGTAAGTCATGAATAAGAACCTTCTTCATCTTCTTTCTTCATATAATTTTTGTCATAGTAGCATACGTCACAGACTAGAGGGTGCTGGGTCACAGTCTAGAGAGTGCTGGATCACAGATAAGCAATAGTGGATGTGCATGCATAACATGAATAAGTCAACATGCAATTAAAACACAGACTACAGATAGTGCTGTAGCACAAAGAAGTAGAAAGAATGTGCTAACATAGAACAACTAACAAGAGCGACATCGCCAGACAGAAGACCATCAACAGAAATATGTAGTACAGAGATATGTCATGTTTTATTGAGTGTCATGTGCCTAGCATGTGCCTCACTTATGTTTTTACTTCAGTAGTTTAGTCCCATATTGCTCATCTCTGTTTTAGCCTCTCCTCTCTTCTGTTATACAAGACACTGTATTGTACACCTTTTCAATCATCGATTATACAATTCCTATTCTCTCTATATGGTATGAAGAACAAGTCTGATCTTCCTCTTTGTAAATTCCCACCCTGCCCTCATGCCCTAGACCTCTCCCCCCCCCTCCGCGCGCGCCGCAACAGGCTTCCCCCTCTGCCGCAGTGCCCCCCCTGCCGCCCCCTCATCCAAACAAATAGCATAGCCAAAAATGATGATGAATATGCTCCACAAGCTTTCCATATGATGAACAAATAATGGCAGTATGAGAATGATCCACATAATATATATCAGGAGAAAGATCCATAGAGGTAGTAGCATAATTAATTTTTCCCTCTCTACATCTTCTCTTCTCCGTCTCATCTCTTCTCTCTTTCCTCTATTCTCCCCTCACCCCAACCACGAAAAGAATGAAGGGAGTGGTTGGGGTGGAAAGTCATAAACAATGGCAGAAGTAATGGATCTGTAGGCAAATATGTGAGGAGGGTAACCGATAATGCCAGTCGATGTACTATATGACCCTATTACATAGACCCAGGTAGAAATATAAATGGATATTTGTATGAATTGGATAAAAAACTATATCTGATCAACAATAGGCATAGTTATATGCAAGGGTAACAACTAACAAGTATTGAGGAAGTTAATGTTATATGTATGTAGGGATGGTGGTAGCAGTGGAGAGCAGTGGGCAACAGGTTTCTGTTGTGGTGGATAGCGTACGGAAAAAAAATTAGAGGGTCAACAAAAATTAAGACATGAAGGATGGTTGTTGTTGGGGGTGAAGGGGGCGGTGACATTTTTGTGGTGAGGAGAAGGGTGGATGGCGGTTGTAGTGAAGTAGGAGCGACATGATTGGGTCATACAATGGTTGCAATTGCAAAGGTCAATGGAGGAAGTGGACATTGGCAGCAACAATGGAAGGGAGGAGCTGTGATGGAGACAAGCAAAGATGGGAGGGGTTGCAACGACAGAAGGGAAAGCGAGGACAACGACGGTCAATACTCAATAGGCAGGGAGGGGAGATGCGACGACAGAAGACAAAGTGGCAGGAGACATCCATAGGAAATCCCTTTGGGTAACCAAGCATCGAAGGGTGGCGGCTGCCGCAAGGGAGCACTCCTTTTTGCTCTCTCTCTAACGTAGGGTTGCGTGAGGCTGACTGTTCAAATACCATGTGGAGAAATAATATAATGGGGGAGTGTCCCATGTGTTTCTTATTTATAGATAACCCCCTCTCCCATGTATAGGGCAAGGGGGCAAGTACAAGGAAGTGGAAAGACTCTAATGGGCCAAGACATAATTGGGCTCATATTACAAATAGACTCAATAACTTAATTAACTAAATATATAGGTCTCTAATATGTTTTTTAATATATACTTATATACAATACTAAATCATGATACACAATTTGGAAATTGGAATAAGCTCTATGTAATTGTTTGAAAAATGATTAGATTCATTACTTAACACACATAGATGTTGATGGTACTTGAAGAATATAGTGATATTGCGAAGAATTGTAAGAAGATTTGACTAAATCAAACAATATTCTAGATAATTTTGTATGTATCATTATAAAGGAAAATCACATTTCTTAGTTAATATACTACATGGAAATCTACATCACGAAAGAACTAATTTTCAGGTTAAACGTTAACTCCCACACTTGTTTTATGAGGTTACAATATGACACCATTCTCATGTGCTACAATTCTCTATATTAATGTTGCAACAACCCCAAGTTGTACTCTCTCAATATAAATAACCATCGACATGGGCACAATTATCTGGGAACTCACGAATTGTAGGAAACACAAATATGTAAGAAGAATTGATCCTTTCAATTATCACTTGGAAAGGTTCCAAGCAACTATTTCAAAAATATATAGTCTAAATAAATTCTATAGAATAAATTAGTTGCCAAGTCTTTCATTGAGCTATGTGGAAGTAACAATGATTTTTTTTGACCATTTTTATTATGTTTCTAGGTTTGACACTTCAAGCTAACATGTACTATAAGATGCTGGTTTGGTGGACTAGTCAAAAAATAAAAGATATACACGGAAAGCACAATGCATTTGACTTCAAGCATGGTAAACTACAAATCTTCATGTTGTTTAGTACGCATAGACAAGAAAAATGTTGGTTTCTCAAATTTTTAGTGCTTTTTAGAAGTTTAATTTCATTGTTATAGTTTTATGGGTTGCAACACTGAAATTGTGACTATAAGTTGCAATGTGTTATAGTTAAAATTCTATGCACCTTTCTTTGCATTTAGGCTGTTATTCTAGAAAAAGACGCTTAATCGCTAATCCCCCTTGTTCTTGCATGAAAGCAAAAAACCCAGATTTCTTACATGCCCTACTAGTAGTTGTTATATGTGGCACACTTTTCTATTTCCTTGGATATATGCATTTAAATTAAGTAATCTGCATCATTTGTTATTTTTATGTCTCACCTTGTATTCCCCCTTTTCATTAAGCTATATAAAGTTGTGAGTACTATATACGGGAGTAACTTTATGGCTTATACCCTTGACATTGTTGTACATGGCATTAGATTAGGGTGTCTAGGGTTAGGTTTAAGTCATCCAATGCTCTAACTGCCCCTCGCTCTGTTTCCCTCTCTCTTGATATCCTTGTTCCTATCTCCCTTTCCTTCTTTTGCTTCCACGTCTTGTCTCTTGGAAAATGGCTGCCTTGCAGACTTTCAACTCTTCATAGGCCAACGAGTTCGGTTGTTGGCCCAAACTGCACCCTTGTGCTGCTGTGGGCTCTAGGGAGAGGATGGTTTTTGTTGGCTGGTGGTGAACCGTAACGACTTGTTCCTATTTCAATTGACTTCTTTTTTTGGCAACTCCCTGTGATCCTTTTCAGGTCCTCATCTCTTTGGTGTCTCCCTAATTACTGCATGGAATGCTTTTATCAATGTGAGCACCTCGCCTTCGCTAGTGCTGCTCCTGCTAGTGTGCATGCCCGTGTGTGCGTGTTTGTATGGGTGTACTAGCCCGTTGATGGATCAATACGCCAATTTAGCCTTCGCAAGAGGACTTGTGAGCAATGTTTATTGCTAAATTGTCTCTTGCTCATTATTAAAAATTAGAAGGGAATAAGAGAACATCCATTTTGTCTGTTTGCAATCTCAACGGGAATTTCACCATCTGTGGTCCATCTAAGATCTTGCTAAAGTGGTTGATGACGTAGTAAAGTCGACATACAATACTTGGGTCTATGGTGCTATGTTGTAATGTCAGAGATAGTTAATATAGCCAAAAATTATAACAATGCGGTTTATCCTCACAAAAGGACAACATATAGGATCAATTTTGCCGCATCTATACTTACAAGAGGAATCAAAGCAAAGTGTCAGGAACATATGCCAATCTCCTTGCTTACAGATTTTTCTTGGAGATAACATTGAAGACCACTTCTCCTGCTTTGTTAGCCTTTGTGACGAGTTCGAAGATTTACAAACACAAAGAGGCCCTCTTGCAGCACACGCCATAACATATTTCATTTGGCTAGGTAGCTATGAAGTTGGTCGAGTTTCTCCTGCATTGAATATTGAATTATCCTCATATGGAATTGTGGCTCGACCGGTTGGTCGTACTTATGTTGGCATAATATTCTTCATTCTTCACCATGGTGCTTGGATCAGTTTCGCGCGATGCAAAACTTGTACCCAAAAGTGCATAATCTACATCCACTGATGACGAGGGATGTGCGATACAACACTATAGGGTTTGTCGATGCTGAAGGTGTTGTACTCAGGTTCGTCGATGCTGAAGGTGTTGTACTCAGGTTTGTCGATGCTGAAGGTGTTGTCCCCAATAGAGAAAGGTGTGTGTCTACAGTGCAACAATAATACTATTACCTATAGATTGACATTATAGAGAGGTGTGACGACTCCCCTCGCTCCCTAATTGCGTAGGCCCTTGGGGTATATGGGGAAGGGCTAGATGCACGTCAAGGTGTTTGCTCCTCCAAATGGATTCCCTCCTTCCATGTGATTTGAGAATTAAAGGTAGGGGAAGGGGTGACCACACCGTCGAGGGTTCTATACGGCCCCTGTCTCCCTCACATCAGGTGCGCTTTGGCCGCATGGGATGGGAGGGGACGTTGATTGGGCACTCTAGGTGCCTCATGTCCCCATTGGCCACCCATTTACGT
The DNA here is from genome assembly GCA_963693085.1 of Alisma plantago-aquatica. Classification (NCBI taxonomy): domain Eukaryota; kingdom Viridiplantae; phylum Streptophyta; class Magnoliopsida; order Alismatales; family Alismataceae; genus Alisma; species Alisma plantago-aquatica. Next base: position 845,997,557 of record OY856413.1, read on the forward strand.
GTTGCTACAATTGTGTATGGTAGCACTCATGAGAATGGGAGAGTAATAGGAAAAGAGGCCAGGGGAGGTAAGGTGTAGAAAAGTTTAGGGAAAACACCATGGGAAAGAGCATTATGGAGGGGGAAAAAGTAAGAGGTGGAAGATGAACATCTGGGGTGGAGCAATATGTCTAAAGCATCTCTTTTTTATGTTAGTGGTTGCATAATGATGGATGATGGAGATGGCTCTTGGACTTAGGGTTTAGGAGAACAAGGGACGACAATGGATAGGGTGGGGGTTAGGCTTTGGGTTATGAATATATGATACCGACTTATGGGAACAAAATCCTAAAAAGTTAAAGTTAATAACTAAAACTTTACCTGACAACACCCCTGGAATGGAATTTATAATGGACGAGACCCTAGTTACACATCAATTACAAATAAACACCTAACTAACGACAAACAATATAATAAAACTCAATTTAACCGCTAAAACTTGGAACCTAGAGATAAGCTCCTGAAAATAACAAAACAATCCTTGGAAGCGAATAAGTCCCTATAGTTAACTAAAACACCCAAAAGAGCCAAAAATATCTAATGAATCTTAATTGCCTCTCGCAGGAGCTTCCATTCTACATCAACGTGTTATTTCAGGGACCAAAAATGATCAATTCTTATGGTGGACTAGGAACTACCTGACTATTGTAAATGCATGGTAATATGAATAAGCGCCAACCCATAGAGGAAATAATCTAATATTTATGACATGTGATGTCTAGTTTTAGGGCAAATGTGTCTGGTAAAATGCACGTTAGATTTTTTCTATACCAAAATTTTGCAAAAAGAAAAAGGCACTAAGATGGTCATGTTAGGGTGCTTTGAGTATCCAAGCAAAGTTGTATTTGTGCCCACCACACATGCTTCATTTGAATGCTCATAAATCAAAATTATAAATTGTAAGCAGTGTTTTATAAAGGATGAAGCGGGAAGCGTGCGGACGGGACCTTGTAGCCGATTAAGCGGCATGCAGGCGATTAAGCGGGCGATTTTTGAAAAAGCGGATGCCTAAATTCTTGTATATTTTTATACAAAATTACACGTGTATATAAAAAATATATTTCTAAGAAAATAGTAATACTAACCAGTAGTACCAGTCAATAATTAATGAAATCTGTAAGAAAATCAGAAAAATAATCACCAAATAGAAATATAATAGAGTGATATGATATTTACTTGTATATATTACAACACTTCCCTATTATTACAACTTACATACAAAGTTTGCATTCTAAATTAGGACTAGGTAATTAACATTCCCAAGCCCGCGACCGAAGGAGCGTCTGCGTGCGGCTAGGGCTTCCGCTCCCTTTAAGCTCGGGGGAGGAGGCCGGCAGCCGGCGTGCGGCTACCTCGCTCCCCCTGGGCTTCCGTCTTCAACCTTGCTCCTGTTGGTCTCTGTCCTCGGATCTAGTTGGTCGCCGCTTCCTCGCCTTCACACCTTCCCTTCTCCTTGCTGGACGGCGTCCCAGATCCAGATCTGGTTCGTGGTCTCTTGGGTGCGAGGAGGTGTCCCAGAGCGTGGCTTCGTTTCCTGGCGTCGGCATCGTTCTTCGGTGCGAGGAGGTAGCTTTGTCTGGTTTTCTGGAACGTTGTTCTCCGTGGGTGTGGGTGTTGTTTCTTCCCCTTCTTGCTTTTTGTTTGTGGGTCTGTTCGGTTTGGTTGTAGTCGTAGGTTTGGGGGGTTGTTCTTTGCGTTTGCTTTTGTGTTGTTTTTCTTTCGGTCTTCACCTGTCTAGGTTGTTGGTGTCCTGTGTCGTCGTGCCTCGGGTTCCTTCGTAGGCGGACGGGGAGCGGGAGCCCCTTAGTGCTTTAGGCAGAGGAGGAAGCTGGGTTTTGTGCTTCGTGCAGGTCTTCCGGTCCCTGCTCGCAGTGGTGGTCGGGAGTGGTGGTGGGGTTCCCGACACCCTCTACCCCCCATCGTTGTACCCGCATGAGCCATCCTTCCTTTGTATATGCACAGTTGGAGTTTGGCCTCCTTCTCGGGTCTCCTGGTTGGTGCACTCCTAGTGCTCGACGTTTGTCCTGTGCTTGTTTTTCCTTTTGTTTTCTTAGTCGGTAGTTGTGTCTCTTATCCAGTTTGTGGGGTGCTGTGATTGTGTTGGTTCTTGGTGGTCAAGCTCTTTTTCAGGTGACCATTCGTTGTCTTCATGATGGTAATCTCTTCCAACGGCTATGCAAACTCCAATCCCGATGTACTCATAGGCTCTTGTAGATTGACGAATTCCATCCCAGATAGTTGTTTGAGACAACCACTACAAGAGGTGGACGAAGCAGAAGTGTACCTTTCGCATCCCAATCTGAGCCTTGTGCTATGTCTTTCTGCAATAGGAGTTGCTGCTTGGTTATTTGTTCTGAGATGTCTATCTTGTAGATGCCGTATGGCTTACTTTTAATGACATTGAGCTATTTTCAAAAAAAAAAAAAATTAGGACTAGGTACATATAATGTACACAAGTTTCATATATCATAGTCAATACTACTTGGACCATATAATTAATTAATGTTACATGCTTACATCAATATTTTAAAAAAAAGCGGGCAAAAAGTGGGAAAAACGGACGATTTTCTTCAAACCGATTAAGTTGGCGCTTAGGGACTAAATTATGCGGATGATGGTCTTGGCTGCTTAAGCGGCCTGGGCTGTTTTTTAATACAGTGATTGTAAGTTTCATGATTTGGATGCATTCTAGTTAGGTATATATAATATGCTTTGAATATTACAATGTTATATAATTGTTTGATCAAATCTGTAATATCATAGTTTTCTTTCCGATGACTCCTCATCCCTATGCTTCTTGGGGTGGGGTGTGTCAGCGACACATAACTCTACCTATTAAGGTTTGTTGGCTGGGTACAAGCTTTCTTGCTTATCAGCTATGCGGAGGAGGCCCAGTGTTATGAAGAATGGATATGTTCTTCCTTATTCTCCTTTACTAGCACCATTTTGTTTCAGTACTCCGGTGATGGTCTCAAAGTCATTTGGACGACTAGTGATGGTAATAGCGAGGTCAATCATTGACCACTAGATTTGTCTGTAATGGTCCATGTAAGGGCAGTTCCACTGCCCATTCATCCTTGCAGTTGACATTTCCATAGAAACAAAATTTTGTGTTTTTTCCCTTCAAAAGTTGTGTAGTAATCACTTGCCATGTGTTACTAGCAATTTTGTTTCTTATTCCAAATCATGTGTATAACTCAAACACAAAGAATTAAATGTGACAGATTCTTTTTGGAAATTTCGGCCAAAATTTTGATATTTACATCCCTAACGACGTCGACGACCAAAAAAGCAAATTGAATCATGAAAATTTACCAGGATGGTCTAAACACCAAGATCTACTCAAATATACAATAATATTTCAAATTGGATATGTGTGTGTGTGGGGGGGTCTTCCACATTTGTAGTGAAGGAAGTTGAACAATTTTGATAGAATTTCGATGGCAATTTCGATGGCAAAATGAAGGAATCAAGTTATAATTTTTGCAATCACAATGTTTAGACATATACACACTAAACTGTATAATAAATTTATATCTTTAGAGATCAAGGTGGGATCCATGTCTTGATGAGTGAGTGCACAAATGAACAGAAATGTCAAGTCTGCTAGACAGTTAGACCGTTAAAAACTTCAAGTCACATCTTAGATTTTAGAACTTACTAAGTTACAAACTTATGAACTACAACTTATATTAGTCTAGTGTTAGCATACAACTAGGTTATATGGGACATTTATACATAAATCTAAGAAAGAACTTTGTTATTTTCGAAGTTTTTCTCTAGATCTCTAGAGGATGTAGAAATTGAAGAAGGTAATGTATAGAAGGTTTAGGGATAGGGGAAACATACCTACAATTAAGAGAAATAGCCTCTACAAGAAAGAACTTCAAAAAAATTTGCCAAAATACACAAGATGTAATATTAGCAGCCCTAGGAACAAATTTCTCAAAATTTAAGTTGTGTTTCTGTGCCATTTTGTGAAATTACGGCTCAAATCAGGCTTTTTGCTGCGAAATTTTACCCTGCTTTGTAAAATTTTGCACCTAAGGTCGAAATTTTTACAAATTTACGTCCCATTCACGACATTTGTGTGTTTTGATGTCCGATTGCAATTTTTTTTTAGTGTTTGCAATTTGGAGCAAAATTTTGCAATTTTGATTGAAATTTTATTCCCTGCTCAGACATATTGTTCCAGTGTTGATGAAATGTGTTATTTTAACCCTATATCAATCGTAAATTACTCTGACATAACCAACAACTCTCTAGAAAGAGTTTGGTGTCAGATTTCTGTAATGTGTTTTACTTGGTAATTGAGTTGACAATCATTTGACACACACAGACACACACACACACGCACACGCACACGCACACGCACACGCACACACACACACGTGTGTGTGTGTGTATATATATATGTTACAATATATTCCTGTTTTATATATTCTGTTAGTTGTTTTGTTATTTCCATATTATATGTGGACCTCTCTGTAAATGTTTCAGTTTTATATATATGAGGGTGCACACATTGTGCAACCCTACGCTTCCCAAAACTGCTTTGTGTTTCACATGGTACCAGAGCAGTAGATCCAGCCGCCACCCTCCCACCCCTCTCTCTCTTCTCCCCCCCCCCCCCCCCCCCCCCCCCCGCGCCACCGCACCGCCGCCGCCGGGCAGCAGCCGCCAGGGCCGGGCGCCCACACCGCCGCAGAGGCCGGTGCGCCTCCACGGTTCATTGCCGCCGGTACGTTGGCTCCGTGAAGATCTGCAACTGTCCGGTTGCTTGAAGTTGGTGTGACGTAGACCGTTTTTTTCGGTCTTTTGCCTGCCTGCCCGTGTAGGCCGTTGTGCCACTGGGTTCTGTTCTGCGCTTCGGCGTAGACCGTATGTGAGAGGTTCTTCTACGTTGTTCTGTGTCTGCTGTGCCTGTCTGACGGCGTAGACCGTCTCCTGCCTGATCATGTCTGTTACTTCTGTGCCTACTGCTCACATGGCGTCCTCGAGTGATGGCTTCCGCCGTCAAGTTACTACTGTGAAGCTTGATGGGCGCAACTATCCACATTGGGTATGCTCCATGACGATCTATGCCAAATCCCAGGGCAAGTACTCACATCTTACCCGTGCTGGTCCGCCAGTACCCGCAGAGGACGCTGATGCTAAAGATGTGAAGGCGTATGACGACTGGGTTCGTGACGACTCGACTGTGATGACTTGGATTCTCAACAGCAGCATTGAGAAGATTAGCGTCACACTTCTTCACTTGCCTACGGCGAAGCAGATGTGGGATCAGCTCGCCGGTACCTACTCGCATAGTCAGAACCCCAAGAAAGTGTTTGACATCACCAAGCAGCTGGGACGTCTACAGTTCACGGGGGCGGACATTGCGGATTACTTTTCTGACTTTACTGGATTGTGGGGTGAACTGGAATCCTATCACCCTCTCTCCACGGACCTGGCTACCATGCAGCGTCAGCGCCAGGAGCTGCAGTTAGTCCAGTTTCTTTGTGGACTGCCCGAGTCCTACGCTGGAGTTGTGGATCAGATCTTAGCCAGTGACCCTCTGCCGTCACTACAGAGTGCCTACAAGTGTCTTCAGCGTTTGCCTTCGTCTTCATCGTCTCTGACTACTGATGTTGGGGACTCTTCTGCTCTTGCTGCAGCGTCTGGTCGTGGCCGTGGTCTCTTTACTGACAGTCGTCCTCCCCTGGGTGGAGGACGAGGACGGGCTGCTTCTGGTCGTGGAGTCTCTTCTACTGCCCCTACTGCTGGTGCGCGTCCTCAGTCAGGACAGCGCCTTTGTACCTTCTGTGGCCGGTCCAACCATATTGAAGAAAAATGCTGGGAAAAATATGGTAAGCCGGCATGGGCCAATGCTGCTGCTGACTCCACTACTACTCCATCAGAAGGAACGACTCAGCCTACGGACTCTGCCTCCTCGGGTGCGACTGCTGACTACATCCGTGCTGAGGTGGAGCGTCTTCTGCTTGAGCGTGCTGGTGCGTCGTCTACAGCTTCGACTAGTGGAGCTCATGCAGCCACTTATTCTGGTTATGACACTGCCTTCCTGAGCTCTTCTTCTACTCCTGGTAATACTAAGTGGGTCATCGACTCCGGTGCCTCTTCACATATTTCTGGAAATCGTTCACTGTTTCACAAATTATATAAACCTGCTCGACCCTCATCTGTTATGCTGGCTGATGGTTCCAAGTCTGCAGTGTCTGGAGTAGGGGATATTGTTTCTGACTTTCTGCTGAAATCTGCCTTATATGTGCCTAAATTTCCTTTGAATCTATTGTCTGTCAGCAAGATATTGAGAAGCCTACAGTGTAGTCTGACTTTTATTCCTGGTTCATGTGTTTTTCAGGACCTTCTTACGAGGATGAAGATTGGTGGGGGGTATGAAGGTGCTGATGGACTTTTCTACCTGGATCATTTGCCAAAAGTAGCTAAAGCAACTGTGACTCCTGCATTATCTACCTCGGTTTCTGCATTACAGTGGCACTATCGGCTGGGACTAGGGGTGAGCATCGGTCCAAAACCGGACCGGACCGAACCGGACCGGACCGAGGACCGAATATCAATAATTTTTGGACCGTAGACCGGACCGTTTGGTGGTCAGATCGGATCGGGACCGGACCGTTTTGACCGCGGACCGGACCGGACCGTTTGGACTGCAATCAACCTTTTTTACATATTTTACAACTTATTTAATTGTACAAAGTTGATAATCTTAGTCACTTCTAACAATTATATAACTTTAGTATCAAACATTTATACTAGTAGTGCTTATATATTTACTTTATTTGTAGTTATTATAGAATACACCTTCAAATATATATGGATTTTATATAAAAGTTAGTCTGCGGTCCGGACCGGACCGGACCGGACCGAAGACCGAATTTATTGAAATTCCCGGACCGCGGACCGGACCGAAATCGAAATGGACCGGACCGGACCGGACCGAAATCGAAATGGACCGGACCGAACCGGACCGAATTGAGCGGTCCGGTCCGGTTTTGCGGTCTGGACCGTTATTTGCTCACCCCTAGCTGGGACATCCATCATCTGAAAAGCTTCGACATTTAGTTTCTGATCTTGGCATTTGTAGTTTTCAGTGCGAGTCATGTCAACTTGGAAAGCAGACTAGAGCTGTTTATCCTAGACGCAGTCATATTAGTAGTAAAAATATGTTTGATCTAGTGCATTCTGATGTATGGGGCCCTTGTCATGTGCCGAGTCTATCTGGTCATAAGTATTTTATTCTGTTTATTGATGATTTTTCAAGGACTACTTGGTTGTTTATGATGAAAAGTAGGTCCGAAGTTTTGTCTATTATCAAGTTCTTTTTTGCTGAAATAAAAACACAATATGGTGTACCTGTAAAATTTTTTCGTACTGACAATGCGCTGGAATTTGTTAAAAAAGATGTGGATGTTTTTTGTAAATCTGTGGGTACGATACATCAGACCTCCTGTGCTTATACACCTCAGCAAAATGGTGTGGCTGAGCGTAAAAATAGACATGTGTTAGAGGTGGCTAGAACTATTATGATGCATGCACATGTTCCTCGCTCGTTTTGGCCTGAGGCTATATTGACTGCTTGTTTTCTGATAAATAGAATGCCATCTTCTGTGATTGGAAACAAAATACCTATTCAAATTCTTCAACCCGATATTCAGTTATTTACTGTGCCTCCTCGGATTTTTGGATGTACCTGTTTTGTAAGGTTACTTGGACCTGCTTCTGATAAACTGTCCCCTCGTGCTGAGAAGTGCATTTTTTTGGGATATTCTTGTACCCAGAAGGGATACAGATGTTACAGTCCTACTGCAAGAAAATGGTATACTAGCAGTGATGTAGTTTTCTTTGAGGATACCCCTTACTATTCTACTAGTGGTGAGAGTTTACAGTCTGATCTTATTGCCTCTCCTCTACCTGTTACTACTGATTGTGTGCTTGATATTACTGATAAGGTCACTACTGAGGCTGCTAAACCTCCTATTATAGTTTATCAACGCAGGAACAGAGCACCTTCTACTCAAGAAACCCCCCATGATAGTCAATCTTCACCTCCAGAAGGTTCTACTACACCTGAGGTACATTCTGATCTTGATATACCCATTGCTCTTAGAAAGGGTACTCGTTCTTGCACATCACACAATATTGCTCAGTTTGTATCTACTGATCATCTGAATGTTCATTCTAGCAATTTTGTATATGCCTTATCTGCTGTTGCTGTTCCAAAGAATATCCAGGATGCTCTACAGAGTACTGGATGGCTGTCTGCTATGAAGGAGGAAATGTTGGCTCTTGCTGAACGAGATACTTGGGAGCTGGTGGATCCACCTCCTCAGTGTAAACCTGTAGGTTGCAGATGGGTGTATGCTGTGAAATATCAACCTGACGGCACTGTTGAAAGGCTGAAGGCACGGTTAGTTGCTAAAGGCTACACCCAAACTTTTGGTATTGACTATTTTGAGACATTCTCTCCTGTTGCTCGTCTTAATTCTGTCAGAATTCTTCTGTCTGTTGCTGTTAATCTTGATTGGCCACTGTTGCAACTAGACGTGAAAAATGCCTTCTTGTATGGCGATTTACAAGAAGTCTATATGGAGCAACCTCCTGGGTTCGTTGCTCAGGGGGAGTCTCACAAAGTTTGCAGGTTAAAGAAGTCTATTTATGGGCTTAAGCAGAGTCCCCGTGCCTGGTTTGATAAATTGAGCAAAATTATGATTGATTTTGGGTTTCTGCGATCTCAGGTGGATCATTCTGTTTTCACCAAGAAGACTTCAGCTGGTATTATTATTCTGATTGTCTATGTTGATGATATTATCATATCTGGCAGTGATTCCCTTGGTATTCAGGCTACTAAATCTCATCTAGGCAAGCACTTTGCTACAAAAGATTTGGGCAAACTTCGATATTTTCTGGGCATAGAAGTTTCTAGAAACTCTAATGCTCTTGTGTTGTCTCAGCGAAAATATGTCCTAGACATACTGCAGGAGACCGGTATGCTGGGAGCGAGACCTGCTGATATTCCTCTAGATCCTAATGTAAATTGGGATGACGACTCTTCTCCTCTCTTTGTTGATCACAAAAAGTACAGGAGGCTGATTGGTAAACTCATTTATTTGACTGTCACCAGAGCTGACATTTCTACTGCAGTGGGTCTTCTTAGCAGGTACCTTGATAAACCCAGACAGTGTCACTGGGATGCTCTTTGTCAGATTCTACGATATTTGAAGAAGTCTCCTGGCAAGGGACTTCACTACAGGAAGCATGGACACTGTTCTCTTGAAGGGTACTCTGATTCTGATTATGCAGGCAGCAGAGTTGACAGAAAATCTACTTCTGGGTATTGTACGTATGTTGGAGGTAATCTGGTTACCTGGAGGAGTAAAAAACAAAATGTTGTGGCCAGGTCCAGTGCAGCAGTGCTGAAGCTGAATATAGGGCCATGGCCCATACTGCCTGTGAATTGTTGTGGGTGCGCTCTCTGTTAAAAGAGTTCGGGGTTGACTCTTTTTCTGCTATACCTATCCACTGTGACAATAAAGCTGCTATCTTCATTGCTAATAATCCAGTTTATCATGAGCGCACTAAACACATTGAAGTAGATTGTCATTTTATTCGGGAATCCATTCTTACTGGCAAGATCTGCACTCCCTTCACTCGTTCTGAAGACCAAGTTGCTGACATCTTCACCAAGCTGCTGGCGAAGAAGCAATTCTGCACACTGACGGACAAGTTGGGCATGATTGATATCTATGCTCGAACTTGAGGGGCAGTGTTACAATATATTCCTGTTTTATATATTCTGTTAGTTGTTTTGTTATTTCCATATTATATGTGGACCTCTCTGTAAATGTTTCAGTTTTATATATATGAGGGTGCACACATTGTGCAACCCTACGCTTCCCAAAACTGCTTTGTGTTTCACAATATATATATATATATATATATATATATATATATATATATATATATATATATATATATATATGTAAAGGATACCCAAATCATTCTTGGAATGTCCCCTACCATGGACTACACCTATCAAAACATAACTGGATGTTATTTAAATTTATATTGTTTCCGAATTCTGAAATTTCAACTTTGAGGGAATGAATTAAGAATTCCGAATTCCATAATCTGTGATAATAGTGGTTTGTTCTAATGAAGATGTAGATAGAGAAAATTGGTGTTTTCTCATCAATACTGTGCATGCTCATTTGCATGGATAAGGGGAAGTGCGTGGAACCCAACAACATGATGTCGAGACTAAAGTACGAGGGAAGACCATAAGAATTGGCATACACGTAAATAGATAAAAAAGAAGTGAACCGTGGACACATTTATCTACTCTCCCTCAACTTGGAGCATAGCTGTCTTGCACGTCCAACTTGATGTAGTGCTCTCCAACATGCATCCTAGTAAGGGGTTTTGTGAATATATTTATAGTTTAATCACATGTCTTCTGGAGAGTAGTACTTTGCTAAGTTGTCACAACATCATGCTGAAAGTGGTTTGTTCAATGTATTTGGCAAGGAATGAAGTTTCATCAAAATTGACAAAATTTAACAGAAAGTAGGATTTCGGTAGCATCTTCGACGAAATCACGAATGTATCAATTTCGATGGAAACTTCTAACACGATTGCATTTATCAAAATTTCGATAAAAGTTTCGACGATTTCAATGAATTTTTTTGATCGGACGATTTCAATGAATTTTGCCAATTTAGATTGATTTCGAGGTTTTTTATGCACAACTAAATTTTTTGATGGAAATTTCGTGCAATCCTTTGTGTAATAGTTGCTGTTTGAACAGGAGAAAAGGATGATTGGGGTGATTTCACCATTTTGTACTCATATATAGTATATATATCATAATTGCATTGTATTCCCTCATGTTTGGTATTCAATGTGTATTATACTAATGCAGTGCATGCTTTATGTTGTTTTTATTTTCTTCAATGCGGATGACATTTATCCTAGTGGTGATTTATCAGATAATGAGGGTGCTAGAAGTCCAATCACACTAAAAACTAATGATTTTGCTTGGAAACATTGTAGTATTGTTCCTGGGGCCAATGAAATGGTTGGCTGTTGAGTCAAATTTAACAACAAACTATGCCCTACATATCCAATATGAAATATTATAACAAAAATTAGTACATGCATGTATATAACTCATACTTGCAAAATTAAATAACTTAATTCCTACATTTTTTTATCGAACTCATTCATCAAAATCCCCAGGATACTGAAAAGTTTCCCTACCTCCCACATGAAGGCCCCCCCAACCTACCCCCATATATAACTTTATTGCATAAAACAATCCATTTAGGTGTAGTGATCATGCCTGCAAATTTCATGGTTTAATTCGTTCATTTTGGCATCAAAATGAGCACAATTGCATCTATTGTAATTTCCATTTCCACGCCGTCGGGACGGCATCAAAATCGGGATACCTCATTCCTTGGTATTTGGTCCTTTCATGGAAGACCGTGCTACTGACAATGAATGTAGCTACGCCATAATCAATATAATGGGAACTGAAGTCTCGATATGATGTCCAAGTTCAGCAAGAAGGGCTTTGATCTACAAATGTTCATAGATGGTGCATGCCCTGACATGGTACTCATCTGCATAGGATTTGGCCAAAACATTTTGCTTTTTGCTGCACCTGATGATGAAGTTACAATAACAAAGGTACAATATCAGAGGCGAATCTCCTACCAGAATGACAGCTGACATAGGCAACATTTTTTTAAAATTGGCAATTCATTCATCCCGTTGCCAGGTGGTTTCGAACTTGTGACCTCTCGGTCATACAACATAAACTTTACCACACGGATGCCACTACATTGGCTGACATAGGCAACATTAAAATATACAACCACATCCAAGTTATTGTTTTTTATAAAATAGACCCTAATCATGAGATTTTCGAGATATCCAAAGACATCACGACACGGCTGATTGCATCACGGGGGCATTGCCTAGGGTAGCTCCTTTCAGCTTCTTAGTGAACTTTGAGTTTGTAAGGAACCGACTGTCTATCTAGATGACACTATCTTGACATGTAACCACTAAACTGGTATAGCAGAAATGAAAAGGATTTACAAAGGCAGTTTTTTTACCGGATGCATGTGTTTAGCGAGAAAATCTTGTATATAACCATCACCAGGTCAAGGCTGTAATTATGTCCCCTCTCCTATATATAGGAGGGGTTTGCCTAAGTAATAAATCAGATTTTCTTTGAATACTTTCTACAATCACGATATTGATCACCAATATGTTCCACTTATCCAATGACATTTTCTTTGACTCATATTGCTGTTTGTTCTATTTCTAACATGAATCCTTGTTGAATACACCAGTACGCCCCTTCAATCGTGCTTTGATTGATGCCCCTGGTCCCTGCGTTCTATTTGCAACTCCTGGAATGCTGACTGGAGGATTTTCCCTTGAGGCATTCAAGCGGTGGGCCTCATATGAAAAAAATCTCGTCACTTTGCCGGGGTAAACAACGTTTAATTAATAACGCATCTTTGAGTTTGGATGGTATAGTTTAAAATGCTTTCAACTCATAAAAGTCTTACTACAGGCCTGTCTTCGAACATGATACTCTTAGCTGTATATTTTATTTTTCTGTGTTGATGTATTTCTTTCATTCTATACCATTGGTTCGTGTTGAAGCTTATTTTTAATTACAATAGGTTATAAAACACAATGTCATGTTTTCTTTAACGTGGAGGTGTTATTATGGCATTTCTGAATTCTAACTGCATAATTGTACTTAGTAGTAAGCTATGACTGGCCAGGCTTAATATTGTGATTCACAATGGTGTAATCTAAATGTCAGATCTATATGGACTCCTGGGGAAGGGGACCAATTTGGCTCAACTTTGAAGCTTATTTTACATTGCCATAAGTGATAAAACACGCAGCCACTTTTTTTAATGTGGAGGTGTTATAATGGTACTTATGAATTCTAACTGCATATATTGTACGTAGAGTAAGTTGCTGCTGGCAGGGATTAATCTGTGAATCTCAGTACTGCAATCTAAATCTCTGCTTTAAATAGACTCCCAGGGAAGGGGACAAATGTAGTTCTTGGGACGCTGATAGCTAGGGAGACAATTCTAAAGGATGAGAAACTTTAGTAGCTCTAAAACAGGAAGATACGCCAAAGCCGTCGTACTCACAATGCCCTCAAATGTGTATGGGATGCTCCTAACCATTTTCGTCAAATCGACGTTCCATCAAACGGTCTTGTGCACACACCCCACGTGGGTTTCCAAACACAAGAACTGACACCTCTTGGACATCACCGTAACTCTAACTTTTCAAGCTCATATTCGAATACCCTTTGGTGAGAGGAGATCCTCATGACCTGTTACCTGATTAGTCAACAGCCATCTTTCATTTTTCAGGGAAAAGTTCCATTTTCCAATGTCTATAGTGCCCTTCCACAGTTGTTGGGTATACCCAATGAATTAAAAAACGGCCGTCTGGCCGCTTGAGCGGCCGCTTAAGCGGGCAGCAAAGCCCATCTGCCTAATATCGCCCTTAAGCGCCCGCTTGAGCGGGTTTTCAAAAAACGCCCGCTTTTTTCTCGCTTCACCTGTTTTTTTCCCGCTTTTTGCCCGCTTTTTTCCCACTTTTTTCCCGCTTTTTGAAAAAAATGCTGCTGTAAGCATGTAATGTTAATTAATTATATAATCCAAGTAGTATCGAGTATAATATATGAAGCTCGTATACATTAAATGTTCTATGATATACCTAGTCCTACTCTAGAATGCAAACTTTGTATGTAAGCTGTATATAATAGGGTACTGCTGTAATATATCCAAGTAAATATCATATTACTCTATTATACTTCTAATGGTTTTACTGATTTTATTGATATTCTTGCAGATTTCGTTCATTAGTAATTGATACTACTGGTTAGTATTACTGATTTCTTTAGAAATATATTTTTTATATACACATACATGTAATTTTGTATATAAATATATAAGAGTTTAAGCATCCACTTTTTCAAAAATCGCCCACTTAAGCGCCCGCCTGCCGCTTGAGCGGCTACAAGGTCCCGTCCGCACGCCTCCCGCTTCCCGTTTTTTAATACATTGGGTATACCACCTTTGTTCATAACTTTGATCCAAAGGTTGATTGACTCGATCCACGAGCTATTAAGACCGCATTTTTAGGATACTCAGTTTTTTTAGGAAGGATAGAAATGTCTGTGTCCTACAATAAAACATATGTATGCATTTGCTGATGTCACCTTTCATGAATCTGAGATGTATTTCGCTCGATCTATGTCATCCAATCCAGACAATCTTGTTACTAAAGTGGACTTCTTTAAATCCACCAGACTCACTGGGAATACCGTGTTGTCACCACCCATTCTACCTACTGCTATTCCGAGTACCCAATTAGTTTATCTCGAGTATACCAACGATGAAGGAATATGGATCCCCAGGAACACGCTCCACCATCGGGTCCACAGTCCGAAAGATTCCTCTTTACCAATTTATCTGCAAAAATGTATATGCTCTAGCACCTACATCCCATTTCCAATACATTTTAACATACTCCCTTTGTGAGAGCGGTTGCTACTGCCCTCAATAACATTCACATTCCAGAAAGCTATCATGAAGCTCTCCAACATTGTGGTTGGAAAGTTGCGATGTTGGACGTCTTCACTACAAGTCAATAACACATGGACCCTTGTTCAGCTCCATCGGGCCAAAATGTGGTGGCATGTGGCTGGGTCTTCTCTGTGAAGTGCAACTGTGAAGGTGTGATTGAAAGGCTAAAAGCTTGATCGGTTGCTAAGGTTTCTTTTTCCCTTTGTGGTTGTTAAAGTTTTCACTCTGACCTTCAACATCGATTTCTTTGAGACCCCTTTGGTACCCGCATTGCCTCTGTATACATTCTTATTTCTTGTGCATGTCTTAGGGACTTACCTTTGCTTGAATTCAACATAAAAAATGCATCTGGCATGGTGATTTGTCTGAAGAGGTTTAACCGTAGAAACCTCCGAAGTCTGTTTCTGGGGGAATCCTCTACCATGGTGTGTCGGTTACAATGATCGATTATGGATTGAAGAATGCTCAGGTATAATTTAACAAACTAAGCTCGGTCCTTGAATCCTTGTGGTTTCAACGCTTTTCGGGTGATCAAATCTTGTTCTCTTCCATGTCTATATCTGGCTTAATAATTCTAGCGGTACATTGATGACATTGTCATTAAAATCAATGATTCTCAAGGCATAACATCTTTGTAGCGCTCACTCAAGTCTCACTTCCACACTAAAGATTAGGGACAACTTTGCTACTTCGTAGAGATTGAGGTCCTTTGTTTTAAAGTTGTGATCAATATTCCCAATGCAAGTATGTTCCTGATCTCCTCAAGGAGACGAGGATGAGCGACTCCAAGTTTGTATCCCTGATGGACTACCATTCAACACATGTTTCTGGGGGGGGGGGGTGGGAGGGTGCTTCTCTAATGCAAAAAGGTTTTTCCGTGTGGTTGGCAAACTTATATATCTTACCATCACTCGTTCAAATATTTCCTTTGTAGTTGGTATGGTAGCCCACTCGAATGTCATTGGGCCAGTAGTGAAAGGATTTGTTTGCTCATGTTTAGTTGTTTACTGAAGTGATCCACTTATCATCTAAGAAGATCCATGTAACTCTCCTCCTATATATATAGGAGAGCCATTCTTTGAACTAATCACGTTGGATTATTATATCCTAATCACACTGTCTACATGGTATCAAAGCAGGCCCCTCCATAACCTAGTTTCCACCCTCTCTTCTCTCTTCTTCTTCCTCTCTCTCCCTAACCTTTTACCCTACCAGCCTTACTGTTTTGGCTCTGCCCTTGCTACCGATGACAAGGAATGAGGTATCAGGTTTCGATGCCGTTTCGACGGCGTGGAAATGGAAATTTTGGCAGAAATTTCAATAGATGCAACCGTGCATGTTTCGATGCCAAAATGAATGAATTGACTCTTGGAATTTTGCAGGCGTGATCTCTACACCTAAATGTATCGTTTTATGCAATAAAATTTTATATGGGGGTAGGTTGGGGCCAGTTGCTTCATGTGGGAGGTAAGGAAACTTTCCTATTTTTTGGGGATTTCGATGAAGGGTTTCATTGACAAAATGAAGGAATTAAGTTATGTAATTTCGATGAAGAGTTTCGTTGACAAAATGAAGGAATTAAGTTATGTAATTTTGCAAGTATGAACTATATACATGCATGTACTTATGTCTACTATAATATCAAATATTGGATGTGTAGGCATCCCCACATATATTAGTTGGGTTGATAGTTTGTTGCTGATATTGACTCAATTATCAATGTTCATTGGCTCCAAGAACACTAGTGCAATGTTTCCAAGAAAAATCATTATTTTTTGATGTGATTGGCTTCCTAGCACCCTCATTCTCTAATAAACCACCACTAGGATACATGTCGTCCACATTGAAGAAAATAAAAACAACATAAAGCATGAATTGCATAAGCATTGAATAATTTGAATAGAAAATATTAGGGAATGCAATGCAATTATGATATACTATAAGTAATAGACTATGTTTGAGTACTAAATGGTGAAATAACCCCAATGCCCCTTTACTCCTCTTCAAAAAGCAAAAATAACACCGAGAATTGCAATTTATCGAGATTTCCAACAAAATTTTGAGTTGTGCACAAAAAACCTCGAAATCCCTTAAAATTTGGCAAAATATGTCGAAGTCATCAAAATTTCTGTCAAAATTTCAGTAAATGCAATCTTGGTAGCAGCTTCGACGAAAATCGACACAATCACATGCTCAGGTGCCAAATTCCGTTGAAATTGAAATTTGTGTCCCAATTTTGCCAATTTCAAAAAAACTTCATTCCTTGACCGCCGATGTAGTGTTACAAGCAATAATATCGCCAGCCCTAGGACCAATAACTGATGACTGGAAATCCAACTATTGCCAAAGGTCTCATGACCAGTTGCCGTTGGCTTGAAGCCAATATCCGCCAGATCTAAGGCCAAAGATAGTATTTACCACGGGTACTAGTTGTTAGCCTCAAGGCCGAGGGCGGTGGTCACCGGCCCCCAACGGCTCGAGACCCCTCCTCCCCAACTTGCTGTCGATTAGTGGTCTATGGGATGATCTCTTCGTGATCCTTCTACATGCAATCCTCTTGTGTATTTCTTTTTTCTTTTGTAACAACAAAAAAAAAGACCCCTTTTGGTACTCTTATAAAGCAACAACAACTAACAAAGGGGCAGCTCTATTGGTCTTCCTCGCCATGTGGAACCCCTAAACTGCATGGGTGGGCGTTTTTTCTTCGTTGGTTGCTCTTTTTCATGATTAACATCATAGTGCTACATATCTGTAAGCATGGTAATTAATAACCTGCCTTGAGGCTCTCGAGGCTTACGCCTCTTGGCAAGGCTATCCCAAATGCGCCTCGAAGCTTACGCCTCGGTATCCTAGACTAAGGCTTATGCCTCACAATGTTTGAGGCCCACCTCAAAGCACCGAGGCTCTGAGGCTTAACTGAGGCACACACCTCAATTCTGGATATTAACGTCTTATGTTAACCATCAAATTGTCTACTTTTAAGATTATTACAAACACTTTCTTTAAAAAAAACCAGAGTTCTTGTAGTTAATAGTTATTTTTATCAATGAACATTTAATTATCATTCTCTGAGTGACTTCTTTCAATCGTCATTGTTAAATTTATCTTTGTTTGCCACCTTATTCACTATGTCAGTGAATTTTTGTATCATTGCTAACTATTTTTGGTTCCTTGTTCATACTAATTTGAAATTCTATCTCCTTTTATTTTTCTGCAGATGACATCTTTTATTCTAATAGTATAAAGAATGGATATCTCGTTATTTTTCTACATACTTATTTTAGTATTGTGGTGGGTCTTTAGTCTCTATTATCATTATTAAGTTTCACAATTAATTTCTATTTAATTTGGTTGTGCTTGTATATACCTATTTCTGTTGTACACAAATGCACATATATTTCACATACACACACATATATACATGCATAATTTTTTTTGACCTTCATAATTTTAAGGCTTACGCCTCGCCTCACTGAGAAAAACGCCTCGTTATGCCTCACGCACTTAACAACTTTGTCTGTAAGTGTTTTCCTCTTACCATGCAATATTTCCCTTAAGAGTTTTTACTTTTCACATAGGTATGTGTGCTTTAATTTGGTAGTATTATCTGGTTACCAATCGTTTCTAACCAGTAATCCTTCATTCTAAGTACAATGCTTAAAACCTCATGGCTTTTGATAAAGTAGAGACAATGTCTAATGTCATTTACAATGATATGTGAACAATTTTTGTCATCAAGTTAAATGACATCAACTACCTATTTGGGATGGATGTTGTGTCCATCTTCCTGAAGTCCCACAATAAATTGAAATATATCACTAAAGCCCTTCCTGCCCACCCTGAAGAGGCCCTTCCTGCCCACCCTGAAGAGAATCCTATGTGGGTGACAACAAATAGTCAAGTAGGCCATTGGCTATGGGGTAGCATGGAACCTGTAACGACCCCGCCTCCCAGTAACCCCCAATTAAGGGAGACCAAGAGGTCAGAGCCGTTATCCCAATTTCCGGATCAAAGGTTCGACAAATAATCAATAACAATTATCAAATTCTACTAACTAAGCTGAAAGGCTGTAATAAAATAAAACTTTGCATACCTTTTTTTCCTAAAACTTGGACATCTACTTTTATCCACATCCAAAGTCTATTCAAACTGATCATCCTTTGCACTTTAATTCTCATTTAATTCCACATATGCCACTTTACTGTTTGTTCTTTTCACTTGTACCTAAAACGCTGACAAACAAAACGCGGGTCAGCATAAATGAATTATGCTGGTATGTGGGGGAAACAATAATCGTGCAATTAACTGTAACAACATATTGCAGTCAAATATGATTTAACAAACAACTTTACGTTTTCAACATAACTGCTCAATCCTTACATACCCTAACCTCTGCGCTGTCCCTGCAGTGGACCTGGATGCTACCTTCCTCATGGTAGATCCCCATTAAACCCCACATGATCCTACCTAACAGGTAGATCAATATCTAGGGTTGAGTCGCATGGCACTACCCATAGGTAGCCCAATCCCTAACTCATGGTGTGCTAAAGAGTCGGATGACACTACCCATAGGTAGCCCAATCCCTAACTCTTAATAACCTGATGGTCCCACTTAACAAGTAGACCCTTTACCAGGTTACCCTTTTCATCATTTGCAAAGCCACAGAGGAGGACTAGGATCTGAGCCAGTCATGTATGCATACTTATGGTGATAGTCATAGTCACTTTATAGTTGCATGAAATAAAAGTCATCCAAGCAGTTATTTTTAGGCAACCGATAAAACAACCGGGAATCGCCGTGAAACTAAAGCGATTATCCATAAGCGTAACCACATACCTGTCAGGATGACATAATAATCCAATCAATCAAGTATTCCAAATAGGCAAGCAAACACATAATGAGATCCTGAAATATGCATACAATTTCTTATTATTAATCATAACATCAAGATCTATTAAACTTAGCTCGCTTCCTAGGGTTTCTAATCCACTTTTAGGATTTCCATTGCAATTAGGGTTTCCCTTCATCTCTTACTATTTTAAACCCTAATTTTTTACAATTACTCACAAACCCTAATTATCTCATCCATTCTTCTCAAAGGATATTAAGGTTACCTTTTAACAACATATAACCTTGATATCAGAAAAAGCATAATTAACCATCAATTAAGTCCATTAAGCCTCTTTTACATTAAAGCTACCATTTTTATCCTTTTAATCCATGACAAGATCATTATGCTCATTTATCATCAATTCATAGTTAATTATGGTCTAAATCACACATTAACCCTATCTGTCATTAATTCAACCTTTATCCATTAGAAAACCCTAATTACTACATTAAGGGTATTTATCCACAATTAGGAACTTTTATACTTGAAATAGCTTGGAATTGTCATATCTCAACTTTATTCACGATTTTGAATAATTAAAACCATTATGAGTCACATTTACTAATATTAGGGTTTCAAGGCCCATTAAAGCATATTTATGCACATGAATTTCTAAATTAAACCAATTACGTGCAAAGTTCATCCTTTTTGTTCTCAATATAGCTTTTTACAATTAACAGGTTAATATCAACTTTAATCATCCATTGAACCCTACTAAATACATTAATCATCTCCAAATAGGGTTTCTTAATCTTTAATTCATTAAAGTTGATAACTTACACTACTTTTCGAATAGCAAGAGGAATTAGCTTCTAAAACCATTTTTATTGAATTCCTCTCGTTTTTTCAGAGCAATTTTCATATTTTATGCGTATCCATCCGAGCTACCGATATTTAAATACGACTTTTGCAAGATATTACTTACCAGAGCCAATCAGAGGGCGCCATGTGTCCCTTCCATGCAATGTGACTCACCTATCTTGAAAACATAATTGATTTACTCTTCCGCCCTCACGTAAGCGATTAGCGATGAATAGCGCAGAGGGGTAAATTCGTGAAAAACCCCCTGGTTCATCATCTTCCTCGCGATTCCTGTTATCCGTCAACCTGGTCCGATCGCGGGGAGCTTTGCCCTCCCTCCTAGGGTCCGACGGCTGTCGCCCCTTACCGAACTAGCTTTGTCGCGCCCCGCCACACCTAGGGCGCCACCTAGCTGCGGCCGAGGTGACTGGAGTCGGGCCAGCAGCGGTGCCCCAAGCGGCGGACCCAACAGGTCTGACACGAGCTTTGACTGAGGTTGGGAGCAAAGGGAAAGGAAGCCAACATCCCAGATCTTCGGGGTAGCTTCATGCCTCCATACACTCGTCTCTGGCTCCTCCTTGCTCCAAGGATCGCGTTGCTCCTCTAACCTAGGGTTTAGAGCGAAGAAGAAGAAGAAGATGAGGAAGAGAGAGGGAGACGTGGGATCTCTCTGGAACTCGAACCAGAGCTCTACCCTTATATAGGGGAGGGTATCCACACCCCAAGACGTTCATCCAAGAGGGAACAAGTCCCTTTTCCCAATAGGAACCCAAGTTCCTTCATTAGGAAGCAAACTTCTCTCTCCTACTTATTTCCTTATTTATCCATAT
Source organism: Alisma plantago-aquatica (assembly GCA_963693085.1). Lineage (NCBI taxonomy): Eukaryota > Viridiplantae > Streptophyta > Magnoliopsida > Alismatales > Alismataceae > Alisma > Alisma plantago-aquatica. Next base: position 846,018,775 of record OY856413.1, read on the forward strand.
GCTTTGGTCATTAGGGAAACCGAGAATTATCTCTTTTAATCTCCTTGTGCTTGGCTTTTAACCCCTTGGCAGGAAATTATATTTTGTTTTAGTAGAAAATATTTCCTTTTTATCAATACCACAAAATTCATTAATGTCACATTATCCTCTTATTTTGCATTATTGGTATTTTCTCTTTCTTTCTTCTCCATTGGGGCTCCTTGGACCCCAAGAAACTCTAATATTTCAAAATTCCTTTTTAAGGACACTTATTATCCTTCTAGATGCATCTATATTCATTATTTCTCATTATCTTATTTATTTCTTATTAAAATATCTCTTTTGAGGATTTCCCTTTATCTTTCTTTTTATTTTCCTCATTGGCATTCCATTTAACATTAAGAATCCTTTGGATACGAAAATCCATCAAGGGTAACTCAATTATACCTCTTTCCACTTATTTTCCATATTTTATCATTGTTTTCAGTTTCTTTCTTAATAAAGAAATATTTAATTGATCTTTTCTTTTCTTGATGCATTATCTTTTCAACTTTGGACTCCTTGGAACCCATGGAACCCAAAAGGCACGAAATCCACCTTTGGATTACATACTTTTGCCTTCTAGAGGTTTCTACATCTTTGTTTTCTCCATTTCTCATTAATAATGGAGTTCCTTTTGTCTTTTCTTTGTTATTGGGCCCAATATCCAATAAAGCCCGCCAAACAACCAACAAGGCTATTGTTAACGAAACTCATGTATTCAAAACAAATTATATAATGATTTGTTCCAATATCTTTAATATGAGAAATTACATTTCTCACCAAATGAACCCAAAAGTTGGGGTTGTAACATCCTTCCCCTCTTATAGGAATTTTGTCCTCAAAATTCCATCAAGCAAACAAACAATTCAAGATAAGACTTTGCCATATCCATCATTGGCCCCTATGTGGCTTTGCCCTATCCATGGTGCTTCCAAAGAACCTTTATCATCACATATTCTTTTCTCTGAGTTCTTTCACCTTGGCATCAAAAGATCTCACAGGTGACTCAGGTCATTTCAGCCTCCCTTGTGGCTCACTAGGTTCATTACTCAACACATGGCCTGGGTACCTCACATAGTGCTCTAAATTGGATACATGGAACTCATCACACATCACATTATCCTAAGGGGTAAGGGCAAAACTTAACCTTCTCCACCAAACCATGTTAAAAGAACCCATGCATCGGGGACTCAGCTCTCTTAGCTATAAGCTTAGAGAGGTCGGATTTCCATGTCACATATTCCCCCACAGTGATCTGCATGCCAGTCTACTTTGCATCAGCTTACAACTCATGTCATCCCTGGGCTCCTTTCAGCCATTGCATGATCAAAGTGACTTCATCTGCACACATTGTGGTCTTTTCCTGACCTTCGCGAGGTCCCTTCACCAATATCATCTTAATGAAGTGGCGACCGACACAACCTCCCTTGCAGAGCTTCTTTACATCCCGATACTGGCTATGGTGGTTATCATCACATCTTACAAAGGACAAGAACTGTCTCTGTATATCACCCTGAACGAGCACACATGCTCTCCTCAGACCCTCTAGTCTGGAACGTACTAACCATTAGCTAGGGTGATAAACTGTACTAACATCGAGTTTTTCATGTATCTACTCCCACCTTATGGAAGTGTACCTTTAGGTTATACGCAAGAACCTTTGAACTCGCATCATGGTGTAGTTGTACCATCTCTCTCATATGTAGTTCAACCGGATATGTCCCTTGACAATACTCTTTCTCTCTCATGTCATCTAGGTAAGGCGATCTACCATAACCCATATTGCATCTCGACCTTCCTTGGTCTAGGGAAGACTTACCACAACATCCATAGTGATGAACTCCCATTCCCTCTCAGGGACTCTTTTATCCTCTATATCGATACACTGGGTTACTGGTGTTCGTTCTTCACCTCTTGGCTTGCATGACAACATACCCCATGCATCTTTATCTTAGGCATCTAAAGTACTATTGTCACTTATTATCTTGGTAGTACCACGGTACATGGTGATCTTAAATTTTTATTAAGATTAAGTCAAAATTATCATTTTGCATTTTTGTTATTAATTGGATAATCTTGTAGTACCACGGTACATGGTGATCTTAAATCATGATCTCCCGTATTGTCATGATTCTTTAAGATCGATTCCTCAGAAACCCTAAACCACTCTAGTCGGAGTTTCATCTCCTTTTTCTCCAGAGAAATGCATCTGAGGTTCTACAACCATCCTTTTATCATGATAAGCCCTAGGCTGGCTAACCAAACAACCATTAACTTGATCAACCAATATTGTTACATCTGAGTGTTAGCCAAACTTATCTCTTTTCCAACTGAGGGTTAACCTAACATCCCCTTCTAGTCTCCATCTAAACTACGCAGCTGTATCTCATCCAGAGCATCCATTACCACTTCACATCCTTAGGTGTTAGGTAAAGTTGAAGACATACACCTCCACTTATTATTTCATCTCAGCTCTAAGTCTATCTTCATCAAGAAAACTCTGAACTTATTATCTTGGTTTTTCGAACTCAACCTTCATAGCTCATGATAACAACATCCTCATAAGATGACTACATTATTCCTCTTAGTGTTTGTAAACCATCCATGTATCGTTCACTCCACCAGGGTATGTTATCATCCCTGTCCTCATACCTCATGGCAACGTTCCAACTCACATCACCTTTTATCCTTGGTATATGGCATGCGTATTGTCCTATCTCTCACTCCCATAACAAGAGGAAATAAGCATTTGGCTGCAGTCCAAATACAGAGTTCTTCCTGTTCCAAGAGTAGAGATGGTACATCCCACCTTGCCAGTACACCTTTAAATCTAAGTTGAAACGTGCCACATATGTCTCTACATCGCAAACATCTCGATATCAAAGTTACTTCCATGGAAAACACATTCCTTGGTCATCTCCTCTAGGTCTATAGGGTGCCGACACTTTTGGGGTCATCCCTCTTCCCTTATGCATCCAGAGAGTGCCCTACTCATCTGCCCTTTGGGTCCCATGAGTTCATGAAGGTGATTAATCTCCTAACCCATGGCCCTCAGACAATGATAGTTGTTACCTCCCGACCCTATGGTCATATGCAAATAGGGAATTAGGCAACTCCTACTTCCATCGGTCTTATCCCTACTTGACCCTAGGATAGACTTAGGATTCTATTATAGTACTTACCCAAGCCTTCATCATCTCTTTCTCTGCATTCATGGGCTGACTTCCATCCTTTCATAGGGTCATGGAAACCTGCCTACCTTGGTCAGGCCCCATACCGGTTACCTCCATGGTAACACATCCACATGCACTTAGAGATGGTTATCTATGGGTCTACAGGTTCATTCTCATACTTTTCACTTAGTTTCTCAAGATCCTATTGAGACCTCTTTAGGTTATCTCAAAACCAACAAACTGGTAAACACCCTACAAAAAGGGTCCCTCTCCCAGGATGGGAGGAAACTACACCTCTTGATAACAAAGGCCACAAACACCCTTATGTCTAGGGTTTACATTCATATGAGCATGCTTAACCCTAGCAAGCCACTAAGGCACCTGCGGACCACCTGCTAAACCATGCTAGGTCACACTTGTTCTCATCTTCAACATTGGATCAAGATCAAACCTTCCCATGTCATCAACTTACTTGTGAGGGGTTCAACAAACATACCTTAAAACTTAAGGGGTTTCCTTTTCCTCTAAACATGAGGAGTACCATGCTCGAATCTATAGAAACTCAAATCTCATCATGATCATCGGGTACACCACTTCCCCTCTTAGGCCTAGGAACCCCAGGTTCACTTCTCTGATGTCCATCTGTCTGCTCCATCGTACAAAATTTCGATTGAAATTGCGAAATTTCGACCGAAATTTCTGATTTTTTTTCAATCGGACATCGAAATGCATGTACGCAGAGAATGGGACATCATTTCGCAGAAATTTCGCTAAAATTTCGCACTTAGGTGCGAAATTTCGCAAAACAGTGCAATTTTCACCCAGTTTGGGCCATAATTTCGCAAAATGACACAAAATTTCGATAGAAATTTCGAGATATTTGTTCCTAAGACTGCTGCCACTACATGTTAGGTATTTTGGCGATTCTCTTTGTATCTTTTGCTTATAGAGGCTATTTTCTTTGATTCTAAGGTACGTTTCCCCTATCCCTAGCCCATGTATACCTCTTTCTATGTTTACACTCTTCTAAAAGATGTGAAGAGATACTATGAAAAATAACAAAGTTCTAAGTGCTACTGCTACATGTTAGGTATTTTGGCGATTCTCTTTCGAAAATCACATGAACTACAAACAAACTTGAGGATCTATGAAATAATAGTATTAAGTCCGCAATTCTACAATAAATTTGTTATTATTACACATATTTATACATAAAATGACTTAAAAATAATGCATTTTCTTTGATCTATGTATACATGACCCATGTAACCTAACTAAAGTTTAACACTAGACTTAAGTTGTAACATGTAAGTTTGTAACTTGCAACTGTAAGTTTTAAGGTCTAAGTGGTAAATTGTGGGTTTGTAAGCTGTTTACAGTCTAACGGACTTGACAATTCTGTTCATTTGTGCACTCACTCATCAAGACATGGATCCCACCCTAACCTTTAAACATATAGATTTATTATATAATCTAGTGTGTTTATGTCTAGACTTTGTGTTTGCAGAATTTCAAAGCTTAATTCCTTAATTTTGCCATCGAAATTGCCATTGAAATTTTGTCGAAATTGTTCAGCTTCCTTCACTTACAAATGTGGGAGACCCCCCATATCCAATATGAAATATTATTGCATATTTGAGTAGATCTTGGCGTTTAGATCATCCTGGTAAATTTTCATGATTTAATTCGCTTATTTGGTCGTCAAAATCGTTAGGGTCGTAAATATCGAAATTTAGTGCGAAATTTTGAAAAATTTCTGTTTCTGGGCCATTAGACACGACATCGAAATCAGATATTTAATTCTATGGTCTACTCAACCTCTTAACCACAAACCAAACATTTACAAGGTATGACATGCACTTATTGTCATCCTTCTACTCGAGCAACACTTCAGAGTTGAGTCCTCCTCAAGGACAATCAACAAGGTACAAGGCCTCACAACCTGTTACTAAACCTCTCCAGGTCTAAGGAACTCTTCTTCTCATCTATACCATAGGTACAGAGGTACCAGCAGACTCATCCTCTCTCTAGGGTTTGGTTCCTCTCATGGCAACCAAGACATCATCAGCCTCCAGGGATCAAGCATGAGGCAACCACAAACATCCACTTAGGTCGCATCATCCTCAACTCTCCACTTTTCCTCATATCTCAGAGTCTAAGTTTCCAACCTTCTTGCTTGGGTCCTGCTCTCTCTCTCTCTAGAGCTAACTCCACAACCAGCCTTATACTAAAGGTCCTCTCTCCATGAAGATGGATCAAGCTCACAAGCATACCTCTACGTGAGTGAAGCCTATGTTCAAACTTATGTTTGCTCAAGGTTATCCCTAGCCCTTTATGCTTATCTCATCAACTATCCAACATACTCCCTTGGCCAGGGTTTCAACCTACTGCTCGCACCACTGACGTACTCTGGGTGTATACTATGCCCTACTCATATAAGCCCATAGGGTTTCTATAGGTTCTTCTCTAACCTCATCATTGAAGGAGCTATCCTTCTCTCTAACATGCACGACCCTTCCCAGGGTTGGGTCGGCAAAGGCACTAGGTCATCCAACCTCACATGGCTCATAACGTCATGGACATCCAAAAGCATGTCCACACACCTGGTCTACCATGACATCTAACTCATCATGTCATCTCACCACTTAGGGTTAGGGTTAGTATCGTCCTCAGAGGATGTGCTAGGTCTCCACTTATAATGGAGGTCTCTACCTCCAAGACTAACTCTCTTTACTTATCCTTCTGACAAGAAGGTCTAGCCTCAGGTCTCTCCTGAGGGCATGACAACTTATGTCATACGACCTAAGTATGTATCTATTCTTTTACGCTTAATCTATTAAGCTTACGTCCATTACATCTTATTTACATGCTTTTTATTAATTTGGTGGAGGATTCCTTAAACCTTATCAACCTTACCCATACCTCAAGAGGGTGAGGAAAAGAGAGAAAACCCTAGTCCTTATAATCCTTAACAACATTTGAGTTGAGAAGGGATGAACAAGATGAGAGAGTCCTAAATGTATCTTATTTCGAGTCAGATCCTAAGATATCGGCCAGGCAGTCACACTAATCCGGGAGTCCTCGTATTCCGACTAGCGGTGCGGAGGAAAATCTTGCCAGCCCCCAAACGTGATCCTTTTCTAGACACCTCTGTCTTTCGGAAATTCCTCTAATAACTCCCTTAGGTTCTACAAAGTTTGTAAAATTTAATAATTACTAAAGATTAAATGAGGAACCTACGCTCTGATTCCAAATGTAACGACCCCGCCTCCCAGTAACCCCCAATTAAGGGAGACCAAGAGGTCAGAGCCGTTATCTCAATTTCTGGATCAAAGGTTCGAAAAATAATCAATAACAATTATCAAATTCTACTAAGCTGAAAGGCTGTAATAAAATAAAACTTTGCATACCTTTTTTTCTTCTAAAACTTGGACATCTATTTTTATCCACATCTAGAGTCTATTCAAACTGATCCTCCTTTGCACTTTAATTCTCATTTAATTCCACATATGCCACTTTACTGTTTGTTCTTTTCACTTGTACCTAAAACGCCGACAAACAAAACATGGGTCAGCATAAATGAATTATGCTGGTATGTGGGGGAAACAATAATCGTGCAATTAACTGTAACAACATATTGCAGTCAAATATGATTTAACAAACAACTTTACGTTTTCAACATAACTGCTCAATCCTTACATACCCTAACCTCTGCGCTGTCCCTGCAGTGGACCTGGATGCTACCTTCCTCATGGTAGATCCCCATTAAACCCCGCATGATCCTACCTAACAGGTAGATCAATATCTAGGGTTGAGTCGCATGGCACTACCCATAGGTAGCCCAATCCCTAACTCATGGTGTGTTAAAGAGTCGCATGGCACTACCCATAGGTAGCCCAATCCCTAACTCTTAATAACCTGATGGTCCCACTTAACAAGTAGACCCTTTACCAGGTTACCCTTTTCATCATTAGCAAAGCCACATAGGAGGACCAGGTTCTGAGCCAGTCATGTATGCATACTTATGGTGATAGTCATAAAAGTCATCCAAGCAGTTATTTTCAGGCAACCGATAAAACAACCGGGAATCGCCGTGAAACTAAAGCGATTGTCCATAAGCGTAACCACATACTTGTCAGGCTGACAGAATAATCCAATCAATCAAGTATTCCAAATAGGCAAGCAAGCACATAATGAGATCCTGAAATATGCATACAATTTCCTATTATTAATCATACCATCAAGATCTATTAAACTTACCTCGCTTCCTAGGGTTTCTAATCCACTTTTAGGGTTTCCATTGCAATTAGGGTTTCCCTTCATCTTTTACTATTTTAAACCCTAATTTTATACAATTACTCACAAACCCTAATTATCTCATCCATTCTTCTCAAAGGATATTAAGGTTACCTTTTAACAACATATAACCTTGATATCAGAAAAAGCATAATTAACCATCAATCAAGTCCATTAAGCCTCTTTTACATTAAAGCTACCATTTTTATCCTTTTAATCCATGACAAGATCATTATGCTCATTTATCATCAATTCATAGTTCATTATGGTCTAAATCACACATGAACTCTATTTGTCATTAATTCTACCTTTATCCATTAGAAAACCCTAATTACTACATGAAGGGTATTTATCCACAATTAGGAACTTTTATACTTAAAATAGCTTGGAATTGTCATATCTCAACTTTATTCACGATTTTGAATAATATAAACCATTATGAGTCACATTTACTAATATTAGGGTTTTAAGGCCCATTAAAGCATATTTGTGCACATGAATTTCTAAATTAAACCAATTACGTGCAAAGTTCATCCTTTTTGTTCTCAATATACCTTTTTACAATTAACAGGTTAATATCAACTTTAATCATCCATTAAACCCTTCTAAATACATTAATCATCTCCAAATAGGATTTCTTAATCTTTAATTCATTAAAGTTGATAACTTACACTACTTTTCGAATAACAAGAGGAATTAGCCTCTAAAACCATTTTTATTAAATTCCTCTCATTTTTCTGAGCAATTTTCATATTTTATGCGTATCCATCCGAGCTACCGATATTTAAATACGACTTTTGCAAGATATTACTTACCAGAGCCAATCAGAGGGCGTCATGTGTCCCTTCCATGCAACGTGACTCGCCTATCTTGAAAACATAATTGATTTACTCTTCTGCCCTCGCGTAAACGATCAGCGATGAATAGCGCGGAGGGGTAAAATTGTCAAAACCCCCTGGTTCATCATCTTCCTCGCGATTCCTGTTGTCCGTCAACCTGGTCCGATCGTGGGGAGCTTTTCCCTACCTCCCAGGGTCCGACGGCTGCCGCCCCTTACCGAACTAGCTTCGTCGCGCCCCGCCACACCTAGGGCGCCACCCAGCTGCGGCCGAGGTGGTCGGAGTCGGGCCAGCAGCGGCGTCCCAAGCGGCGGACCTTGTAGGTCTGCCACGAGCTTTAAGCGAGGTTGGGAGCAAAGGGAAAGGAAGCCAACATCCCAGATCTTCAGGGTAGCTTCGTGCCTCCTTCATACACTCGTCTCTGGCTCCTCCTTGCTCCAAGGATCGTGTTACTCCTCTAACCTAGGGTTTAGAGCAAAGAAGAAGAAGAAGAAGATGAGGAAGAGAGAGGGAGACGTGGGATCTCTCTGGAACTCGAACCAGAGCTCTACCCTTATATAGGGGAGAGTATGCACACCCCAAGACGTTCATCCAAGAGGGAACAAGTCCCTTTTCCCAATACGAACCCAAGTTCCTTCATTAGGAAGCAAACTTCTCTCTCCTACTTATTTCCTTATTTATCCATATGCTTTGGTCATTAGGGAAACCGAGAATTATCTCTTTTAATCTCCTTGTGCTTGGCTTTTAACCCCTTGGCACGAAATTATATTTTCTTTTAGTAGAAAATATTTCCTTTTTATCAATACCACAAAATTTATTAATAATATATCACATTATCCTCTTATTTTGCATTATTGGTATTTTCTCTTTCTTTCTTCTCCATTGGGGCTCCTTGGACCCCAAGAAACTCTAATATTTCGAAATTCCTTTTTAAGGATACTTATTATCCTTCTAGATGCATCTATATTCATTATTTCTCATTATCTTGTTTATTTCTTATTAAAATATCTTTTTTTGAGGATTTCCCTTTATCTTTCTTTTTATTTTCCTCATTGACATTCCATTTAACATTAGGAATCCTTTGGATACGAAAATCCATCAAGGGTAACTCAATTATACCCCTTTCCACTTATTTTCCACATTTTATCATTGTTTTCAATTTCTTTCTTAATAAAGTAATATTTAATTGATCTTTTCTTTTCTTGATGCATTATCTTTTCAATTTTGGACTCTTTGGAACCCAAGGAACCCAAAAGGCACGAAATCCACCTTTGGATTACATACTTTTGCCTTCTAGAGGTTTCTACATCTTTGTTTTCTCCATTTCTCATTAATAATGGAGTTCCTTTTGTCTTTTTCTTGTTATTGGGCCCAATAGCCAATAAAGCCCGCCAAACAACCAACAAGGCTATTGTAAACGAAACTCATTTTTTCAAAACAAATTATATCATTATTTGTTCCAATATCTTTAATATGAGAAATTACATTTTAACCAAATGAACCCAAAAAGTTGGGGTTGTAACAGAACCCTATTTCGCTGTCAAATACGTGTGGTACCACAACAACAAAGTGACGTGGGATGAGATGAAGTGGTTCTATACACATGACTAGAACAACCTCACCTCTACAATATCATGGACAAAATCTTCTTTGAGCATCTGGGAAATCATACTTTGAAGGTATATTACGATGCAATGAAGGCATTTGTCAATCAGTTCAATGACATTTCTTCCACCAAGTCAGTGGACATCTCTAAAGAATGTGACTCCATCCTGTCTCATTGGATCCGGAAAGCATCCCGAGATCGTACTTTGGATATATATTTTTATGCAACGAAGACACTCGTCAATCAGCTCAACAACTTCTCTCCACCACGCTTGTGGACATCTCTAAAGAACGTGACTCCATATCTTTTGATTGGTTTCTGAACGGGCCCATCCTAGCTATGCATCCATCTGCCAACGACTTCTGGATGCTGATTCTCTTCCTTCCTTGGACGAGGGTTATGGGAGACTGTCCTTGCAGAGAATAAGATGAACCACTAATTTTTCAGTTTATTAGAAAAAAAAACCCACGCTATATGTAGGAGAGGGGGACACCTACAAGCTTGGGAATCTGGTAAACCCGTACGGGTCAAGACACATCAGCCCATTTACGTAATAAACTAAATTACTAGTAACTCTTAACACTCCCCCTTAAGCTGGAGCATGGGTGAAACACATGTCCAAGTTGAGAATATAAAAAAAGATAATATAGCCCTTACAAATAATCGATCTCCCCTTGAATCTTGCAATACAATAATTGAAGCACTCAAACACTTTGATACTCCCCTTTAAGCAGATAATCGACTGGTCTTCAATCACACTTTTAGAAGCAGGTGAGGGAGCAAGTATAAAGTCAGCAACAAGCCACTATGTAACACTCCCCCTTAAGCAATTAAGTCCAATCATGTACACACGCAACTAATCGGTGTTTCCGCTTCATGATAAAGAAGTGACATATGGAGCAATAGTATTATCAACAAAGTTAGAGCAAGTGGCATCATCTCAGTGACTAATGTCGAGTAGTCCCGAGAGTGCTGAATCAGAAGAAGAAAATTTTGAGCGCTGGAGAGTAAGTCGTCAACGTACGTAGCAAAACATGGACAAGACAAAGAGTGTCGGAACACTAATAAAGTAGTCAATGTGTACATGGCAAGGAGCCAAAGACAAGTTAGAGAGTGCTGAAACACAAGGTAGTTGAGACGAGTAGCCGGAGTGCATAACCTCTTATGCAAATCAGCAGTTAAGAAATAAACTTCCAGAGGTTATGTACAACCATAGAAGAATGAAGCTCCTCTAGAATCCACAAAGCAAACAACAATAGAAGAAGTTCACAAGTCCTCCATAAAGCACAATGTAATAGAAAGTATCATTTAATAATAGCAAAGTGAAGATCTATAGAAAAATACGAAGATCCTCATACAATCGCAATAGAAGAATGATCCACAAAATATGTAGCAACAATCCACAGATATATATAGCAGTTGGAAAATGCACAAAGATGGCATTAGAAACAACTTACTTCTTCATTTCCTCTCTTGTTATCTTCCCTCTACTTATTTCATCCTCTATTTTCTCCCTCATGCCAACCACGAAAAAAATCCAGAGAATGGTTAGGGTGGAGTAATAAACAATGCTAGATGAAATGGAAATAAATGGAGGGTAACCGATAAGCTGAGTCGATGTACTACATGGCTCGATTACACAAATCCAGTTAAAAAATTAAATGGATCTTTGTGCCGGAGGGCAGACCCCGACGATAAGGATTAGGTCAAAATATCATATCCGAATAAAAATCCAATTAGCAATAGGCATAATAGTATATGTGGGGTGACATTAATTGAGGGAGGCACATCATATGTATGTCGTGCTGAAAAGGGGAATACACACTAAAAAAATATGAAAAAGTGCTTGAAGGGGAAACAAATGTTGTTGTTAGAGATAGAATAGGGATAAACCATGTACAGAAGCCATCTGCCATGTGATAGTGTCACAAAACCGTTTATCCACCAATGCCAATTCCACTGTCATGGTAATAAGTGTAAAGGGGATTTGTTTGCCCATCCCTCGAGTTGCCCATATCACACGCAACATATGCAATAAAAAGAACAACAATTCCATTGAAATAACCACCAAGTAGGAGCAGTTGCACGAACCCTACAACAAGTTGAGCCGAGAAGGGGAGAAGGGGGGCGTGTCGTACATAATTAGGGCTAGGGGGAGAGCCACAAGGCCTCCGTCCCCCAGCAAGAAACCCTTACATGTGTCTCAGAGAGAAGCGAGAGCTATTCTAGAGAGAGAGTGAGATTGTGATTTACTTTCATTTAAGTGGTCTGCTTGATTTCATATATTTTGATGTTTCATGATTCATCATTTTATGCTTTCTAAAATATTATTGACATACCCTTCAAGAGAATAAATTGTAATATACATATTCATATAAATAAAACATGTGTAAGCATATACACTCACATAAAATGTGTTTATTTCTACAATATAATGTATATGGTGTGTCTGTGTGATGTCATGCTGACACTACCTGGTCAACTGGATCAACATCTGAAAACCATGGTTGTATATGATCCAATGTTACAAATATGGCTAAAATGATGAAAATAAACTGGCATGAGTATACAATCAAAAGGCTTTGCATTAAGCATGCATCAATTATGTGTTTACTACCCATATGATTTACTGTTGATTGAGTCACATACAATCAGTAATTATAAAATTGCTACGATGATAAATATCTCTTAGTTTATGCTTGTAGATGTATAAGTGCAAAAACTGTGTGTTAGAATATTAGCCTATTTAGTTAATAGGTTAATTGGTCTATTTTGTACATGGGCCTGTTGCCCATGGCCCATCAGGGTTTAGTCGCTTCCTTATAATAGCCTCCTCTCCTATATATAGGATAGGGGTGTACATATCAATAGTATAACACAATATCATTGTATACACTTGTTCACATGGTATCAGAGCATTAGAGAGAGAGAAATAGAACCCTAGCCGCTGGCCCCTCCTTTTGTCTCCTATCGGTCTTCCCTCCAGCCCTAGTCGCTCCTCTCTCTCCTAGAGAGAGCAATAAGGGGGAGAGCCCGCCTACGTGCGGCTTTCGCCTCCTTCCATGGCTTAGGTCAGCCGCCCTCTAGGCACTTCCTGGCCTCCATGGCTTCTCCTCCTTAAAAATCCAACCTTTTAGCCGACTCCATCCTTCCTGGCGATCTCCATGGAGCTATCCATACGTCGCCGCTTTCCTTCCTCACGATCTATCAGCCGTTTTCAAGTTCGAGTCCCTGGACGGTGTTAATTCCCGTCTAGATCCGTCAGTCCGTAGTCACTTTCCCCGTCTTCTCCGAGAAAATCAATTTGTCAAGCAGCTCTAGGCTCCAACCGCTGCTATTGAAGAAGCCACGCCAAGTAGATCAACCTTCTGCTTCAGCAACCGTCGCCACCATGTCCATCTCCTGCCCTGCCGAGTCCGCATCCATCCGCCGCACCAACCATTGAAGTAGCCACACAGATCACTCCAAATAGTCTTGTCGTCCCCTGCAAGGAGCAACAACAACAACCACTACAAGGTGCCGCGCCCATCATCCATACCGCCTACTCCAAGCAGTGTTGCCGTCCCCTACATGGAGCAATGACAACAACCACTACAAGGAGCGACGGTGATCCACACCCTTCCTTTTCATCACGATCTACAGGAGAACGAAAGATTGTGCTAATTCCCGTCGCCCATGGTGAATTTTGGGTTTCTTTGTCTCCTTGACGACGCCTATTCCTGTCAGATCATGCTTCAACAGTGTCACACGGTGTGTTGGACCAACAATACGACGTGTAGAAGCCCAGAATCAGCTCGGCTGGCGCAAGGTTTTGTCCAAATCGCAAGTCACATGGCGTATTGGCTAACCAACATGGCGTGTTGACACGGGTCTGTCATCTTCGACTTCATCCAGATCGACGGTTACAAGACGGGTTGCAGACCAACACGACATCTCTGCGGAGATCTGAGTTAGGCCTCCAACATTATACACGGCATGTAGGATTGCTACACGGCGTAGTGCACTGTGTTTGTCATTTTCGAGCGAAGGAGCTGCACGGCGTGTCGGAAACCTCACACGGCGTGTCAACAGGAGCCTACCTCACCCCCGACAAACTATACGACGTGCCCAGTCACAGACACGACGTGTCAGAGGCAATCTGCCCACTTCCAGATTCAGTATTGATGTCCTCCAAAGGTCGATCTCTCCTCCAATACTTGATGATAATCGGATCCTGTTGTTATCTTTTGACCTAGCAAAATTTTTGCGGGGCTCTGCCCCCACACCCCCACGTTTGTCCGCCTAAGGGCTAAACAAATGTCCTTTTTGGGTCTAGAAAATATCCATTTATTTTCTCTATCCGAATCTTAATCGGTTTGTTTTGCATATTGATTCTAGTTATCGGTCTTCTGCTGATAGCCATTTCGATAGTGCCACTTGTTCTACCGAATAACATTTTGGTAGTTTTCTTTTTGTTCTCTACATACTACACCTCTTGTTTTACCTTTTCCTTATATTTCTCTTTTCCCACACCATCTACTCACTCGTCGTATTTGGTGTGCGGGGGGGGGGGAATAGAGGAGAGAGATAGAGAGCAGGGTATGAAGAGAACATGAGAGAGAGGATATGAGGAGAGATAGAGAGACATGAGATGATATTCCAGGCTATCTTCATGGAGCTTCATGTTCTTCAGCACATCCGTTCACCACTTTCAGACAACATTGAAAGATCTCACAATTGCAGCATTGATACCAAGCCTTTCGCGTTCATGCTGTATTATGGACGTCAAGATAATAGTTGTTGCGGCTAATTCTGGCCTCTAGTCCCTTTGGTGTTGATGACGTTCCAGTTGATCATCCATGCTCGTTGATGGTGTTCCAGATGGTTCCTTCTTCATCTCTGAAGCTCGTCATCTTCAAGCTTGTGCAAATTTTGTATCTGTAAGTATTCATCCAGAGTGATCTTCACCGAGTTACTGTATCACATCTTCTTCGAGTTGCATCTGCTACTTCTAAGTGTTGAGACGATACCTCAACACCTCGACCAGCGTGTTCGTGTCACGTTATGCACGTCGGTGGTCTTCTACGCTTATTCCAGTTGGCTACACTTCTTAGACAAGTCAAAGACACCTCTACTGCTACATCGACATTGCTCCGCGTTTGTGTCGCGTTCGTGCCGCGTTATGTACGTGAGATGTGTTGAGTGCACTTATTCCACTCCACATTCCTCTCCAGTGAAGATGGCGTTGTCGTAATTGTCTGCTTCACATGTTCCTCATTCCAGATGCACTTCAAAAGAAAGACACCTTCAAAGCTCGAGCTTCTCCAACCTGCAGAACTCATCTCAAAGAAGCGTCATCATATCTTTTTAGTTAGGAAGTCTTGTTTAAGGGGGAGTAACAATTTTTGTATGGGGAGTGACATCTATCTTTCATTTATCGTTTATTTCTTATCGTTCAATCGAGTCATATAACTTCAATCTTGGACATGTGTTCATCCATGCTCCAACTTGAGGGGGGGTGTTAGAATATTAGCCTATTTAGTTAATAGGTTAATTGGTCCATTCTGTACATGGGCTTGTTGCCCATGGCCCATCAGGGTTTAGTCACTTTCTTTGTGCTTCCTTGTAATAGCCTCCTCTCCTGTATATAGGATAGGGGTGTACATGTCAATAATATAACACAATATCATCGTATACACTTGTTCACACTATGTTTTAGATTAGCTACAATAATTATAGAAATCAATTTGTATACAAAAGATAAATATTTGTATACTTATATTAATAAATATACTTATATTAAAGTATACCTATATAAGTTATGTAATATAACATATTATTACGTAAGAAATCTTATTAATATCCATAGTTGGTGATCGCCCTTCTAGCATCTAGGCACCCAAGGGGGTCTACTTAGGTTTCCTCCTAGGGCTGTAAATGGGTAGGGCATTCCCATTTACCCAACACCCTTACCCTGTAGGGTAGAATATGGTTAAACATAATTTTACCCACCATCCATTTACCCTTTACTGGCTTTACCCACACCTAAAATGGGTAGGGTAAAGGGAGAGTTTACCATACCCGCTTCACTCATTTACCCATTAGTATAAGGTTAAAATAATAATTAGGGGTTCTAAAACATTTACTAATTCCTACTAAAATCCCCAACAAACTTCACAAGAACTTGACTAAACAATCAGTAGCACGTCAAGGTTTTTGTAATCATATATTAGAGAGTAAAAGAATTCCTTGACAAGAAATAATATACTAAAAAAAGTTAGTCTTTGTTTGTAAAGATAAATGTTGGGTTGAATATTCGTATTTGGGGTATTATCACCGGAAACAGAAGTTATTACTATCTAAAATTAGTTTTAGGAGTGTCTTTTGTTTGATGTAGGTAGTGTTTTGAAAATTGTACTGAGCGGCCGCTTAATTGCCAACAGATCCTGGCCGATTAAAAATCTCCTAAAGTGGTCGTGGAGCAGGTTGAAGAAAAGCGGCCGCTTTTTGCCTGCTTCACCCGCTTTTTTCCCGCTTTTTTTGAAAAACTGTTGTAAGCATGTAACATTAAATACATTATTTGGTCCAATTACTATTAACATACTATATACTAAATTTGCATACATTAAATGTTTTATGATATACCTAGTTCTAATTTAGAATGCATACTTTGTATGTGAACTGTAATAATAGGTATTGTTGTAATGTATCCTAGTAATTTATATGTAACTATTATCTAATTTAGAATGCGTACTTTCATTAAATGTACTATTGGTATAATGTATGACTAATTGATGATGTGCAAATGTAACAATATGTTTGTAAGGTATCTATGATAAGTTTATTGTTTATAGTTTAGCTATGTAAATATGTGATACAAAAGTGTTGTTTATCATGCATATACACTTATGATTTTATAGGTGTAGGGTGCTTTATCTAGGACAAGTATATTGTTTACTATATTATATAGCTATTATAATCATTGTTTTATAGTTGTGTTATAAACTATTTGGGTGTTTTATATTGTTGTGTACAATGTTTAGATATTTATAAAAGTTCCAAAAGTATAGCATTTATTTGCATATGTAATTTTACATAAAAGTTTATAAGAAAATAAATCCCGTTTTTCCAAAAAGCGCCTGCTTAATCGCCCGCCTGGCGATTAAATCGGCTACAAGGTCATGTCTGCACGCTTCCTGCTTTGCTCTTTTTAAAACATTAGATATAGGTAGTATCATAAGAAATGATTGTTGAAAATATCATATATACATCTTCATGATGCTTTACCTATTTCACTTGTTAACCTACACATTGCCTTGTGGGTAAATGGGTGCAGGTAAGGGTAGGGTAAGGGTTTCCAGGGAAAGAGTAATTACCCTACCCATGTCACTTGCAACTTTAACGCATGTTAGGGTATGGGTAAGCCTTTACCTAACCCTACCCTACAACCCTAGTTCTGCCTACCTAAAATGGAAATTGGGCGCCTGGGTGAGTGCTTAGGACCTTCGAGGATGCTTGGGCGGCCGCATATGGGATCCTTGATATTTTTTAAAATTTTAATTTTATAATGTCATTATTATCATCTATTTGGTATTTATAAGTGCTTTTCATGCGTTTTAGGGTACCACCTCCCTCTTAGATGAATATTTAGGGTGTAGAACATTTATTACACACATAAAAATACCTTATCTGTGTAGCATATGTTATATTGTGTATATAAAATGTAGAAACATTGATAAAATTCTGGATCGTATATCCACAATTATCCAACAAGAGAAAATATGTAACATTAGTAGTACTATCATGTTTCCTTGTGTTGATTTTGAGAATTGTAATTCGTTTTTTTGCAAGAGGGCAAAATGAACAATAGCGAGTCAGGTGAGGCCACAATCTGGCCGCCTTGACAACTGCAATTATATTGTATAAATATTCTTGAGAATGAAGATCTATCTTTACGTGTGAAGTAATATGCCCAAAGAACAGTCAGCAACAATTACAAATAGGAGGAATAAATGAAAAATTGTTTTTGAAAATTCTATGGGTGTCCAAGGCAACCCGAAGCATTTAAGGCGTTCCTTCAGTTTATGGATCTTTTTTATGTTTCTTCATGGAGTTGCATATATGTGACCTTGGTTCCTTAATGCGTGATACAACAGTTTCTTAAAGTACACATAAAGGGAAATATCACTATAGATATAATGTGTTGTTTACTTGTGCTGCTTTGTTATTCCTGTAATATTAGTCCCATATTGCTCACCTGTACTTATGTCTCTACTCTCAGTTGCTATATTAGAGACTACCCTGTAACCTGTTTTACTCACTAAATAAACAATTCCTTTTCTATTTAGATGGTATCAAGAGCAAGTTTCTTTTTCCCCACCCACCCGTCCGCAGTGACGTAACAACCCCCCCCCCCCGGTCGCCGCCGCAAACCCCTCCCCACCCTCCCTTCCCCACCGTCAACCCCCTCCCTCTCTCCTACCGCCCCCCCCCCCTTTCCCGCCATCGCCCCACCCCTCTTCCTCTTCCCCGTCACCACCACCCCCACCCCCACCGCAACCACCCTCCTACCCCTCCCCCCCTTTTCTGCTACTGCTATCCTTAACTCTTCTCTTTCTACGTCTGGGTAAACTACCACTCTACGTCCGGACAACCACTGACCATCTAAGTTGAGAGTCTCTCATCTCACCGTCTTCTCTTCCTGCGCCTCATGAAGGAACATTAATTTTCCTCATGACGACGTAGGTTTTTCTATATGCATACTGTTTTTCTATATGCATACTCTGCCCTATACGGGTTCTCTGATTTGACTTGTCAGATCTCTGTTGCTGCTATCTTCCCTGTCGTGGGTCTATGATCTACTCTGCTGCTGCGCCGACTACTGCCTCTGCTATGGCTTTATCTGAGCCTCCTCGCTCTCTGTGTGTCACCACGGTGAAACTTGATGGCGGCTCCAACTATCATCTGTGGTCGACGTCCTTCGTTCTGTATGTCAAAACCCAAGGCCGGTATCACCATCTTACTACTGAGCCTCATGTTGTTCCTACTGCTGATGCAAATGACAAAACCAAACAAAGCTATGCACAATGGTCTAAGGACGACTCTGGAGTTATGTCGTGGCTCCTCAACATCACTGAACCAAGGATTAGCCAATCTCTACTCTGCCTTCATGATGCTAAGGCCATGTGGGATCAACTTTCCCATGTCTACTCTCATCAGGAGAATCCCAAGCGAGTTTTTGAAATTTTCAAAATCTTGGCCAAGAAGGAGTTCTCCCCTGACACCTCTATTGACGACTTCTACAATCAGTGCTCAGCTCTGTGGAATGAGCTCTACTACCTCTTGACGACGGACATCAAAGTAGCCCAGAAACAGCGCAACGAACTTCAACTTGTTCAATTTTTGGCTGCTCTTCCTGCATCCTTCTCTGGTGTGGTCGACTAGATTCTATCTAGTGATCCGCTGCCTACCCTCAGAGATATCTTAAAAAGAGTCCAACGACTACCATCCATGACTCCTGCTCCTGCTATTGAGCATCCAACACTCATTGCTCGCCTTGCTGATTCTGGCCGTGGCCGTGGAGGTCGACCTCCTCCCTCGGGTGGTTGTGGCTCATCTACTCCTGGACGCGGTGCCCCTCTCGGCCCTCGCTACTGCAACTGGTGTGGGTGGGACAATCATACTGAAGATCGCTGTTGGATTAAGCATGACAAGCCCGCTTGGGCTAACCAGGCTTCTACAAATTCTACTGCTGACATTACCTCTGACACACCTACTACTCCGGCAAACGCAGACTGGCTTCGTTCTGAATTTGAGAAGATGTTCCAGGAGCGTATCACACAGCTACCCTCCTCTACAGCGGGACCCTCTGCTATGCTTGCATCTCCAACTACTGGTAACAATAAATGGTGTATTGATTCAGGTGCATCTACTCATATGGCCGGTGACATTCGCCTATTTTCTGCTCTCAATAAAACTACTATTATCCCGTCTGTTACTGTTGCAAATGGTTCCAAAACTACAGTTCATGGCACTGGCACAATTCCTCTTTCACCAAAGCTACAACTAAATTATGTTTTATATATCCCACAGTTTTTTGTTAATCTTTTATTTGTAAGTAAGATGATAAAACAACTCAAGCGCTCTATTAAATTTGATCCTTCTGGCTGTGTTTTGAAGTATCTCCGCACGAAGATGAGGATTGGTTCGGGCCATGAAGGACCAGACGGGCTGTATTATCTAGATGGACCTCCTGCTGCATCTGCTCTGCTATCTACTTCAGTAACTGGACTATAGTGGCATTTTAGATTGGGTCACCCATCAACTGCCAAATTAAAACATTTATTTCCTGCTTTATCTGAGAACAATTTTATTTGTGAAACTTATGTATTGGGCAAACAAACTCGTTCTGTTTTTCCATCTAAGAAGGTTATTGCTTCTAAAGAAAATTTTGACATTGTTCATGCTGATATTTGGGATCCTTGTTCAGTATCGAGTCACTCGGGTGTGAAATATTTTATGACTTTCATTGATGACTACTCTCGCACCACATGGCTGTTTTTGCTTAAGGGTCGGGATACTGTGATGGAAACTATTCGTACTTTCTTTGTTGAAATTCACACCCAGTTTAACAGACCTATTAAAATTTTTCGTACGGATAATGCTCTTGAGTTATGCAAAAATCTGTGACCTCCTTCTGTGCCGCTCGTGGGACCATACATCAGACCACTTGCCCTTACACTCAACAAAATGGCGTCGCTGAAAGAAAAAACCACCACTTACTCGAGGTTGCTCGCACTCTTCTCATACACTACAAAGTACCCTTTATTTCTGGCCTGAAGCTGTCTCTACGGCTTGCTATCTTATAAATCGTATGCCTTCCTCTGTTTTGCAAAATCAGGTTCCTTACGCCATTTTGTTTCTTGATAAACCTTTATTCTCTCTTCCTCGCATTTTTGGGAGTACTTGCTTTGTGAAAAATCTTCGCTCTGGACTCACAAAACTTGATGCTCACTCGATCAAGTGTGTTTTCCTGGGGTATTCCCGTACACAAAAGGCTACCGATGCTTTGATCCTATTAAAAAACAGTGGTTTGTTAGTGCGGATGTGACCTTTGAGCACATGCCTTACTACTCTACTGATGGAGCAAAACTGTCTGCTGATATTATGGCCACCACACCTTTACCGACTATTGTTGAGGATTTACCTTCTCCTGATATGTCTACGGAACGCCCATTGCAAGTCTACCAGCGCAGGTAAAAGAGAAATACTATTTCTGAGGCCCCGGTCGAACCAACTCCTTTGTCTGCGGTTGATCCACCACCCAGTGAGGTATTTTCTGACTCGGACCTTCCTATTAGTTTACGGAAAGGTGTTCGTTCATGTACTCAACATCCTATCAGTAATTTCTGTTCCTCTGACAATCTATGTGGTAGTTTTGCATGCTTCACTTATGTTTTGTCTGCTGTGACTATAACTAAATCAGTGGAAGAGGCCCTTCGCATTCCTGCCTGAAAACATGCTATGGAGCAAGAAATGCATGCGCTCTGCGATCGTCAGACATGGGATCTAGTCGATCGTCCCTCTTCTTGCCCTACCGTGGGCTGTCATTGGATATTTACTATTAAATATCAACCGAATGGCACTATAGAACGCCTGAAAGCCAGATTAGTTGCAAAAGGTTATACACAGACATATGGTGTTGACTACTTTGAGACTTTTTCTTCAGTTGCACGCTTAAATTTTGTTCGCATTTTGATATCTATTGCTGTGAATAAAGACTGGCCTCTGTTTCAACTCGATGTCAAAAACTCCTTTCTATATGGAGATCTCCATGAGGAAGTCTACATGGAGCAACCTCCGGGATTTGTTGCTCAGGGGGAGTCTACCTTCAAAATATGTAAACTCAGGAAGGCCATCTATGGTCTTAAACAGAGCCCGCGTGCGTGGTTTGATAAACTCAGTCAGATCTTAATTACCTTTGGCTTTCGGCGATCACAATCTGATCATTCTGTATTTATTCGTAAGTCAGCAGCAGGACTTGTTATTCTTATTGTGTATGTTGATGATATTGTCTTATCTGGCAGTGATAATGCGGGTATACAGGCAGCCAAAAATTATTTAGCACAACACTTCATCACCAAGGACCTTGGCAAACTGCGATACTTTTTAGGCATTGAGGTTGCCAGATCATATGCAGGAATCTGTCTTTAACAGAGAAAATATGTTCTTGATCTGTTGCAGGAAACAAGCATGCTAGGCAGCAAGCCAGCCAACACTCCTCTAGATCCTATTATGGATTGGGACGATGACAACTCTCCTCCTTATGCTGATCACCACCAGTTTCGGAGATTGGTAGGCAAGCTTATCTACCTGACGATCACTAGGGCTGACCTAGCAGCTGCTGTAGGATTCATAAGCCGGTATCTTGATAAACCCCGACAGTACCACTGGGATGCTATTTGTCACATCTTACGATATCTCAAAAGCTCGCCAGGGAAAGATCTTCTATATAAAAAGCATAGCCATTGCAATTTATCTGGATTTTCAGATTCTGACTATGCAGGAAGTCGATCTGATTGGAAGTCTACTTCTGCATATTGTACTTTTGTGAGAGGAAATCTAGTCACCTGGCGAAGCAAAAAGCAGAATGGTTGCTAGATCCAGTGCCGAGGCAGAATACAGAACCATGGCTCATACTACATGTGAGCTTCTGTGGGTCCGTGGCCTTCTACATGAGTTTGATATTGCTTATTCCAGCCCCATTCCTATGTTCTGTGACAACAAAGCCTCTATTTTTATTGCGAGCAACCTCACTTTTCATGAACGCACAAAGCATATTGAGGTTGATTGCCATTTTGTTTGGGAGAAAGTTCTATCTGGGCACATCTGCACTCCATATATCAGCACTAACAAGCAGCTTGCGGACATCTTCACCAAAATTTTGCCTAAAGCTCGATTTCAGACTCTAATTGACAAGCTGGCTTGTTTGACATCTATGCTCCAGTTTGAGGGGGAGTATAGATATACTGTGTTGTTTACTTGTGCTGCTTTGCTATTCCTGTAATATTAGTCCCATATTGCTCGCCTGTACTTATGTCTACTCTCAGTTGCTATATTAGAGACTACCCTGTAACCTGTTTTACTCACTCAATAAACAATTCCTTTTCTATTTATTATCACTTTTATAAAGAAGTCCAGCCCATCATTGTAAATGCAAAAGATAACTGATCAAGAGAATGATTATAACTATCTATGAAAAGAGTGCCAAAAGGCAATGTATGGTCGATGAATTGGCAGTCATATTTTTTATCCTTAAAATAAAAACTTTCATACCTCAACCACATCCATGTCGGGGTTGATCCTGGGATCCTTTTCCATTTAGTTTCTTTTTCTGTCATATTTTCCTTGGAGTTGCAAAAACACTAAATTCTTATGTAACCGTATCTTCCCTAGTTACCTTGAATACTGCATTCATTCTCCCTTTTTAACGTTTTCCATCTGAATTACACCACTGATCCTAGCATGTGCATTTTGGACCATGTTGGGCCTGCTCCAATCATACAAGGCAGCACTCTCGAAGTCTTCCCTTAATATCTTTTACTATTGGATACTTGAAGGCATGAGGAGTGGCTTGTGGGATATATCACGTGTCTTTCTTGTAGTAATGTCCAGAGTTTTTAGAGAACAGGGTTAAGGACTGTATTTGACATGGTTATGTGGACCTTACTTTCTGACACAGGAAAGAAGGAGGTGGGAAGACAGATCTACTTATTATATGAACTATAAAACCATAGATGAATATTAGGCCTCCTATATAACTAAATAATGTTACTAATTGTGCTCCATGAATATTGCATTTCAGTTCCTTGGAACTTTTTGCTATATGGAATTGCAGAGATATTCAGTGTGTGATTTTCGTTGCTTTTAATGATTATTGCAGTTATTGTCTTTATGGAACTCTTGGGCACAAGTTGATGTCTGGCAATGTCTCCAGAGATGAGCTGTATAAAGACACTCAAATTGATGTTCGGTGCCAGGTTCTTCTCTCTTTGTTTTGTCAGAACAGTATAGATACCTGTTGAGAATTCTCTGTTTTTGTTAGATCATTACCTTAAACTCGTATATAAGTTTTCATTTTCATATAAATTCAATCAAGGAGTCACTCCCGACAGCGAGGTTCAAATTTGACGTGTCTGATACTATGTTGAGCTGAGCTGCTTATTTTGTGATCTTTTGTCAGTTAAAGATACTTTCCCCCATATTTGTGACCCACCATCTTGTTTTACTGGGGACTTTGCACAAGCAAAATCTCTATAATATAGGTTTATGCTATTGGATTGATTTTTATATATAACAGGGACTCTTGCCATCTAATGAGGGGCCAACAGTCAGACCTATGTCATTACCTGATATAGCTCCATTGTCGTCGCAGCAAGTGAACAAGTTCCCTGTTATAACTTACTTGATGAATCAGTGATGTCAGCAGATGATTCAGCATATTGTTCAAAATCTTTTTGAAAGTGATCTGGCCAAATGCCAGCAGTCGTCATACGGATTGGTACAGAAGTATTGGTTATTGATAAAGCATCAAGAGGAACATTGGTCAAGAGAATATGGATCGCCTATATAGGCTTAGCATGTTAAGTAAGGAATATGCTGGACGCCTTCGTAACAGTCAATGGTGTTGTGACAAACAAACCCACTTAGACTTATAACTGGGAACTCTCTACTCCCCCTTTCTTTTGTACTACAACATTACTGCTTCTATGATATGTAGATCCATATACTAAGATGGTATATATTCGTGGTAATTATTGGTATGATTGTCTGACATAATGACTTCCTTTATAATACTGCCTCCCTGTAATGCAATACTTTCATACTCAGGGTAAGTTCAGGGTTTTTCTTTCTTTTTATTCACATTTCTCCTTCTTTTCTGCCTAGAGCCTGTGGATGTCTCTTGACATTGAGATTTACCTCTTTGGTCCTAAAATTCATGGCCCTAAACGTAGTGCAGGCTGCTCCTTTCTTGCCTTCGGGCTGATGACATTCATATAACAAAAAAAAAACAATGAGAGGCAAATATTGGAAATACTTTTAAACCTTTAACTGCAAAAGCTGTCGGCAGTTGTTTAGAATCATAACGCATATTTGGAAGGTTCAAAGTAATAGAGACATACCCATTGTGTTACATTTAATTTGTGTGACAGTTGCTTCTGACAGAATTGTGATTTTTATGATGTAATCGCAGTTTGAACTGATTTGATTCTTGATTATGGTTTTCACCAAATGTAATTTGTGCATGCTATATGTACAATGTATTTTGGTAGATCCATGTGTTTTTATTAGTTCCGATGTGATCTTGATGCTTAATTTTGGAACAATTACTGATATTGTCATTTTCTATTTCTCTTGTTAGATCCATCAGCTCTCTTTCAGTCCTCACACCGATGCTAAAGGGATAATGGATCTTGTGGGATACCTCTTGCCAAAGAATGTTGTACTTGTACATGGAGAGAAGCCCAGCATGGAGAAGCTGAAAGGAAGAATTCAGTCTGAATTGGGAATTCCATGCTACAGCCCTGCTAATAATGAGGGTGTGATGTTTCCAACAGCCCGACCAGTGAATATTGATGCTAGTAAAATGTTTCTCAGGAATTGCGCTGGTACTTTCTTCAATGGGTCAAGTAGCACGGCCGCATTGCACAGTGAAGATGAGATTGTTGAATCATCACAGCCAAATTACATTAGAGATGAAAAGGTGGTTGAAGGTATTCTGGTGATGGACAAAACTAAAAGGCCCAAAGTCGTTCACGAGGATGAACTTTTTCAAGCAGTGGGTATAAAAGAGCAGAAACTAAGGTTTTGTTATTGTTGTCCAGTGGACACCAAATTCCTGGAAACAGAAACATCAAGTGATATGATTGCTCCACTTAATAACTCTGGTTGGCTGCATGCATTACGAGTAAAGATTGAAAATTTAGGTGATATTAAAGGCATAACGGAAGCACCTAATGAGCTTCGACTTCGTTCATTACTGATTGAATGTTGCTCCAAGAGGAGTTGTCCTTATCGCACCAAACCGGAGGCTTGTGAAACTGGGAGGCATTTAGTTTACTTTTGTTGTGCTTGGTCGGTTGCAGATGAAGTGATTGCTCAGAAGATACTGTCATTAATAAGGACCCTTAATGTACAGTAAAAAGATAGCATGGAGAGTCCAAACATCTCTGATACTGATAAACCGTCTGATAGTGGGGTGTGAAACATTGACTTAAACCTGCGGACGATGTTGGAATTTGAATACCAAACTGTTGAATTTAAAGGCATAACAATAACATCAATATTTGTACTGCCACTGGCTCTTAACCACAAATTAATGTATGTATCGGATAGCTATCGGTCATAGCAGTGAATTTAGGAAGCTACATTCCGTGATGTCACAACTTTAAAAATACCGTCAGGCAAAAATATTTGGTGGAACGGCGAGGAAGTTATCGTTGTGGACTTGGGCTGTGTTTGGTACACAGTTATAATAAATCTAGTTGACATGGATAAATTAACCGGTTGTATGTTAACCCAATGTACGATAATTGTTGTTTGGGACAATGACAAATAAAGTCAGTGGCAAGTTGTCCATTGTTTGGTACGCTAGCAAGTAATTTTTTTTCTTTCTAGACGAAGGATATTATGTCCTACTGTTATATGTACCAAAAAATCTGTTGGAGAGGCTCAGTTAGAAATTGGTATCCACGACAGAATAACCAGTTCTCTGCGGCAACAATTTGAAGCGGCACGTTATCCTAAGAATTCCCAGTTAACTAATCTCAGCGGCAAGTTATTTTTCTGCTAAATGGCATAGAAAACAACAGTCAATTTGCCGCCCCTGGTTTAATTACCGTGCTGGCGCTCTACCTGGAAAACAAACGGAGCTTTAATCTGGCATTCCTTTTCTAGCCTAGACGTAATATAACTCCCTTCTCTCACGTTCGGGGTCATATTCTGACTTGCTCATTCATCGTGATATTTGTCATGCAAACACGTTTCTTTTATTCGACATTATATTTGGCATCCAGGAAAAGCTTATTCTAATCATAAATGAGCACATATTCTGTAATAGTTGCGTCTACTATTTATTTGTGTATTTGCTCTTATGAGTCTGAATTTGATGTATATTTTTATATAGTAAAAGTTCAAACATTGTAACCTAACTTAAATTAATCATACTGCCTGTTAAAGTATTTCAATTGATGAAGGCCATGGACCTGTGCTTTACTAAATGTCGATGATTTTGAACTTGGAAGTCAGGAAGACTAGAAAATCCGGTTTCATTTCAACTATTCGGTTGAGATATTGTAGTAGCTAAACACCATTCATGTAGTTCATAGTCAAAAAATGTGTATTAGTTCAAAAATCTATTAACAGGTGTGGGGAAGTGTTCAAACTTAATACTGAGTGGGAATTATTTCAGGAACAAGGAAAAAAAGGTACTATTGTTGGTTTTGTAGCCTTGTAGGGTTGCTTTAGAGGTACTAGTCCATATTTTTTAGTGTTACGGTAGTGGGATGAAGGGTTTTTCATTTCTCTCTTTGGTGTTCAAGATATGCTCTAGTGACCCCTTAGGGATCGTGGTTCACATTTAAATGATTATTATTGGTTAATAAAACATACAAGGAACAAAAATATAGCAAACACGTCACACATATCACTTGCAAGATTTTACAAACAAAAATATGAAAAAAGAATAAACATGAGAATGGAAGCGGTAGTGACGCATTCTCTATTCACATGTAAAAAGAAAAGGAAATTTAAAGAGAAATGGATAATATGAAGCTTATTAGAAGGTTTGCTAATAAAGTGAAAGAAAAAAACACACGTTAGCTAAAAATATGAACCATAGTTGAATAGAATCAAAAGTTACAAGTGAATGTGAAGTTGATAAATATATTCCTTATGACATGCATAATTAAATATCCACAAAAATAGTAATAAAACTAGATAACAGATCATGTGGCGTGTGGAATCCACCAATATGTTTCCTCTGCTGACGGATGGGAAACAACCATGTCTCTTTTCTTGTGACCAATCAAAGGACACCACCAATCTTCTTTTCCGGCATTAGAAGATAACAACAACTGAGGATGCCATCCTCATATGCACATTGCTAGGCCGATGCTTCCTTGCCTTACAACACATTTCACAAACAAGGTGTAAGGGATGGGAAGAAGATTATAATTGAGCACAAGGACGCCATTGCCAAGCTTCTCTGAAGATAAGCAATATATGGTATAAGGAGATGCTAGAATTTGAGAACTAAAAGAATGATAACCAGAGCATTGTAACAAAAAAATTTGTAGCAAAAATTCCAAGGCTCAAGTGTGATTAGTAAGCCACTAGATGTTTCCTATTATAGGAATATGTTGGGTTAGCCCATGGTGTCTCAAAAGGAGCATCTAGAAATAACATTTAGGAGTCAAAGTCGTCATCTAGTGCCTACTTGTATAGTGAATAGTTCCTCTCGGTTGAACTTTCACTTCATTTTCGATGCACATTAGTATGTGCAATTCCTAGGGTCACGTACAACAACTATGTATTTGATTGAGACAATGTTTAGACGACCGTTAGATGAACTTAAATTTCATCCTAGATGATTCTAAGTCAAACTCATGGTTCAATTGAAAATTATCCTTAAGACTGAATTGATCTCTAAATTATTTTTGAATGAATTAAGAGTTAAAGCAATCCTCACTCGATTGAACTATGAGTTTGACTACAAAAATGGCATGTTAGATATGAGAACAAGTCAAATTTGGATCTAATATTTTCTAAGAAAACCTAAGGACCCCATTGGCTCCCTTTGCTTATAACTAAGGGTAATCAATGTCTTTTTATCAGCAACATCATGTTTTATAATAAGATAAAAAATATGTGAACAGTTCACACTTTTTTACATTTCATTATAAGAATGAGCTTCACAATGCTTATCCATTTAAGTGGTCTTCAAACTCATGTAAACCTGAAATAATCAATAGTGTAGTTAGAGCGAAAATATGAAATATTACACTCATCTAAACATGTCTATATGGATGCCCATGGGCCAACAAAATCAATTTATCAATTCCATGACTATTGAACCTTTTTGCATTATGCCTAACCTCCTTTCAATATCAATATTCACTAGAGAAAGACCTTCTAATCAACAACAATTAAACTAACAAATGTTGATGGGTCACTGGGGTGCATATCAGTAGCAAAAAGGACCCTCCACCTAACAATTCTGAAATGCCACTCGACCAACTTTGTTGTCTTCTTGGGAGTGGGTCCAATCAGTTCAAGGAAATTTGTAATATCATTTTCTTAAATATGAATATAAAATGTGCATTTGGATAAAGTAAATCCAATTTGATGGATAAGGAAAACAATTGGATTTGGTTATTGGGACATACATTGTAAGCACTGAAATGTCATGACAACCTAAAGGTATACTTTGAAGCATATTTCTATATCGTTCCTCACATGTTTGGTGGGGAAATCCATGTCCACTATCGAGCACCTAATACACACTATTTTGTGAAAATTACATTTTGCGAGTATCCCTGGATAGGAATGAAGTTGAACTACAGACATGAAAAGAGAATGACATCCCCATTGATGAGTATATATAGAAGTTCTTGCTAATGGGAGACTATGTCTGATGTATGTATTAAGAAAGAAGAGTGCAATTGTTCTTAAATAGTTTAAACCAAAACATAGGGAGAAAATTTCCATGTTGATGCCCCTAATATTCTAGTAGATTTTTGATAAGGCTTTGAGGGCATAATCCTAGCTTGGGAATCGTGTGAAGAATTCATCCAACAAGAGGAAGCAACCTAATCTAGAACATGAGAAGACTAAATATTCTACTTGGCAGAAATTTCATTTAGGAAACTATAGTCAGGTTCCTTTCCATAATCAATTGTGTGTCATTCCTAAAATTAAGTATGACATGTCATACCCAACTAATACAATTTCATGGGAGATGATATATTCAACAAAACAACAACAAATCACAAAATTATAAGAAATGAATGGAAAAGAGAGTTGTTGAAACTATATCATAGAAAAGACAAAGATGAAGAAATCAATGTTGCAATCCGTTAAAATATTTGAGTAATTGACCCTTATGTAACATTAATCAATAGTCTTTTTCCATATAATATAGGTTAGTACTCTTTATAATTCTTCACAACTTACAATAAGACATCTACTTGTTGAACCTAGTGACATGTAATAATCAACAACATCCATAAAAATTTCTTTCTACATATATTAATATATTAGAAGGGGCCTCATTTTAGAATATGTGATGTAAACCAAAAATTATTGAAAAAAAAATACAAGAACAAAGTTGAAAAAGTTTATACAAGGATAGATTTTAGAAGATCCACTCATTCATCAAAACTATGTTATTACTTTTACATGTATGCCAACTAGGAGACCATGGAGAGGTGAAAATGTGACTTTTTAAATCTAACCCATAAACTCCCAACTATGAAGTAGGGTGATAATCGATGGGAATTAGAACAAGAAATATTGTGGAAGAGATATAATATAGACTCACCCTTGTACAAATCTGTAAGTACTGCATTGAGTCTATTTGAAGGGAAAAACCCTATCAAAGGTTAAAATGATGCAATAAAATCAATATAATATGTATTAATTAGAATTCCACAAATATATAACTCATTGGGTTTATTACATATTATATAATTTAGTAATTCTCCTGACATGTAAATATGCACTACACTTAGGAAGAGTCAATAATAGTTAGTTGGTTCATATGTATTTATATAACATCAACCAAACCCTAACCCTTTGGTGTTAGTCATCATTTATACATGTAATCTGGTCTTAGTTATATGCTTTGTCCTCACTTACACACAATGCGAGTTCAAATTATCGACGTGTCACACCTCCTAGTACTACTCTAAGCCCAACATGATTAATCACATTCAAAAGAAGTTCTACTTTTCAATAGGTCACCCACTTAGTACTACTTTGAGTTAAGCATGCTTAATCACACACAATGTAAGTTCAAAATTCTCAAAAATCACCTATCCTAGTGCTACTCTGAGATGAGCACGCTTAATTTTAGATTTCCTATTAAGGTGTTTCCTATGAGGATTGGTCAAATGATTCTGTTTAAGACCATTTTATTCTTGACCTGAAATCCTAGGATGTTACGATCTCTCCTTCTTAGACTCTTAACGTCCTTGTCAAGGCTCAATTACATGTCCTCATAACCTTTTCTCCATCTTAGTGCATACCCATAATGGTTCATGTACACCCAACTGCCGTTGACGACTACCAACACAAGGGTGGCTCCATCTTGCCTCTGCATAGATAGACCTTTCCAACATGCCTGGACTGCATGATTCAAGATTGGTGTGCTACATGTCTTTATAGGCTCCACTTACTAGAGAGAACTATATCTGATACCATCTGTAACACATGTGACCAGTTCTCGAGGCTCTAATAAAGTTTTGGGAATGACAATTGGCCCCACAGACCACTACTAGACCTAGATGAATAATTCGTCCTCACTCATGCACATCCCGGGATCAATTTACCAACATATCACCCATCCTTGAACTACTCTAAGTCGAGCACACTTAACTATAGAGCACCTATTGATGCACAACCTAAAAAGGAGGCAAACCTTGGTGATATGAGCAGTTCACTTGTTCTTTTTAACATAATTTCTTTTGAGGATTCAAATCCTAGGATGTTACATGAATTTGACCAAAATAGGGGACAAAATAAACAACATAGAGTGAAGGGAGGAAGAGGATAACTAACAAAAAGTGGATCATACTAGGACATTGGTCATCAATGTAGATCTCCCCCCATTGATGGTTGATGGCCAATGAAGGTAGGAGTTAGATAGTCTGATGTATGGCTAACTTTGATTGATTATGTTTTGTCGACTATATATAGTCGATGAAGAGTAATCACTAGTACAGTATTGGTCTCTTGGGTCAGTTTTTTGAAGCCTGCAGCGTCACTTTTTAAGCGACGCCTAGGTGGGCGTCGCTACAGTACTTGCGACGCTATAGAGGTAGAAAAACCGACCCTAGAGAGGTACAAAAACTGACCCTAGAGGGAACAAAAACCGACCCAAGAGAGGTAAAAAAACCGACCCAAGAGGGGTAAAAAACCGACCCAAAAGAGGTAAAAAACTGACCCAAAAGAGGTAAAAAAACTGACCCTAGAAGTCTTCAAATAGCTGTAGAATTTTGGGATGAACCTACTGGGTCAGTTTTTGTGTATAACCGACCCAACAAGTATCTATTGGGTCGGTTTTTCTCCATAAGCGACCCTAGAAGTCTTCAAATAGCTGTAGATGAACCTACTGGGTCAGTTTTTGTGTATAACCGACCCAAGAAGTCTCTATTGGGTCGGTTTTTCTCCATAAGCGACCCTAGAAGTCTTCAAGTAGCTGTAGAATTTTGGGATGAACCTACTGGGTCGGTTTTTGTGTATAACCGACCCAAGAAGTGTCTATTGGGTCGGTTTTTCTCCATAAGCGACCCTAAAAGTCTTCAAGTAGCTGTAGAATTTTGGGATGAACCTACTGGGTCGGTTTTTGTGAATAACCAACCCAACAAGTATCTATTGGGTCAGTTTTTCTCCATAAGCGACCCTAGAAGTCTTCAAATAGTTGTAGATGAACCTACTGGGTCGGTTTTTGTGTATAACCAACCCAAGAAGTGTCTATTGGGTCGGTTTTTCTCCATAAGCGACCCTAAAAGTCTTCAAGTAGCTGTAGAATTTTGGGATGAACCTACTGGGTCGGTTTTTGTGTATAACCGACCCAAGAAGTGTCTATTGGGTCTGTTTTTCTCCATAAGCGACTGTAGAAGTCTTCAAATAGCTGTAGAATTTTGGGATGAACCTACTGGGTCAATTTTGTGTATAACCGACCCAAGAAGTCTATAGGTACGGTTTTCTTAAATAACCGACCCGAAAAGTTACATTTTTTTTAAAGAAAAATTCTACAGAACTAGAAATCTTCAGTACAACAACCTGCAAAATAGAATTGCTTTACGCAATTCAAAACCTGCAATAGAAATAGACTTGCAAATGCAATTATGCAAGCCAAAAATGCATTCCAAAGCCATTTGCAAACTTTTATGTCCAATCCTTTTTGATTTGATGTAAATCTCCAAACCACACATTCATAACAACAATTATTCACATATATTGAGTTGAGACATCTTCATACACAACACTTACTAACATTCTTGCAAGTCTAAGATAGATTCATTCAAATGAGACATATAACACATACTAACATTCATACACATAGCACATACTAACAACAATGATAGATTGCAAGTTTAAAAGTGATATTAAATTTAATGTAATACTACAAAAAGTAAATTTTGATAGAGTTTCAAATCTACATACACAAATGAAGTTATGAATTCAATCCAATGCTATAGTAACTTCATTAAGAAAAGCATCTGACCATTCTTCTCGGAATTCATTTAACCCATCAAGTGAGTAAGGATGAGTTGTAAAGATCTGCAAAAAAAAGCACATGCTCATATATATATTTTATAAAATGATGCAAATCTCACTTGTAAATTTATGATGTTATTCTTTATTAATTACCTTATTTATACTATAAATGTCTAGTGATGCTTCTTTCAAAATAGTTTGCATATACTTCATTACGTAGTAGCCACAAGCCCAATCATTATTTTGTATATGACACTACAAATAAAGAATTATAACTTAATATTAGTTAACTGCTACAAACAGAGTTGTAAAAATAAAGAAATAAGACTATAAGAGAGTTAACATATAAAATTTGACATTAATACATTATTGTAAGAGTTGTACATATATGACTAAGCAGTCAAAGTAGTTACCTTGACATTTTTCAAAGTCAGTGTCTTTAATTTTGTGGGTATTATTGCTCCACCTTCACGATAAGCCTTTATACCCCTATCAATCAATTTGATTACGATAGTTGTCAAAATAGAAATTCTAAGTATAAATATCATGTTGAAGCATAACAATTGATGTTATAGAAACTAAATTTATGCTAACTCCATAGTTGGCAATCTCAATTTGTGACCCCTTGTTGTTTTTCCCATTGGGTCAAGATAATAGAAAGTCATCAATTTTGGGACAACCACCACTAGTTCCCAATGTCTAGATCTGAGTAAATTTATATTGAAAACAAAAATTAGAATTATAATTTAGTCAATATTAGAATTCTATTGAATTATAATACTTACTGGACGTTAAAAGGAATTAGAATAATTTCCTTTCCCATACTACCAAAATATTTGAATGCAGTACTGAATTACTCATTCACATCATCCATTTGTGTCTACACTTGACTAGTGACTGAAGGAATTAACAATCCAACATTCTTTATATCAAAGTTTGTCATCTCAGTATATAAATGGCTGTAAAACATTTGTGAAAATTTGATATGTTACAAATAAGCTAAAAATATATATTCGAGCAATCTATATTGATTAATTCTTACCTTATCCATACTTCTAATATCGAAGTATTTAGCCAATCATACCGGAACAACTCTATAATATCATCAAGAAAAATAAAATTCTCAAAGTCCCTCCCAACTGCATCTTCTGTTAAATTGACCACCATATGTGATCCTGGGCTTTGGTTGGCTAAGTATCGAGCCAAACATTTACTTTTATTTCCCAATTCATCGAATGTGGCTTCTGGAATGAAAGAAGGCTTGGGCATAGGAGGACGACTACTAGGATTTTTACTTTTTGGTTTACAAACCTATTAATTAAATACATACTTATATTAAACGAGTTCATATATGTAGCTAGTCAAATATAAAAACATGTAGATATACCTTGTCAATGATAACCAAGTGTCTAGGCCATCCCACCATAGCGCCCTCTGCTTCATCAACTGTACCATATTCATAAGAAGGTATGGGTAGTGGTTTGTCCCCCATTCCGTCATACACAAGATGGATGGACACACGACAAATGTCATCAGAAACTGATTGACAATGCAATGTACCACCGATGTTGTATACCTTACCCGCTACCACAACATTGTACTCTGGAACCTCCACTGCAAGTTTACAGTTCATACCAACCTAGTTGAAATAATATAAGTTATATACAAAGCGGTAAACCAGATACCTACTATATTATATATATCATATTAACATATATAGAACAAACTTACTGCAGATTTTTGTGGTGGTTCATTGGGAGTGCTCCCATGACCTTCTACAATTGGAGTACGAGCTTGTACCTCATCATCTGAGAGATGCATGGTTTGAGGAGGTTGAGAAGGTTGAATAGGCTGAAATGAAGACAATATATGTTGCACTTTCTGTGATACTAATGCTTCAACCTCGTCATGTGTAACTGTACGACCTCTTCTAGATTCTGAAGGCCCATAATAAGTCTTGAATCCTATGCCAGCTCCTAATCCCCTAACACGGCCAGGATGCTCTTTCGTACCAAGAGCAACTGATAGTTCATCCATGCGTCCAATTGGTATTAACTTTCCTTATTTTCTTTGCTCATAGAGATCATCCTATTCATATTTAATGAAAATATTAAATCACAAATAATTAGAGATCATCCTATTCATATTTAATGAAAATATTAAATCACAAACAATTAGATATTATTAAATCCTACTCTTTAATTACTTAATTGTGATGAACTTACCATCTTTTGTGCCACCTCCTTAGTTGTAGGGTTGGTAATTTCACCTGCTTTATTTTTTCTAGCATCAAGCCACATTTTATAACGGGGTGGACACTCAAGTTGAGTTGTGCTAGACCCTTCTCCAGAAGAGATTTTCTTCTCCAGTTGTTCTCGGCGCTAGGCATAACTAAGGGATCCCATGTGATGGTTATGCACATTTTTGGCCCGTCTTTGTGGAACTTTAATATTATACAAGCACTCACAGAAAGTCTTTTTCTCCTTCTTGGACAAAGTGTAACAAGCTGGTGGTAAATATGTGCGGCGATCCCTGATCTCAACTGATAATTCTTTTCTTATACCCATTAATTCTAAATCTTTTCTAGAGTTGATGTCGTCTTTACTCTTTCCTGGTATGTTCAATAACGTACCAATGATGATATCACAAACATTTTTTTCAACATGCATGACATCAATGCAATGTCTAATTGTCAAAAATATCCAATAAGGAATATCCCAGAATATTGACCTCTTCTTGTATAGAGATTTGTCACATGCGAGCGTACAACTACTTGAACTCTTTCCAAATTCATTAACAATATGTTTCACCCTATCATATACAACATTTCCTGATATAGGTTTAGGAGCACTTTGTTCCTCAGTTGACCCATTAAAGGTTTTGCGTTACCTTCGATAAGGATGCACTGGTGGGAGAAACCTCCGATGACCAAGATATACGATTTTACCACCATGTTTCAGTCGAATTGAATCAGTATTTTCCTCACAAATAGGACATGCTTTGTATCCTTTTATGCTATATCCAGACAAATTTCCATAAGCTGGGAAGTCATTAATCGTGCAAAACAACATAGCACGCAAAGTAAAGATCTCTTTACGTGAAGCATCATATGTCATAACACCTTCTTTCCATAATTTCGTTAGGTCATCAATTAGAGGTTGAAGGTAAACATCAATATCATTTCCAGGTTGCTTGGGCCCTGATATCAATATTGACAACATGACATACTTATTTTTCATACACAACCAAGGAGGAAGATTGTATATAACAATCATAACAGGCCACATTCTATGTTGGCTGCTTAATGTACCATATGGATTCATTCCATCTGTACAGAGTCCAAGTCTTAAGTTCCTTGTTTCTTTACCAAATTGAGGGTATAATAAATCAATTTTCTTTCATTGTGGTGAATTAGATGCATGTCGTAGGATGCCATCATCATTGACCTTTAACTCCCCATGCCAAGACAAATTTTGTGCATCTTCTGTATTAGCAAATAAGCGTTGAAATTGTGGTATTATTAGTAGATACCACATCACCTTGGCAGGAGAGACATTTTTAGCCTTAGACGAATTTGTAGTCTTGTACCTTGACGCACCACATTTAGGACAATTTATCAAATCACTATAGTCCTTCTGAAATAATACATAGTCATTTGGACATGCATGAATCTTCTTAGCCTCCATTCCCATTGGGCACATTATTTTCTTTGCTTGATATGTAGAAATTGGAAGCTCGTTGCCTTCAGGAAGAATTTCCTTAAACAAAGACAACAATGAAGTGAAACTCTTATCGCTCCACCGATTTTGAGCTTTAAGAGTATATAATCACATCACAACACTCAACCTCGTGAACTTAGTACAACCCTTATATAATGGTTTTTCAGCATCATGGACAATGTTTGCAAATAAATAAGGTGGATCAATGACATTATCCTGACAGCTACGTAGCATCTCATCAACCATATCATCCTGAATCGGGTCATCCTGAATCGGTTCATCATTGACATTAACATCATTATCTATATCTTCTATGTCAACACTATTAATATCGACATTTTCTGATCCATAATTAAGTTTCTCTCCATGCCAATACCATTCATTATAACCTTGTATGATCCCATTGCATATGACATGATTCTTAATTTCCTCAACAGTATCAACTTTCAAATTGTTACCAAAATTTCTACATGGATAATAGAACTTATCTGTAGGTAGTTTCCTATGTTCCTCAGCAAATCTGATAAATTCATCAACACCTTTGGTAAACTCTGGACTGCAATGGTTCTTGATAGACATCCAACTTCGATCCATTTTCTAGATCACATTAAAATTAATTATCAAATTGAGCATTTAATATTGATATTATAAGTTGTAAGGTTTTTTTGATAGGAAATTCATTACTTTTATACTAAAGGGTACCACCTATCCCATTTTTGAATATTTAACCTCACTAGTAATTGTATAATGTATGTTTAGTTTTCAATAAAATTTCAGCAGCATTTCCCCTTAGTTCTCCAAGTACATCAATGTAAATGGCAAATAACCACTCACATATGTACCCAAAGAAAAAATGAAGAAATACTACTAAAATTTTCTTCAAAACTAAACATACATTACACAGTTACATCCTAAGTGAGATTAAATATCCAAAAAAGTCCCATATCGGGGACTATCCAAAATTTACTCCTAATGAATAAATTTTGAACGGGTTTCTAATTTTGTATATAAATGTATTATTGTCATATTTATGCATCGATGGTCTCATCTATAAACCCTAAAGTGTCAATCTGAAACTACACAATGTCTACCCTCGTATTTCTAGATTGTATACAATGATTACATATGTGATTGATAATAAAATGTAGATATAAAATATTACATGTTTTTATTATTGGTTGGTTTACTAGTCAAATAAAATGAATTACGTGTTCTTGACAAATCAAGAGTACTTCCATAGATAAACATTCATTATATGTACTAAATTGAATAATCAATTAGGTGCTCTTGACAAATATAAATAGAAGGGAGTAAGTTAAACATCATGCATGCTCTTTCATAATATATAGCAGTAAATCAAAAGTTTGGCCATTTCATACTCAAAATGGTCGTGGTCGTTCACGACAGACGTGGTGATAACCTTTAAAAACTAAAATTTTTGGCCAAAATGGCCGTGGCACCAAGCATGGCCGTGCAAAGCACAAGCCGTGGCACCAAGCATGGCCGTGCAAAGCACACAGGCCATGGCACCAAGCATGGCCGTGCAAAGCACAGGCCGTGGCACCAAGCATGGTCGT
Organism: Alisma plantago-aquatica; assembly: GCA_963693085.1. Taxonomy (NCBI): domain Eukaryota; kingdom Viridiplantae; phylum Streptophyta; class Magnoliopsida; order Alismatales; family Alismataceae; genus Alisma; species Alisma plantago-aquatica. The sequence goes on from OY856413.1 coordinate 846,057,487, forward strand.
GCAAAGCACAGCCACGAATACCGTGCTATCTAGCACGACCATGGTACTCCAACATTAGGTCAAAAGAAGAGAGTTTGAAATGGAAAATGAACTTACCTATCTGTTTGGGGAGGTGGTGGCATCGTAAGGTCTTGCGGCGGCGAAGCTTGGTTGCGACGGGGGCGTCCTCGGAGAGATCATTGAGATGGCGGCAGCGACAACTTTGAAGTGGCAGCGGCAACAGTTTGGAGCGTCGGCGAGACCTTGGCGGCGGGGGGGCGTCTTTGGAGGGGGTGTGCGAGACCTTGGCGGTGGCGGAAAAGGTTGGATCGTGGCAGCGCAACGCGACATGAGAGTGGAGGAGAGGTGCGACGAGAGAGAGAGAGAGCTCTGGGAAGTGTCGGGCGGCGAGGTGAGAGTTCTGGGAAGTTGGGTGACGAGGTGAGAGCTGAGAGCTGCGAGATGCGGTCGGTTGTGAGCGTTGTGAGAGAGAGTGTTGCGTGGAAGGGTTTTAATTTTACTCTGACTTCTAGGGTCGGTTATATTAGACAACCGACCCAACAAGTCCCCTATAGGGACAGTTATTAGAAAACGACCGACCCGAGAAAAAACCGGTGCCCGAACCAAACCGCACCTATATGGACGGTTATTGCTAAAACCGACCCGAGAAGTACCCAAAATTTTGAAGCTATGCAGATGGTTATCTATAAAAACCGACCGGAGAAGTTCGGGCGTGACAATTACTAGGGTCGCTTATTATAATACCGACCCTATAGCTCAGCGCGCGAAGGCAGAAAACCAATTTTTCTCCGCGGGAAGCATGTTGGGTTGGTTTTCTAATAAAATCGATGCTATGTTTATGTGTGCTGCGAAAATTATGATTTTCGCAGGTCTTTTCTAGCGTCGATTTTTTTAACATAACCGACCCAATAGCTATAAGCGGTACCCGGATTTTTTTTCTAATGACTTGTTGCTTCGGTTTTAGCTTATTAGGTTGGTCTTTCTAATATAAGTGACACTATCGGAAGCGATGTTAGAGGCCAAAAATGTACTAGTGAATATATGAGAACCTTCATCTTTGTCAATAATCATTGTAAATCGTAGCAACACTTCATGGATACTAGAAATTGGGATGCCATTTTAGTGGTGCTGAGGGTCTCTATTTATAGGGCTTGATGGTGTGCTCGAGGCTATTTGTAAGTACTCTCCGAGGAAGCACTTTACTTGTGCCTCAAGTGAAGAGGGCACATGCCATAGGAAATGAGTTTCACTTCCATGGAAGTGGGTCGAGTAGAAGAAACCTTGTCAGGTGGTGTAGGTTTGCTTATTGTTCTATTGATGAGGTAAGAGCCTCATCAACTAATAGTAAAAAATCTCGTTAGTTGATGATACTAGATTCTTATCAGTTGATTGACCATCATATTCTATTTGTAGTTTGACAACCATGTTTATTCTACCTATTAGCCCTCACACTGATGAGGACTTTGTCCAAGGAAAGCTCACCAATGGCTTTTCTGACTTGTCCAAATGGTCAATTGGATCTCAACCTATATATATGAACTCATTCCTAAAACTTGAGGATTTCCTAAAATACAAAGTATCAAGCTAAAGTATATACAATAGAGGAAAGTGAGTTTAAAATAGGCATTTAAAATCCAAAAAATTGTATGTTACCACTCACTCAAGTTTACATCTAACTTGTCTACTAGCTCATTATAGAAATAAAAGATGAGTATACAAATCAGGGTGAATGTTTCAAGAAAATTAAAAGTGGTTAACTATGGTTTTATTCACACGCTTTCAAAGATCTATGAATGGGATGCATTGGATATCCTCTGCCATTCGATTACCCTTGTAGATTTCAATGGAAGAATTAGAGTGCATTGATCTTTACATGCTACATTATTTGTCAACTTCAGGGGAAATTGTCTTGATATCAACTTTGAACCTTTTTTCTATGTCTTAGGTTCACATATCTCTAAAGGTAGCATTCACTCTCACAATTTAACTTCTAGGGGGAGGTAGTGTGCATTGGTAGGCTAAGGCTGAGAGGTGTAACATACACTTGTCTTGGTCATTCAACCATAGACCCGTTAGTCAGAAATTGGACCCTACAATCCAAGGAAGTTGGCTTTAGAGTAGTGACTTAACATCCTATGTACCACAACCCATGATCTCTATGGAATATATGAACACTATTGCAATACAAGGGTTGATTCTATTATCTTATCAATACTAGTACTGGTCATGTCTTATTTATGTTTGTGAGGAAAATAGTATATGCATCGGGTGGTATCCTCTGATACTATTCATGGGACATCACTCATTCTTTTATCCTCTCTCTTTTTGAGTTCTTTAGATTTTTTTAACTTTAGGACTTTAAAGGGCTGCCATGCCCTTTTTCTCTTTTTAGGGCTTTCTAGGTGGGAGACAGTGTAAATATTTCCTTTATCAAGGATTTGTGCATGTTTGGCCAGTTTTTAAGGTTGTAGATGATCATAGGTGGAGCCACAATCGAGCTTAGGATCCTCTTTACTCCCTTATCAAGTGTAGGGGTTTCAAGATTGCAAAGTTTCTTGGATATGATAATAATCACAAAAAGATTGTGTGTGGATAGTTATATGCAAGTTAAAGGTGTCTATAAGCATCCTAGAGATTTGATTAAAACCTTCCAAATAAAAAACATTATGCTCTTGTTATCAAACTTCCTCATATTCAAAATAAGATCAATAAGTAAAAAAAAAATGTGTAAGGAAATATAAAATAATAAAAAATATCTTGTAAGTACACAAGAAGGAAAATGAGCAAAAAGGGGAAGGAAGGAGCAAAAATGTACCTACCTTGTGTGTTTACCTATCTAAACTTATTAATTACTCTATCCCTGGAGTATAATTGAATGAGACAAAGCATAAACGAGTGGGGGAAAATATATTTGACTGAACAATGTGAGCATATTATTCTGACAACATAAGAGCCTCTCAAATAGCAGAAATCATCACCTTGAAAGTATTGAACCCTCTTTTCTTAAACAGCTAGGACTTGTATCCAGAATAAAACATGGAAATTGTGGTTGTTGGATTCTTTTATCTACAATGGACTTCCTATGGTAGAATTGTGGTTTATCAAACCCTTTTTTATTTAATGACTATTCCTTTGAGACACTTTTCTGCTTATTTTTTTAGTAAAAAAATGTTAGACTTGGCATTGTTTTTATACTTCTTAAGGATAAACAGAGAGTTTGAGGTGTTATATAGAATGGAAGTCTTAGTGTTGTATTGACTACTACCAATGTTAGTGACCATCATGCACCAAGGGTAAGAAGATAAATCTTGGTATGGAACTTTTTAGTTTCTCGATCAGTAGGACTTCTGAACTAAATCCTTTTTTGGTATTAAGTCACCTTCAAGTTGGTAGTCAGCCATATAGATGTTAAGGAGGTTTTTCTCAAGGAGGAAGTAAAATGAATTCCCTATTCTTATGGTCATATATCACCGTGTAATGATTTATTATAGATCTCCCTTTATAGTGCATATTTGTTCATGCTGGAATATAACAATATTGTCATCACTACTTTTTCTAAGCCTTTTCCATAACTAGGTTAAGATCTTCTGAGGTAGTTGATAACACCAATTTTTGTGATGTTTTAGACTATTTTTCTGTTACCAAAACTGGCCTTTTTAACTGTTTTTCCTCTCTTTTATAAGTACTTTTGCAATAATTGGCCAAACCACGCTCTTAATCCAATATTTCCATATTTTGCAGAGTTTTTCCTCATTTTGGTACATTTTGTCATCAATGAAGCCGTACCGGCCCACAAATAAGTTCAAGTCTGCATCGGCCTTCCTGACGCCCGATACGACCTCTGTCTGACAAGGTGGAGCGACACAATGACACACGACAAAGGGATGTCGCGCAAGAGGAAACTGACGGACGACACGACTTTTACCTGACAGGGAACCCAAGCTCGCCTGACAACTAAAGCTTATCGCCCGACACGGGCCTCCCACCGACAGGCGCCGCCCTTCACGTGACCGACAACCGACACCCCTGTGACGAGCGATACCAGTATCGGCCGCCCACCGACCCGCGAATAAGTAGGACACGTGGCGCTTCGAGCACCATAACCTCCCCCAACTGCTGCCTATAAATAGCAGCTACAGGAAGCCGAAAACACAGTTCGCACAGTCAGAACCCTGAGCAAATCTTCGGAGGAAGCTGCGAGAGAAGAAGTATCGTGCCTGAGTGTTCGTGTCGGGAAACTCTAGGTGAGCTCTTCCCCATCTCGAGAGGGAGGGGATAGTTCACTTAGGACCGTCCCGGGCGACACTGCAGGCCGATATCGGCCAATGTGGATGAGCGACACAAGTGCCCGACAGTAGAACGCGTCGCTCCACGCCCGACATGATATCGAACCTGATACGCTTCGCCCGTCATGTGTGCCTCCCGAGAGGGTGCGCCGCCCGACATGAGCGTATCGGCCAGGGTCCTTGAGCGATACAGATGACCGTCACAGCGTGCCGCCCGTCACTGTTGTATCGGGATAGGCCCCTGACTGGTATCGGGCTGGAGAGCTGCAGTAGCATGTCGTCCTTCCACATCAAGAAGGCGACATCTATCTTTAATTCTGTTATTTAATTCCTTACTTATGCAATGTATTAAGACCCTTAATGTTTATGGGAATGGAAAAGCTTAATTACTTGTTGCTCTATGCTTGGTGCAAAATGTTGGATGACTGCTATGTTTGATATCTGAACTCTAGCTTGCATGTTTGGATCGCGTTTCGCTTAGCTACCGAATCGTGTTTTCCCGTCGCAATAACTTTGAGAGTTGTGTTGTGGCTCTAATATTTGGTCCGATTCTGGAGTACGAGAGTGCCTGGAACGGAGTTGTTTCAGTAACATTTCACTCTAACTTAAGTCCAACAACCTCGAGAGGGGTGTTGATGCTTGGTTAGAGGTACCCGCTCTGAGAGGAGGGGTGTCGGATGTTACTGCTACCGCTTGTTTTACCAAAGTCTTATCCTTCGTACCTTGCTCTAGCTCTAGTTTTATCTTTCTGTTTCTGTTGCATGAAAACCCCTAAAAACTGCTAAATGACTAAAACCTTAAATCTTTCTTGTAGCTCCAATTGGAGATAGTTTCTTTGTTTTGTTTGTGACATCTTACTATTTCCCTTTTGGGAATTTACTATCTCTTCATACCTACCGGAGAGTAGCATGTTGATTCAGAGTTCTCAACACTACCACCCTTGTCCCTGTGTTCGACCCCGTATATCTACTTCGACCCCGTAAGCAAAGTTGAGGGGGCCTAGAAGGATTCAGGTTATAAATGTAAAAGCTCAACTACCTCAAATCCGCCTCCAGTTTTAGGACGCGCGATTTAGGCTGGTCAACTTTTTGGCGTCGTTGCCAGGGACAAGGCAAAATGGCACTGTTGACGAATCTAAATCCACTAACTACACTCCCGTGCCTCAAGCTTAGAAATGAGTTTGACATCACTCTTTTCTTTCTTTTGTTATTATTATTATTCTTTGCACAAAATAAATAATTCTATTTTCTAAACTTGATTTCTCATGCCATTTCAGGAACTCTGGAGTACAGTGATCTAGTCCGCCGAACACTAACACCAGTATGCCTCCTCGCGTCAAACCCCAACATTCTGGAGGCGAACGCCAAGCGAGGAGACCTGACTCGCCGCCACCCGAAGGTGACGACTGGTACGACGGTAACGCTCAACAGGAAGATCTAGAATCGGGAGAGCACGAGGAAGGACATCGCCGTGATAGACGTCATCGCCACCGGAGACACAGAAGGAATCACGACAATCAGGAATGACGGCATGATGCCAGCGACAGCAACGACTCAGAGGAAGAAGAGAAAACGCTGAGGGAGTTGGCGTCCACGAAGGCCAACAACTCCCGATGCCCCATCATTGTCCCATGTTTCAACACGGCAAATTTTGAGCTCAAGCCGTCCGTTATCTCAATGATCCAGAACAAGAGCTTCAGGGGGAGTTCAAAGAATGACAACCCCTACCACCATCTGGATGCATTCAAAAATATATGTGATACCATAAAGATGAGGGGGGTCCCCCAAGAGGTGATTTACTGTAAGGGCTTCATTTTCTCCCTGGAGGACAAAGCCCTATCCTGGTATCTTGGGTTACCCCATCAATCTCTAAATGGATGGGGAGCTTTGGCTGACGCGTTCATTAACAAGTTCTACCCCACTGAAAGAACTGTCAGAAACAGGCAGAAAATAACCTCTTTTATGCAAAAGCCGAATGAAAGCCTCCATGATGCCTGGGAGCGATTCCAGGAATACCAGAGGGATTGCCCCCATTATAATTATAAGAAGGGTTTCCTCGTCACCACCTTCTACAATGGCCTGACTCCCGATGAAAGGGTGTCACTGAACGCGGCAGCGGGCAGTGACTTCCTAGGGAAGAAGCCAAAGAAGTCCGAGATGATTATCAAGAACATGGCCGAGCTAATGGCCGGTGCTGAGTTTGATCGATCTGATAGAAGACAAGCAAAGAAGGTAGGTGAAGGGTCTGCCCTTGATTCTAAGGCACTGGAGTCAATCACTTTGCAAATTCAGAGAATTGCTACTGATGTTAAACAATTGTGAGAAGCTGGTAGTAAAGGTAAGAAGATAGTCAAAAAAGTGATGAAATGTGTTACGTGCGGAGAAGGAGGTCATGGGGTGGAAAATTGTGTCTACACCCGACCAGAAGCAGACAGTGAATCTGACTCAGAAGACAAAAGGACAGAGAATGTCTCCTACATGAACTTCAAGAGGCCATATCACCCTGGCTTTAATTACGGTAACAAGGACGCAGCCAAAAATTCGCATCAGCTGCACACCTCGGCCAAGCCAGCACAAATTTTTGAGAAGAGAGGAGGATCCGGTCAATATACCAAGAACAACCAATTCCAACCAGCAAAAGGCAATTTCCAAGCACCACGAAAGTACCAAGGCCCAACCCGAGAACAGGACAAAGGAGCCAGCCAATATGATGTGATTGGCCAGTTGTTTGATTTCGTTAAGAAATAGGATACCATCAATAACCAACTAGCGCAAAGTGCATTGTCCAATTTTGGTGTTTTGAATTCGTTGCAGGTACAGTTGGCAGACATGCAGACGCATCAACGCCAAATCGACCGGTAGCTAACTCAGCTCGCCGAGATCGTAAAGAACCCGTCGGGGAAGATCCCGTCCAACACTGAACCAGCCAAGAGATCGGGATAGTAACTGCGGAGGAAAAGGATGAAGAAGAAGCCAAAGACGTCCAGTTGAGGACGGGAAATGCAGCGCTTCTCGGGAGGCAACCCGAGCTATCTTTTAAATTCCTAGAATAGGATGATTTTACTTACCTGCAAGAAAAACATTACAAACATTATGGACTGTAATAAGGCCCCGAGTCAGTGCGTGCACCACATGTGCTGACTCTTCTGTTTTATGGGTCACCGCCTTAGTTTTATCGACCGGGATGGGTAATACCATCTGAGGCCGGGATCTTAGTCTTCGGCCAATGATGTTTTACTCATTGACCGCTTTTAAAACCGCTATGTTTTCAAGTTGTATCGGGCAGCAACCCAACCGGTGCTATGAATGCGCCCATGTCGGGCAGTGAAATTTTGGGGATCGCAAGGGTCGTGCTGATGGATGGACTTGCCCGACTTGCGAGTTGCTCTAACGGCCAACACATGCCCTAGATTTACTTGTTTCACCCCGGTTGAGTTTGCTATATAAAGGGGCGAGTTTTTACCGTGTCAGGCTCCTTACCTCACTGTTTTCATGCTCCCGTATCGAGCTAATACCTTGTGCTTTTGCTCCTGTGTCGTGGAAGACTGCCCTGCTCTCGTATCGTGCGGAAGTTTAGATCACAGCAAGGTATAGCCCGACAGACCCTATCACCCGACAGACCGTGCCGCCCGACACGTTCGTTTCTTTAAGCGAGTAGCTTATCGGTCTTACAGTTCCTGCACTGAGCAACCTTGTATCACCCGATATGGATGTCGCGCAACACACTTTTTATTCACGATTGCCTGATACACCATGTCGGGCGATAGCCGTGTCGCCTATCTTTGCACCACCTCGCCAGTTTTTGTTGTCAGGCGACACGCTGCTTTCCTTTCAAGAAGACCTTATCGGGCATCTTAACCGACACGCCCGTATCAAGCGACAGACCTAACGCATGTTTATCACCTTATCGCCCTGATTCATATCACGTGTTTGGTCTTCTGACGTAACGGGCGATACCCATCTCTAGTATCGGACACAAGGCTTCACCTCTGAAACCCGTGTGTCGCCCGATACAGGGTGCGGGACAATATTAGTACAGAGAATTACCTGGTCGCACATTTTTTTTTAGCATCAACGCATTTAATCGAGGTATTTTCTTATTGTCTTACAGAAATGGCCCGCATCAAGACAACTGTTGTCCCTGTTGACGCACAAGGTAGGAGAATCTACCCAGAGACTGTTGTTGAAGGGCAGACTTCCAGGCCCAAATGCCCGAATCTAGGAGCAGTCGGGGCGTCGACAACAGAGAAGAGGGCTAGGGTTGGAGAAGTGGCGGCTCCAACTCCAACACCAACACCTATGGCAGCAGCTGAACTCCCGGAATTCTTGTCAGGAAGTTTTGAGCCAAGGGATGACGACAACGCTCGCCGATATGCTGAACTAGTGACCAAGGTCTACCGACCGAGCAGGTTCTTCCATCAGGCCTCGTTTGCTGAACTAGGGATCGTGGGGAGGCTGAAGGGTGTCCTCGCTGCGGCAGGGCTGAAGAAGATCTACTTCAGCCGGTCTTCTTCTTACACCAAACTGATAATGGAGTTTATGTCTTGTCTCCACCGGGTGAAGAATTCTACGATGGAGAGAGAAGAATTTGGCGGGCCAGATAGACTCCAGACTTGACTTTACAACTCGGAGCACCCCATCTCTGAGAAGCTGTTGAATAAGATCTTCTCTTCCAACGAGGAGGAGAGGAATCTCATGGACAACGGTGAGAGAATCACCGAGGGAGACGGGTTCAATCCCGTAGAGCTCTGGAGCAAGCTAACCGGTGAATCTTCGTTCAAGCCAGGAAGAAAGGTGGTGGCAGTGCACTCCTGCTTTTGGAGGATAGTGTACAAATTGGTGGCATGCTTGCTATTCAGCAAGAATGAGTCCAGTAACATCTATACAGAAGAACTCCACGTCATGTGGCACATAATGGAGGGCCGAGTGATCAACCTCAGGAGGTTCTTGCTGAACAGATTGCACCCGATGAAAGAAGCCACAAAAGAGTACTGCTTGGGAAGAATAGTCAACTTAATCGCAATAGGGCTCAGGTACCGAAAAGAGCCACGTAGCCTTTCGAGGACGCAAGGCAATGAGGTGATCGACACCAAGTACCTGATGAGGACCAACATCATTAGGAAGGAGGGGAGGAACTTCTTCTACAAGTTTTCAAGGACGGGCATACTCCTCCCACTCCCTCGCTGCGCCGCCTACGACGCATAGAAACTGGTCTTCACCGCCGCCGAAATTGAAGCTGTAGCAAACAACACAGCTTACGCCACTGATACCAGGGCCCCGGAGAGGGTAGTCCATAGCTATCAACGACAACTGCTGATAGAGTTGTCGTCGCTCCGACTATATCAGCCACCACCACATCAAGGACAGTGATAGTTGAGAAAGAACCGGTGATCGTTGAGGTCATCGAGACAAAGACTATGGGAGCTGCCGCGGGAGAAACGACCGCAACCCCCGTCTTTACTTCAAAGCCTACAGAGGTAGAAGAGAAACTTCAGCAGTGCGACAACAATGGGGTGTTCGACGAGATCTTGAGGGAGCTCGGAAGAACACTGACACCACCGCTAAAATCCCCACCTACAGCAGTTGAGGAGATCGCCGACAGTGCATAGGTGGAGCAGAGCCCGCCCTCACCACGGCCATCTCCACCCCGACGAGAAGGAAAGGCGGTGGCAACTGAAAAAAGCACCATCGCCTCGCCTGGAGGTAGCTAGATCGCGAACGATTCTGATAGATTCTACCTCACCTGGTGGACCATCGCGCGAGAAAGATGTCGTGTGGACAGAAGGGAGACCCACCGGAACTCCTCCGTTGCTCGGAAAGATGCTCGGGCATGAGCTCGACTATTTGTGGGAGGTAACAAATACCAACTCTGCTACTTGTATTTCCCTAACCCGCAAAATTGCATCTTTCCAAGACAGGCTGAATAGCCAAGAAAGAGAGCTGCTGACTCTAGCGAGCCTTCCCGGCGGACTAGAGGCCTTGAATGCGACGCTTCAGCAAGTTCTCCAACGACTCGACAAGATTGAGGAGAGGCTGGACAGAAGTGACGACCATCCGCGCCGAAGGCAGCCGAGAAGGTCGCCGTCACCCCCCAGCTATGGCTCTCCTCCTTCTTCGTCAGCTTCCCCTTCGGGAACAACATCCTCCTCCTCCTCCAGCGGGCAATTCTCAATGCCCGAGGAGGGGACGCAACGAAGGTCAGCCGAAGGAGCTCCAGCAGGATAGGAGAGCTCCCTAGGCTTGGGAGAAACAAACATCTCCGTCCCCCTAGATGAAGCCGAAGATGATAGCATAGATATCAGCATCGGGGGAGACTCTTCTGATGAGTCTGAGGGAGAGAAGGGGGATGTCTACACAATCAATAAGAGACATCTACCCCGAGGAAGACGCTCGATGGAGGACAGATTCCGTGAGCCATCCGAGATACCCTCCTTTGAGATGGCTGACTTCGATAGAAGAGCCATCGGGTACCTGACGATAAGAGACCAGAAGTTGCTGAATAAGGTCTTGAGATCGCAGGCAGATGAAGATGACATTGTCTAGACCGACGGATACCTCTCCGTGCGACGGGGAGTTCTTCGAAGCATGTTCCGCACGCCGGCCGTGGTCGGAAAAAGACTGTTCAGGGTCCTAGAGAATGCGATAATAGAAAATATCGACAGCAGAACAGGTCGGAGGGCACTATACACAACCACCCTGACCTTGGCAAGAAGGCTGATGAAGGGAGATCCAGACTCCCGTGCGGTGGCCGACATGCTGCAGCACATTGAAGAGCATAGGCCAAACCTGGTGTTGGCCCCATACAAGCACCAGAACGTGTGGTTTCTCTGCATAGTAGACCTCAGAAACCGTGACGTCCAACTGCTGTGTTGCAGCAATGACGAAGTGCCACGCTCCGGGGGTGTTTTCTGCCGCCCGGAGGACAAGAAGCTGAGACTCCTGCCACTGCATCTGCTACGAGCTATAAGGCAAGGAAGCCAATGTCACCAAGGTCCTTGGAACTTCTTTACTCTCCGAGACCTCCCCGTCCAGGCAGAAGAGGGGAGTGGAAACATCACTTTTGCCATCCTGAGTGTCATTGAGGTGCTCAATACATTTGGAAACTTGGGAGCCCTCAAAGGTCGGTGCTTCTATCAACAAAGAGGCATTTACGCCATGTTGCTGATCAAGGACAAGTGCTATTTCCGAGACGCATGGGTACCAGAGAAGCTACTGGACAGTGACCTGGAAGAAGACTCTTCTCAATCCAGCAGCTCCTCAGAAAAAGAAGAGGAGATAGCTACTGACACCTATGGGGCAGGCAAGAAGTTGGAAGTCCTGAAGAAAGTGCACGGGATGAAAGACACTGCTTCACCTGAAGCTTCAGAAGGACTTATCACAAATTTCGACCGCTTTTCATGTGCAACTCTCACACAGGAGCAGGTCAACATAATCTAGATGAAGTTAGCTGATTCTACCCCATCGGTTGTCACCTTTCAGGAAGGTAATGTCGTAGTCCCGGTCGATGATCTTAGGGACATGGTGAAGGAAGGAGGGTGCTTGGTTGTAACAGTTGCAGCCGCTTACATCCGGTATATACAGCCAAAGCTAGAACATGCGCACATAGCCCATCCTATGATGTTTAACGACATTTGCCTCGCTGATGAAACAGGAGTGAAGCAAGCATTTCTGTAGGAATTGGAGAGAGAGGTTCCACGCACGATCTTCCTACCCATCCTCCATTACAGTCACTGGACGCTCCTAATAATGTACACTCGGCAATGAGCAGGAATCTTCTACAACAGCTCAGACAGCAACAAGAACCATCCAGTGCCGTGTACATCAGAACCTTTGACATCCATCGAACGTTTGGTCCGAAAATACTATGATGAGGTGTCAAAGATGATCCAACCATTCCTGGACATACAAGAAGGCAAGTGGCACAAACTCCAGTTCTATCACTGCAGCCCACATCAACTTCCCCTATCCAACGACTACGTCATCTACGTCCTGGAATGGATGGCGAACAAAGAAACGCCTGACCAGCTCCACCACACCTTCTATCACAGCAAAAGGGGGGAATATGTGTGGGAGCTTCTGTCTGATGCAGGCGCAACCTCACTGGAATAAACATTACCTCACCTTATCTACTTCACAACTCTGGGATAGAGTGTGGAGTAAGTTTGGGGGGGTACCATGTACCAGTGAGGGAGGTACAACATTTTGAAAATTCTAACTCTATTTCTTTATTCTTTTGTCTCATACTCGTTATTCTTTTGTTCTTTGTGTACATATATATGCTCATACCAAAGTTTTGAAAATTCTTTTTGTTTATATATCATCCCCATACATATGAACAAAGTTGCTATAATAGTGAAAACCTGATGCGCCTTCTTGCCAAGTCTACTTTCTATGTGCTCAACGAAATGCAAGTTTTGTTATATCTTTTTGATAATGCTGCCTCAAACGAATAAAAGATTATGTTTTTCCATGCCAAAAATTTCGGAAAAAAAAATAATAATCTCGCAAAACAGCTAAGAGACGAGTATGGAGAAGGAAAAAGCTGCCCAAACAGCAGAAATCTCTTTGTTTGCCCCCACCCAATGAAAATCCCAAAAAGAGAAAGCAACCTTATGAGGGTGAATAAAAGCATGAGATTTGTGCCCAATAAAAGAAAAGAAAAAAAATATATACAGACTTGTTTTCCAAAAGTACCCATCTTTAGGCATGGTAGATCCAGGGCAGTGGTACGTAGGATGTGAAATCACTACTCTAAAGCCAACTGGCTTGGACTGCAGGGACCACTTACCCGCTAACGGACCCTTACCTGGATGGACTGATGGGAAACAAGAGCCTTAGCCTACCCTATACACAACTTTCTGCCCCAAAAATAAAGTTGTTTGGTGTGTAAGCTAACTTCAGAATCATACAACAAAATCTCGCCGATGTTGTAGAGAAGAATCTTACTTGAACAATAAGGTAGGAAAAACAAAGTCTTTTATTCGTAATGAGACAACATTATCTCTAAAGGCATTACGATACTTGTTTTACCTCTTGGCCTGAAATCTACTCCGAGCAGAAGAAGCATCACTAAATAAAGTTTAAATATTGATTGAGGACAATCAAAATACTAAGTTTGGGGGAGTTGATAACACCAATTTTTGTGATGCTTTAGACTGTTTTTCTGTTACCAAAACTGCCCTTTTTAACCGTTTTTCCTCTCTTTTATAAGTACTTTTGCAATAATTGGCCAAACCACGCTCTTAATCCAATATTTCCATATTTTGCAGAATTTTTCCTCATTTTGGTACATTTTGTCATCAATGAAGCCGTCCCGGCCCACAAATAAGTTCAAGTTTGCATCGGCCTTCCTGATGCCCGATACGACCTCTGTCCAACAAGGTGGAGTGACACAACGACGCATGACAAAGGGATGTCGCGCAAGAGGAAACTGACGGACGACACGACTTTTACCCGACAGGGAACCCAAGCTCGCCTGACAGCTAAAGCTTATCGCCCGACACGGGCCTCCCACCGGCAGGCGCCGCCCGTCACGTGACCGACAGCCGACACCCCTGTGCCGAGCGATACCAGTATCGGCCGCCCACTGACCCGCGAATAAGTAGGACACGTGGCGCTTCGAGCACCATAACCTCCCCCAACCACTGCCTATAAATAGCAGCTATAGGAAGTCGAAAAGATGGTTCGCACAGTCGGAACCCTGAGCAAATCTTCAGAGGAAGCTGCGAGAGCAGAAGTATCGCGCCTGAGTGTTCGTGTCAGGCAACTCTAGGTGAGCTCTTCCCTGTCCCGAGAGGGAGGGGATAGTTCACTTAGGACCGTCCCGAGTGACACTGCAGGCCGATATCAGCCAACGTGGATGAGAAACACAAGTGCCTGACATTAGAACGCGTCGCTCCACGCCTGACACGATATCGAACCCGATACGCTTCGCCCATCATGTGTGCCGCCCGAGAGGGTGTGCCGCCCGACATGAGTGTATCAGCCAGGGTCCTTGAGAGATATAGACGACCGTCACAGCGTGCCTCCCGAGAGGGTGTGCCGCCCGACACTGCTGTATCGGGCTAGGCCCCTGACCGGTATCGGGCTGGAGAGCCGCAATAGCCTGTCGTCCTTCCACATCAAGAAGGCGACATCTATCTTTAATTCTGTTATTTAATTCCTTACTTATGCAATGTATTAAGACCCTTAATGTTTATGGGAATGGAAAAGCTTAATTACTTGCTGCTCTATGCTTGGTGTAAAATGTTGGATGACTGCTATGTTTGATATATGAACTCTAGCTTGCATGTTTGGATCGCGTTTAGCTTAGCTACCGAATCGTGTTTTCTCGTCGCAACAACTTCGAGAGTTGTGTTGTGGCTCTAGTGTTTGGTCTGATTCTGGAGTACGAGAGTGCCTGGAACGGAGTTGTTTTAGTAACATTTCACTCTAACTTAAGTCCAGCAACCTCGAGAGGGGTGTTGATGCTTGGTTGGAGGTACCTGCTCTGAGAGGAGGGGTGCTGGATGTTACTGCTACCGCTTGTTTTACCGAAGTGTTATCCTTCATACCTTGCTCTAGCTCTAGTTTTATCTTTCTGTTTCGGTTTCATGAAAACCCCTAAAAACTGCTAAATGACTAAAACCTTAAATCTTTCTTGTAGCTCCAGTTGGAGATAGTTTCTTTGTTTTGTTTGTGACATCTTGTTGTTTCCCTTATGGGAATTTACTATCTCTTCATACATGCCGGAGAGTAGCGTGTCGATTCAGAGTTCTCAACACTACCACCCTTGTCCCTGTGTTCGACCCCGTAAGCAAAGTTGCGGGGGGCTAGAAGGATTCAGGCTATAAATGTAAAAGCTCGACTACCTCCAATCCGCCTCCAGTTTTAGGACGCGCGATTTAGGCCAGTCAGTAGTCCATAAAAAATCCACTTGTAAAAGTTTTTAACCACTATCCTATATGTCCATGTACCTCTATTGTCCTCATCTTCTTTTAGGAAGGTAGGTGCATGTTTCTTATTTTGTATTTTAGGGCATCTCAACTTCTCTAGTCAGTGCTCTATATCAGGCTCTTGAACTTCAATATTAGCTTCATTAGATTGGGGTTGGAATTATTGCAGTGTGTCTATTGTTGTTGAGGTTGCTTCTCTAAATGGTGCATAGACAAAATTTCCTTTGAATTCTTCCTTATGCCCATTCACTAGTTCACTGGTTGTTGGTTGTTCAAACATCAAAGACTTTCTATTAAAATCTCTCAGGCTACATCCCCGTTTTCTATTATAGATCAACTACAGATTGAAGGCAATAATTTCTAATTTGTAGGGGAGGGCTATGAGACGTGTTTGCCTCTTCTTCACCACTTCTATTAGCTCTATGATAGAGGGGGTATTGGCATGCGTGTGAGACACGCACACTTGAAATAACAAATTTATAACCCTAGTTGACACACTTAGATACACAAATAATACTACCCACAAGAACACATCTTCATATTGCAGTATAGAGCAGGCAAGTTAGGGATTGAACCCAAGGGAGAAAGGGGGAATCAGAGCTTAATTAGTTTTGTCTAGGTTCCTACTGTGAAGTCTAGGGTTGAACAGTTTGATTTGGGTTTGGTATGATTACACTAGAGGCTCAAACAAACAACTAAAGGAAATCAAGAACAAAACCTACTCTAACCCTACACAGTTTTGTTCTAATTAATAAAGAAATAAAGCTAAGCAAGAAAAGAGAAATTAAGACTAAGGCAAGCAAGTAAGGACCAACACTAACTAGACTAGAAAAGGAATTCTAATAAACAACCTATAGAGAGAAACTTAGCTAGATTAGGCAAGAAATTACACTAGGCTACCATACTAAGCAAAAAGGTAATTAAAGACCTAAACTAGAAAGTGACTAGTAAGAAAAAACACAATTAATTACAAGAGAGAGTTAACTGTCCTAGGAAAGTTAAACTAGCATGGACAAGACAATGAACTCATTGAGCAAGTAAAGACAAGCTAAGAAAGAAGGTAATTAGGGTTTTAGCGATTAATGGGAAGTGTGGGCCGTTTGGGGTAATGTGAATAGAACCTAGGCTGGGGGTCATAACATGCAAGCAATGTTCATTCATTTAAATCATCAAACCAAGCAACAAGTTAGATGCTATAGAGTTTCCCTAAACTACAATAGGACATGGATGGAATTGGAGGTGTATATCGGAACTGCTCCCTATCACTCCCTATCCACCCTTGTGAAGCTCATTTGGATTTTGGTTAAGGTGGAATTCAACTAGGATTTCATCAAGTCTAGGTTTCTAGGATAGAATATATTAGGGAAATTGGGGGCCAAGAGTAGCAAGGAAGGGTGAAAATGAGGGTTTTACACCTCACCTCACTTACAATCTAACCTTTAGTAGCTCCAATCCAATTGCACTAAATGCTTATAAACTAGCTACTTAGATCTCTCACTTAGGTGTAGGAGAATGGGTTAACATGTAGAAATATGGGTAGGTATCTAGGGATCCACTAGTTGGACCTAGAAGAAAATCCCCAAAATAGCTACATATGAGTCGTTCCCTAGAATCCCAGGTGATTTCAAGCATAAATAAATAAGAAATCCATGGAAAATGAGAACAAAGCATAATATAATCATTAGTAAATGAAATTACAAAGTTTACACATTACTTTCCCCATCATGGCATCAAAGCCACATTTTAATCCCAAACATCTGACCGAAGGGGCTTAGCTACTCATGACAATGAAAAATCCAAAAGTGGAGGATAAAGAGGTAGAATAAGCCATGGAGCTCAAAATAATGGTTGAAATGCGCTTCTTTAGTAGCTGCAAGCTTGAACGCTTCCCTCCTCCAAGGTGGAATGGCATGAAAAATGGTATGGAAATCGGCTAAAACCATATGAGGAACAGTTTTGGGTGGAAGGTGATGAAATGGGAGTGGAATGAGATAGGTAGGTTATAAAGGAGGTGAAATGAACACTCAAGGAGGCTAACCCTCAAACACCAGCCGTATTCAAGCCTTATATAGAGGTCTAGGGGTCTACAGTTAAGTGGGGGGGAATACAGAATTTTGTGAGGAAAATAGTTAGAGTTTCTGACCACCCCAACCATTCCGGACTCCACTGTCGTGGTGGATGCAGTGCAGAACGGTCGTTCTAGGAGGGAATGGCCATTTTGAGGAATGGGAAAATGTCAAGTTGGGTGGATTTTTGGAAGGTTGGTACCACATTCATGGTGGGCACCACGTTAATGGTGGGGGCTAGGAAGCATGGCCGTGGTGGGCTCCAAGGCCCTGGTGAAGGAGGAATTGCTTGGAAAATTTTCTTGGAACGGGCTTGGTGGCATCTTTGCAGAACAACCATGGTGTCTTCCACTACCGTGCTGGGTTTTCATGGCACGACTGTGGTGACTGGTAGGGCCGTGCTACTGAGCTTGTCTTCAGTTGCTTCAATTTAGCTTTTTTTATTGTAAATTTGACACTGACATCATGATCGTTCCATGGTACCACGGCTTTGTTGGGCTCTTTCACTTTCACTTTGATCTTGACTTTAGCAATCTGTGGAGTTTTTTCTCTAACTCGACCATTGACTAGTAGGGGTAGGTTGGGGAATCTCCTGAACTCTCATTAGGCTCCTCCAAGGATGGAGAAGCCCTAGGATCAACATCCTTCTCTCCCATCCATCCAAAGTGTGGTCCAAGTAACTGAAAAACATGCACAAAATGTTGATAAGTGCATTTGACAACAATACACTTATTAAGGGAAGTATAATGAATTATAACATGTTTAGATGTGATTAATGTAAAAAATGACACAAGATAAATCCCTAAAATAGGACTGCATCACCAACCCAAACTTAAACACGCATATCCTAAAGTATGCTCCAATTTAATCTCATATTCACATCATTCAAGAGAAACATGAGAGAATGTAATCATCATGATGTTCATTGGCTAAAGTAAGTTTCCATGTAGAATTAGGCATGAAATCCACTACTCTCCATTCATTGTTTTATTTTTCAATGTGATTCAAGCACAAATCATAAGAACTTCATATATGGGATATTAGTCACACATGTAAGTGATGCAATTTTCATAATGATCCAGGTAGACTGTATCATGCATGGCATACATCCAAATGGTTAGAGTTGTTGTTTTACTTGCTAGAATTCCATCATACAATTCACTTCACCTCTCATGCCCCAATTGACTTGTGTAGGGGATAGAGTTGATTAACTCTAGCCCTACTAGGCATCAAAACAAAATAAATGGTTATGGAAGGAAGTGGAGTGCTATTACATATGAGCACTCATCTTTTTTTTTCTTGAGTGGCTATTAAATAGAGCCATCCATTATTTCCTTTTTTCCTTTTTCTTTTTCTTTTCCCCATATTTAAGGAGGGCATATATGGCCACCCCAAACTTTTAGAGTGTATACAAGGCTAATTATGTGCACTTTTTGGCATCCTTTCATGAGGTGAAGAGGTAAGAAGATGATAGAAGAAATTTTGGGTCAAAGATGGTTCATAGTAATGAAGATCCATGTATGATTTCATTCAAGCAAGATAATACAAGCAACATTCACCAAAAGACAAACCACACACATAATGAGAAATATGATAGATTGCACTCTTTCCACATAGAATGAATAATCCCAAACGTTCAAGGATTGTAAGGATCACAATTGTATTAAACAATCAATTATTTGTGAGAGGCTTCGAGAACATGTGAAATTCCATCATATGACTCATTTAGGCAAAAACATAACAGGATGCAGTGTCCCAATTCTAATAATTCAAATCACAATGGGTCGAGGTTTAGTTGAAACACATTATTAGGCAAGTAGATTCAAGCTTGGAAAAATTGACCAAAATGGTGCCAAATTGCCTTAAAACACATCAAAACCTACATTATGAAGCATTAAATGAAAAGTAAGAACATCTTATCTAAAAACATAAAAAAATACAAAAACCTACATGAAATACAATGCATGGGTTCGATTTTGGTTGTTTCCCTCGGGGTGCAACAAATCCCCACATTATTGAGCGCACTGCGGTGCCATTCGAGTACGCGAATGGTTTTGGGGTTTACCTTTGGGTGGGTCGGGTCCAGTACTGCCTTGCCCGGGAGGGGTTCCTCATCATCAAAAAAGAAATACAATGCATTTCATGGAATGGCAAAAAGAGAAAAAAATTGAAAAATTACACAAATATGCAAGAAAATGAACTACATGATATGCATGTATGCATAATAAGTAAAAATCTAATATGGATTGTAAGTGCATTAAAACAAAAAGTAAATGACATGATAAAGTGATTATGAGTGAAATGAGGGTGTACCATCCTACCACTTTAAACTTTGAATCATTCTATCCTCAACATGAAATTAAAGCCTATGAATGATAGGGTAGATACAATTGTTGATGTGGTTGTTCAAGTGGTGGTATCCCATATGGAGGATGCTTATACTAACCACCCCAATAGTTTGAGTATGGAGGCAGATAAGTCTCTGGATATCCAGACAGTGCTCCCAAAAAATATTATCCCCCCACTGGGGTTTCTCTACACTTGTGCATGCTAAAAGTGGTACATGTGGTTAATCTGATGATGCATCTACTACTAATATAACCACATGGACTTCTATTTCCTTTTGATGTCCTCAAGTTGTGCATGTATACTAGACATGTCATAGGTGTTCATTGTAGGTTGTTGCTTTGGTGTTGCCTCTGTCACTATTCTCCTCACTCTATGCACCTCTCTCTCTCTCTCTTCTACCACCCTTCTCTGATCCCCTACATTCATCTCTCCCACTCCCTCAAATAACACCTTAGTGTGTTCTCTCTAGGTTTTCTATGCTTCTCCTTCTCGCATCTCCTCAAAATATCCAAGAAATCTGGGGATGGGCAATACTCCTCTAGGGGAGGTGTAGCAGAATAGGGAAGCTCAAGCATAATGCCTTCATAAGGGGGATTGACCTAGTATATGGTCTTATTATTTGCAATAGAAATCATGGTAGAGTGGATAAGGTACTATAGGTCAACATGCTTTCCCCCTTCTTCCTTGGTGAAACTTGTCAAATCAACATCTAAGGCAAGTAAAATAAAAGTTATAATTATCCCATTACAAATAAAATTTTACTCTTAGAAGGACATTTTCATATGATCAATCATCATTTCCCTAGGTTCACAAGATTTCCTTTCAACATCCATATCAATACAAATAAATCTTTCTTCATGCAACTTTCTTGGTTTTCATACTGGGAAAAGATTGTATTTGCTAAAAAAAATTTGAGCATGCCTTATGTAGGGGTTATGGTCAAGCTTGTCTTTGATTTCCCCACCACAAAGTTACTATGCCTGGTTAAATTCTTCCATGTAACTGTATTAATGACATTATAATCCTTCTTTGTCCTTCCTTAATCAAGGAGAGTTGCCATCTCGAGATTTGGAGCAAAAACTTTGTTGAGCATAGAGGCAGTAAGAATGTGGATACCATTCCCAAAGCTAAAGCGGAGAGCCTCTTCCCCTTTGTATACAACCTTCTCCAAAGTGGCAAAAAACTGGCATGTGGGTTCAATGTAAGTCTCCTAGTTAGTCGTCAGCATATCAAATAATACCATGGGCTTCATAATGTCTTCAAAATAAGAATGAATTCCCAAGCTTCCATAGTAGTCTGGCAAGCATAGTGTGTAGCAATTACCCTTCGTGTCAAGCATTTATAATGAAGGATCTTCATCAATTGAGTGTCCACTCTCTTTAGGCTGTCCTAGTTAGTCTATTCATCTTCAATCTCCTCATTTTCCTCATCTAGAGATAGTCGCCTTTGGGATTGTGGTTGTGGTTGTTGTTGTGGTACAACATAGGAGGTAGAGTTCTAGGCTAATGTGAGTGGTGGTACTGTACGAGAAGAAGAGGGGACTTCTCCAACTTTTTCATGTCATAGCTGAGTGGTCACCTCCTTGAAAATGGACTCCACCAATGCATCAATGTTGTTGAGCGCCATCTCATCTTCCTCCTAATTGTAATCTAGATCAATTGTGGGGGTGACTAGAAGATGAGTAAAGGTGGGTTCTTCTCTTGGATGCTGAGTGGGGTGCTTCACTATGAGAGCTAAAAATTGGATTTGGTAGTTGAGGAGTAAGAGGACAAGATTGGAATGTAGATGATCCCTTTTTGGAGTGACGGTGGTAGGATATGAAATTCTTGTCTTTATCCTTCAATTGTTTTTCATCTTGAACTGATTTTTGGTAGGAAATGTGGATGGAGCTAGGTTTTTAGACTTTTGAGGAGGTCGAGTGAAATTGAGGTGGATATGGAGATTTAGTGGAAATGGGAGATGGACGCAGGGAAAGACTTCTCGGAGTGGATTGGAGGTTGATTTGGGCTTGAGGAGGGATAATTAGTGGTTGGAGAAGGCTAGAGTTCTATTGTTGGTTGTTGGAAATGTGCCACAACCATTCTAAGTTTCCAGATAACTAATTTGAGTCATGTTGGGTCATGCTGGAGTCTACTCTATTTCTTTCATTTAAGTGGTGGGCCCACTGTTGCCACAACCTTGCTGGCTTGTTGGCACTACAGTCATTTTGAGTCATACAATTATGGTGACTAGCTTGCCATATGACCATGTAGGTCATCATGCCGGTGGTGATGGCCTTTCCCATTCTTTGATTATCATATGATTTTATAATCCCACAACGTGCGTGATATTGCACTACCAAACTCACTAGGGGAGAAATCCCTATAGTTTACCTAAATAAGTACAATAATCACCACCCACAAGTGGATAAATCTTATCTTAGCATAATTTAGGATCAAACCAAAAGGACAACATTTCTAAGAACTAACTGATCAAATTAACCCACAAGAACTAGAATTTATCACAAAAGGTTGATTGTTGATTATGCAAAGATGCAATTGATAAAAGGCTAGATTAAAGTCTAGCTTTATCAATGGATGGAACCACTAGGGTGGAATGGGTTTCACCACAACCACCTATCATTCACTCTCTCACTACATCATATTAAGCATGGAAATGCATATACCCCTTGCAGTGTTATGATTAAATCCTAGATAGATATCCATCTAATCTCACTATCTCGCTACCTAGAAATCATACACCTACCACCCTAGAAAACACCTATCCAAAATTCTCATCAAGGGTTTAACATGAATCAATCAGTATACTAGATCCTAGGTTTGAAGTTTTCTACACCCAAGATCTAATTTACATATAAACTTGATAATTAGGCAAGAATATAAGCATGAAAATGATTGACTTAAAACATATGATGGTTTATACAAATGTAGATGTAGTAAGGAGAACAAATTGGGTAGTAGGGATACACCTCACACCCTAGCGAGAGGACTATTCACTCATGGCAGCAAATAGAAACACAACAGAAGAAAGAATAGAAGAAGGAGTCATCATCATAGGAGAGTAGTAAATTGCAACCATGGTGTGTAGGAAAGAGTCTTCAAAATATAGAATGATGGCATCAATGAAAAAAAGGCACCTCTTGGTCGTTCATTAGAGATGAATCCAAAGTTGCTAATCTCACTTACTTGTAGGCTAAATCTTCATCTATGGAGGTGTAGGGGGTGATGGATCGATGGAAGGGTGGACACCTTGGTTTTGACTTCCTTTGAGATCATAACTATGGATCTTTGGTGAAGTCTAGAATCCTATCGACTGGTAGATTAACAAAAGTAGCTGATGGAGGGATTGATGAAGGTTGGAGGAAGGTGCTATGGAATGAAAAATGACAACTTGGCAGCATGGTCACATATCCTTTTCTCAGTGACTCTAATCTTCTATTTATAGGTAGGGTCTAGGGTTTAAAACCCTTACCAGCCACTTGTACATCCTCCATGGACACGAGGGGTTAGTTGCTCGAGGTAGATGAAGGGTCTCATGCCCCTTCAGTAGCGTCGTTAGGGTTAATGCAAAAATATGATTGGGTGCAAGTTTCTATTACGGGTCGAGTTTCCATAGGATAGGGATGCAAAAATCCCATGAGGGACCAAGTTTCCATCAGGCCATATTCCCTATGGGCTTACAAGAATCCTAGGTAAAGTAAGCCCACCCCCAGGGGGTATTGATTTGGGTCATCAGGCTTGAGTCGATGAGACTTCTGACCGATGAAATGGTGGTTGAGATGTAGCTCGATGAAGGCTCAAATCATTGAGATGTCACTCAAGAAGAGGGACCACTGCCTCCTACACTCCTACCATACAAGTAAGCTCAAGCCTTTCTTGGAAATTTGGGGGTGGAATGGATCAAAATCTTATAAATCAATTGAAGGTCAATAAAACCTAAATGTTAGATAGTTCCAAACTAAAAAGATGAAAGTGAGTGTAAAACTATGCTAAAAATGCAACTAAATCTGGGATGAATATGTACTCATCATTGCACTGCGGCCGATCCAAAGTACCATGGCCATGGTGGGTGTTTAAGTATTCCAAGTCAACTCAGTTTTTCACATTTGATCAAATTTTCAAATCAATGTGATTTCTCATCAAATCTCTCCCACATTTCAGGTGTTTTTCCTCATTTCACCACTCTTTATTCCATCTAAAATCTAAACAAAAAAACTAACAAAACAAGTGTGTGTGTTTTCTGGAAATATGTAAAAATAACCTAAAAGTATAAAAAATTGAAGGTTGGTTGAAAAAGTCCTCAAACCTAGGTGGGTTGCCCCGTACTAGCACTAAGTTTTATGCCTTGAGACGGGATTCTTGTGATTCTCTCAATCAATCAACTATTGGTAACTCTTGTATGTCCACTCTTGAATTAGATAGATCTCTCATTTGCATTCACCAACTATTCATTATCCCATTGATCATATAAGTTATGAAAAGGTGCTCAATCTGGAACCCCATCTTTTGATTACTCAATTGAATTCTTCATGTGACATTGCTCCGGGTGGGGATATCGAACATATTTACTTTTATCTTCATGTCCATGAAGCAAACTATCATTGTGTCACTATGAACATGTATATTGACATCGGCTATACACAAGAATGGTCTTACCAAGATGATGGGAATCTTCCTATCCTTTGGATCCATGTCAAGAACAATAAAATCTCCCTAGAATACCGCTCCCCTTTCTTTGTCTATCATAACCAAGACATCATCTAAACTTTCTCTAGGAACTTTGATTGAACGATCTGCTAATTGGAGAGTGCAATTGGCTAGTTTCAACTTGCCTAAACCCAACTTCACATAGACACTATATGTCATCAAATTTACACTAGATCTCACACCAAGGAGGGATTGGTCTATGTGATTTCTCCCTATGTATCTAGGTATGAGTGGGGATCATGGGTCTTTCCTCTTTACTGGAATTTCATGTTGGGGAATAAAGCTCACTTGTTCCATCAACATGACTATCTTAGGCATTCTTCCTGTTGACTTCCCCTTGAAAGTACACATATCCTTAAGGAATTTGGCATAAGATGGAATCTTCTTGATAACATCCAAAAAAGGGATGTTCACCTTCACTTGTCAAAATATCTCTAAAATGTCAACATTGTGTTTCTGCCTCCTTTTATATGACGAGGGCTCATCGAATGCATCTGGGAATGGTGGCTCACTTGCACTAGATTTACTTGGATCACCATGATTTTCTTAAGGAATGACATGAGGAATTCCCAGAATCATAGATGGAACACTAGGGGTTTTAGAACTTGTAAATGGAGTATAAGATGAAACACATGATATCACAAAATCAACATGAGGTATCATGGGATCATCTTCATCTATATCAATCACAATTTCACCACTTGATTTCTTTGTCCTTATTCATCAACATGCATTTGGCTCACATGATCAATGTCCACTTAACCTATAGGATGCTCAAGAACTCCTCCACTCCTTTAAACTATCACAAAATTAACTTGCCCACTGTGTAGAGGGGGAGCTTGTTGTTGATGTGAAGGAGGTGAAGTGGCCCTCGGTGTTGGAAATGAGGTGAAGGGGAGTATTGATGGTGGTGAGTGTATTGGTAGGACGGTTGCGGTGATGGTGATGGATATGTATAAGGTATATGAGGAGGAGGGTCTTGAAAATGATATATGGGTTGCACTTGCAATGGGGATGGACTATAGGAGTTTTGAGAAACACACATTGGTCCACTTATAGAATTAGAGTTCACTATGGGTTGGGAAGGAGGTTTCCCTTCCACTTAGAGGCCAAGTATTAGTGAGAGATGCTCCACTCTTTTTTCAACTCTTATCACATTCTTATGAACCTCATTAAAGCCTTTCAACCTAGAGAGAACTTCATTCTCAAACCTTGAATTATATCTTTGACTTTGTTGTTCCTAGTTTTTATGAGAATAAAGGGCCTTTACTTCTTCACCAAAGGACTTAGTAGAATTAACTGAGTGACTAGGATCACTCCCCACTTGATTCTTCATAAGATTCATTTATTTCAACAAGAATCTTCATCATTTATGGGCTTGAATCATTAGGAGATGAAGGTCTCACACCAATGGCATGACTAATATCATTAACAATGTTGGAAGCTCCGTGCCTTCAGTTTTCTGCCAAGTTCTCGAATAAAGGCCATGCATCCTCAGGTGGTTTCTCCATGAAATATCCTCCGCAAGAAGAATTTGTTGAAGCTTGACTAATTTGGGAGAGGCCAGAGTAAAATGATTGAGCAAGATGCCACAAAGGAATTTTGTGGTGGGGGCACTCTCTCAACATCTTCTGGTATCTTTCTCATGTATCATGAAACCTCTCATGATCCATGTGGATGAAATTTACTATAGCACGCCGCATTTGTGTCATCCTTGCAATCGAGTACAATTTCTTCAAGAAGGCATTCTTCATATCACCCCAACTCATGATTTTTGTTTTAGAGTCTTACCAATCTTTGGCTTTATCTTTAAGGGAGAATGGGAACAAGGTAAGTCGGATGGAGCCATATGTAGCAACTAGCATTTTGAAAGTAGAGCAATCTCAAAGAAAGAGTCCAAATGCTTTTATGGGTTCTCATTCTCAATCCCGTAGAAGGTGGGAAGGAGCCCAAGAAAACCTAAAGGAATGGAGAATTTTTGACCTGGAATTTGCTCAACTCTTTTTGCAATTGGAATTGTAGTTCTCAAGCATAAAATAGTCATGAAGTGTCTTATGAAAGGGAGGTGGAGGGGATGGTTTCTCATGTGCATCTTATTCTCCCATATTATCTTATAAGGATTGAGTGTCACTTGCACAAGACACAACCCAACAAAAGAAGACAAGTTAGCATACCAATATGCAAGAGTAACACAAATAATAATAAATAGCAATGGTGAGGGTCGTAGGAAAATTTGAAAATAAACAAACTAGTTAGGAACATCACCTTTTTCCCAACAACAATGCTAGACATCTTGGTACAAGCACAGTTGGGCCAACAAATGTACACCCTAGTAGACACACTCAAATACATAAAGAATACTACCCCACAAGTGCACATGGGTTCATATCGCAATATAGAGAAGGATAGTTAGGGGTCAAACCCAAGGAAAGAAGGGTCACTAGAGCTTATTTATTTTTGGCTAGGTTCTTACTATAGATTCTAAGGTTGAAAGGTTTGATTTGGGTTTGGTTTGATTACACCTAGAGGTTCAAGCAAGCAGTTAAAGAAAGGCAAGAATAAAATCTAGTTTAACCTTAGACAATCTAGTTATAATTAAGAAATAAAGCAAGCTATGTGAGAAAATGACAATGTTGACTAAGGCAGGAAAGGAAAGAGCTAACACTAACACTAGACTAGCAAAGAAATTCTAATTAAAACCCTAAAAGATATGCTTATCTAGATTAGGCAAGAAATTAAACTAGGTTAGAAAACTAGGCAATAAGGAAATTAAAGTCCTAAACTAACAAGAACAAACACAACTAAGTACAAGAGAGAATTAACTCTTCAACAAACACAACTAACTATAAGAGATAATTAACTATCCTAGGAAAGTTAAACTAGAATGGAAAAGGCAACGAGCTAATTAAGAAAGTAAATACTAGCTAAGCAAGTCTATTTGGGGTAATGTGGGTTGTTTGGGGGTAATGTGACTAGAACTTAGGTTGGGGGTCATTCATTTATATCATAAAACCAAACAACAAATTTGATGCTAGCGAATTGCCCTAAAATACTAATTGGCCATTGAGTGAATAAGAGGTTAGGATAACTACTCCCTATCCACCCTTGTGAGGTTCATTGGGATTATGGATTAGGTAATATTCAACTAGTATCTAATAAAGTTTACATTTCTATGTTAAAATCTCTTAGTGAAATTGGGGACCAAGGGTAGTAATTGAGGGTGGAATGAGGGTTTTACACCTCACCTCACCTTCCATCTAGCCTCTAGGTAGCTCTACTACAGCTGCACTAAATGCTTCTATACTAGCTACTTAGATATCTCACTTAGATGTAGGAGAATTTATTAACATGTAGGAATATGGGTATCTATCTAGGGATCCACTAGTTGGACCTAGAAGAAAAACCCCAATATAGCTACAAAGCAATTTCACTAGAATCCTAGGTGATTTAAAGCATAAATCAACAACCAATCCATGGGAAATGATAAGAAAGTAGAATATAATCATTAGTAAACAAAATTACAAAGTGTACACATTCTGTTCCCCCAACATGGTATCAAATTCACATTTTAACTCCAAATAGACCACCTAAGGGGCTTAACTACTCATGGTAATGGAAAATTCAAAAATGAAGAGGAAAGAGGTAGATGAAGCCATGGAGCTTGAAGTAGTGGTTGAAATCCTATTCTCTAGCAGTTGCAAACTTGAGCACTTCCCTCTTTCAAGGTGGAATGGAAAGGGAACAGAATTAAACTTGAGTAAGGTGGTTCTCCATGGAGCAGGATATCACGCCGCCCCTACTTTCTTATAATTGAAAGCCTTAGAAGCAACTAAAGTGGAATCTCGCCCCGTGAAGTGCCAAAACCCTAAAAGGAAGGGTTTTAGGGTGTAAGGTGATGAAATGGGAGTGTAATGTAGTAGGAAGGTGATAAGGAAGTGAAATGAATGCTCAAGGAGGATAACCCTTGACCACCAACTGCCTTCAAGGCTTATATAGAGGTCTAGGGGGTCTAGGGTAAAGTGGGGACAAAATAAGGATTTTAGTGGAGAAAATAGTTAGGATTTATGGCCACCATGTTAGTTCTGGACACAATGACCATGGTGGATGGAGTGTAGTATTTATGTGCTAGGAGGGAATAATCATGTTGAGGAATGGCAAATGCCAGGTTGAGGGTGGATTTTCAGAAAGTTGGTAGCACGAAATGTGGTGGAGGGGGAATTTCTTGGCTATTTTCCTTCATGCTTGTTGGAATCTTAGTAGAAGGCCCATGGTGGATTCCACAACCATGTTGGGTCCTTCGTGGTATGCCTATGGTAACATGCACAACTATGCTGCTAAGCTTGTCTTCAACTGCTTCAACTTGGACTTTTAACTGTAAATTTGACATTGACATCACTACTGTTCCAAGGTACCACAATCATGCTAGGTTCTTTCGCTTGCACTTTGATTTTGACTTTGATAATATTTGGAGTTCTTTACTCTAACTTGACCCTTGGACACTAAGGGTAGGTTGGGGAAGCTCTTGGACCCTCATTAGCTCCTCTAAGAGTGGGGAGAACCTAGGACCATCCTCCTTCTCTCCTATCCATCCAAAGCATGGTCCAAGTACCATAATAACATGCAAAAAACATTTGTAAGTGCATTTGAAAATAATACACATATTTAGGGATGTATTATGTATTCTAACATGTTTAGATCTGATTAAAGTAAAAAATGACTTAAGATGAAGCCCTAAAATAGGTTCGCATCAAACATCTAGTTGGCTTTCATATAGATAGTTGCAAGATTTGGCTTTGCATTAAGCACATGACCATCTTTATCTCTATATACGAGTCCTTCTAGAATCACAACACACAACACTTTGAAGAACTATTTGCTTATATGTGCCTTGTTTTGAATGCCCCACATAACTCTTCCCTTGTCGGTACAGGACTCATGTTTATATATGGTACACCCTCACCGGAATTCACATCATCAAGAATGTAGCTAGGACATGTATGTCTTGTAGCATTATCTGTGAGGTAGATGAAATGTCCATGCCCTTGATTTTGCATGGAAGAGGTGGATGCCTTGAAAGTTATACACTAGGAAAAAGATATGTGCTAATCATAAACTCAGTTTCTATACATATAGGATTCATCAGTCTTTCTACAAAGAGTCTCTATAGATCTTTTTTGTTGTCATCTTCCATTCATGAGCATATCTCATCCCTTTAGTACATACCTCCCTAAAATATGGCCTCTTTAGATTGGTTTATTGGCAGGTAGAAAAATAATTCACTACAAGTATCTCTGGGTAGTGGTGGTAGAGGGGCTTCACAATGAAAGATATTTTCAAACATTACATCTTCTCTTGTTTCCTCCACCAACTCAAGTGGTAGTTGCATCTGCTCTAAGAAGGTAGAATTGTCTTCTACAACTTTTGCTTTGTTTGACTGAATCATATTGCATCTATATGTTTCTAATTTAGAGCTTACGCA
Organism: Alisma plantago-aquatica; assembly: GCA_963693085.1. NCBI lineage: Eukaryota > Viridiplantae > Streptophyta > Magnoliopsida > Alismatales > Alismataceae > Alisma > Alisma plantago-aquatica. The sequence continues at coordinate 846,087,306 of OY856413.1, forward strand.
ACTACTCGGTATTCTAATCTACCCTCTATTGTTTGTGTTTTTGCTAACTTGACATGGAGGAACTATTTAGTTCACCTTATATTCATCACCTCTTAACATGTCACCTCCACCATGTCTACATATTCCTATTGCATAGGGGTTGCTACTGCTTCAGAATCCTATTCTTGGTTGACAACCGATCATTATTCATTTGATTATTGGTGACTATCTCGTGTTGGAGGTGTTGGACCTTTGGGTTGTTTGCCCTCTAAAGGCAATGTTGGTAATGGAAAAATTGAGGAATCTTCCTTCTCATATTTAGGCTTTGTCACCCTTTTGTTGGCATACTCTTTCTATAGCTCTTCGCACCCCTTTCACCTTTTGTTTTGCTCTTTTCATATATTGTCTATTTCCTTTTCTGTATTTATCATGACATTGCTAATTTGTTTTTAGTATTCTACAATCTATTCGAGCCAATATGGCAGGCACACAAGTGGTGTGATTTGCATTGTTAATTCTTCCACTAGCATGGTTAGTGTATACATATTTGAAGTTAAATGAGATATAGAATTAAAGACCTACTCACACATCGATGTTCAAACTCCATTCCTATGTTAGCCTATTGTAGATGATTCATGGGCTGAGTTTGTAGTACACTTCTTTCTTCCTTTGGAGAAGGGAGAATTTGCTTATTTTCGATGGGATATAATATATGTGATGGTTGGTTTTGCATTGGCGGGGAGGTCTACCAACAATCATGTTCATGGGGTTATTATAGCTCAATGTGTTGACTATCAAAAACACCAGTTGGATGAACTTTATCAGCATGTTCTTGAGCTCAATCCTCCTCCTTCTCTTGTATTTGCTCCTAGTAAGAATGCATCTCCTTGTGTCTTATACATATATCATAGGTATAATGGTTTATCTCTAGTGATAATTATGTTGGGTTGAGAGATTTTGTCTTTTCTTTAGCACTTTCATGACCATTGATGGAGTAGGGACAACTATTCTTTTAAATCGTGCTACAATTTCTTCGATATTTCAAATCTTGCCACCTTGACTGAACTGGAATCTATATGTTTCAAGACATTGTTGAACTCCCACTCCATGAAAAATATGTATTCTCTATTTTAGTCACTCATCGTAGGGAGGGTAGAAAATAGTCTTACTTTTAGGATTTGTTAAAGATTTTTTTTTCTAGGACTTCAATAGAGGTAAATTACCTTGTATTGACCAGCCAATATCAAACTTGGGGTACCCAAGGATATGCCCTACAAGGGTGATAACCCCCCCCCCATAATGAAGTTTGTTGTGCTATATAGGGCACTAGTGGGCATCCATTTAGCTATCATCAACATGCCTCTGTTAATATGTTTCCCTTCCATAACGCACTAGAGGAGATGAAGATATACTCTATTCACATTTTGTGTATAGGATCTGGTGAAAACTGTATTGGATATTAGTTTGTGAATCACACTCATTGGACCAGAGTGTATCATCGACCACTTCAACGGGCCAAGTAGTGGAACTTTTCCTCAGACATTTTTCCCCAGAGTTTGTCCATTATGGATCCCTTGGATTCTGCATCCAATAATCCTTTGTTTGCCCTTATATCTTCTTCATTTAATTTACATATGATTTTATTGAGAAATTTTCAATGAGAATATATTCTTTCTTAAACATTCTAAGATACAAATTGTATGGTCTCCCACTTGCCTCTTGTTCTTTTATTATACTGACAACTTAATAAGTGAAGGCATGAAATCTTGTGTCGTCTTTGTGTATTATTTTATCTAGGAATAAGATATTGAAAATATTGGTGATTTCCAGCAAACACTTCACTCTTGTGTATCTTAGAATTTTTTCATATCTTTGAAGGTTCTTTCCTTTCCCATTGCATGTGGTTCACTATGTGCTCATCATTCCTTGGTTCAATATTACTATCAGTATGAAGAGACAATGTGGTGGCTACCTATATAGAAAGTGAAATTTTGCTTCTATTTGTATGGCTATAGACTCTTCTTGAGATATTATCTAGAGCTCTTTCTAGTCCTCTATTATTGTTGTAGTCTTCCTCATAGTTCTGGTCTTCATTTTTCGTGGGCTATTTGGTGTCGGATCCACTACTTTCCTTTTCTTCATAGTAAGATTCTCCTTAGATGGAGTATATTATGATGTTTTAGAAGATTCACTAACATTTGTTGGAATCTTCTTTGGGTATCTGTTCTCAAATAAATTGTCTTTTATGCTTTCTAGAGTAGGCCCCCCTTGCTTTTCTATATTATCCTCAACCATATGATTCCTTCTTTCAATTTTGTTGATTATTCTGTGATCTAATTTACCTATTGCAACTAGGCTATCATGACTTTATCGATATATGTGATCTGTCTGAAGGTGTTTTCATCAACACACTAGATCTTGTAGCATTCATCAAATATAACTGATGACTTTGACTATTAGCATAGATTGAAAAAATCTTGATGATGATGGGTACTATACCAACAATCGATGGAGCTTGCCCACCTATGAGAACATAGTCTTATTGATTGGGAAGACCAATGAAAATGATTTCCGCTAGGAATGAAGCTTTAGATGATGATGAAATAAGCATTGAAATTCACTTCATGATGAACATGTTGGATGAGAGTCATATATTGGTTATTTATGATCATTATGGTAGACAAGAACTGGCACTAATGAAGATAATGGATGCATCAATGGTTGATGAAAGGTCTTGATCGATGAATCTTTAGACTGAAAAAGGTCTACCTACATTAGTAGTGTGACATGTCATTCGAACAAAAAATCATTAACTAAGCGGAAGCGGTCATTAACAGTGGAATTACTGAAAATCACTAAAAATTAAAACCATTTACAAAGAGATCCAAACACAGGAAAACTCTTTAATCAAGAACCAATGTATTTCATTTACATCTTGGTTCATAAGTACATATCCTGTACCATCCCTTCTTGAGGATTACAAGCATCAACTGCTCTGTTAATACTATACACAGGCAGCATAAGAACCTCGAAGCATCAAGACAAAATCTCAGATCGATTCATTAAAATTACTAACTACTAACTCCGAGGACCTGAGAGTACATAGACGACACATAGGACTCTCTATACAAAAATATGACAACTAGTGCCTCCACTTGGAATATCACTGTTGTCCCTGTTGCTGCTGCTGCTCTTCCCCTGCTATAGGATTTCTAACTCTTCTTCTGCGTCTACCTAAAAAGTGTTGGTGACCAACGGAGTGAGACCCAGTCCCAGTGAGAGATATAACTCTCTGCCAAAAACATTATTATTGCAGTTCAATAGAATAAAACTATGTAGAGGAATCATATATATTCAACAATAGATAAATCAATGTCTAAATAGAATAGAGCAATATTCTTATTCAAATTATTTCAGCTATAACTTGATAAAGCAACATGTCACTTATCCAATAAGGAATTGAAGAACATGTATAACATTTATCCATCTAGGATATGCTAAGCAAGGTAACATCAACCAATTATTCTCGTATTTCAACCTTAAGCAAATACGCTACTCGGCTGATTACATTTTACAATCATACTTAAGCCCTGAGGAGATGAGGTATACCACTCATACTCCAACCGACCATTGCGAAGTCAAAATTGGTACCATACATAGGTCAAGGAAGAGCTAGATTTCCATGACCTCATCCTCCTCAGTCAGTGTGAGTACAAAATGTAGGACATCTTGTGTCTCTGCTAAATAGCTTTCTAGGGTATACTGGCAACTTCACTATAGAGTTACAGTGGTGGCTGTACTCTCTTCGCAATTGAGAGATTTCATGTTTATCTCACATCGATCCAGTATTAACATTATCGAGAGATTCGTGATACATCCATCACGGCACATATAATGAAGGATTGAGAGATTTAATGTTTTTCTCACATCAGTCCCACATTAGGGCGTAAGGATATTCACGCCCATAACCCCCACATACTCAACAGTATGCCCTCTAGGAGATCTCATGGGAAAACCTGTTTCACCATCACCAGCTACTGACGATGATGGATCTATGGCCAGGGGTCTACATGATAAGATTTCACTTGATTATTTAAGTACATTATCATATTCTTTTAGCATCAATCAAGTTTTCAAACATAAATTATTATAACAAATGCTACAAAGAATGAGTAATACTTCTATCAAGTACTTTTTGAAGCTTTATAAAACATTGGGATCTCAATCCCTTGTCACATCATCGGCATTCTTATCCCTTAACATCTCATCATCATGATTATGGAATATGGGTATTCAAACCCTCAGTTCATCAAAGAACACTTGTTACCACTTATCAGGTAACTAATACCTTCAGGTCATCTGACCAAGGTAAACATGATACTTGCTACACAAGCATCTCACATGGCTCTCAAAGCCCATTTAATGTCTTGTTACCTCTTACTAGGCAACAAAGCATATTATGGCTCACAAGGCCCATAAAACAATTTCAATAATAAAACATCATAACTCATACCTAGATATGCCCAACATCTCATGATACCTACATGGTTAGTACTCATGATAACAGTTATATCAATTACATATCAGCACTATGTAATGTAAGTGTAGCATCACTATTCCCTTATTAGGGTTAGGGTTTCCTATTTCATGTCATTTAGGAATACTCATCCCATTACCCAAAATTAGGGTTATGGTTTATCATCATATTGCCCAAGATTAGGGTTTCATGCACTATAACCCAAAATTAGGGTTTCACATACCTTCACCCTATATTAGGGTTAGGGTTTCATATAGTATTACATAACATCACCCTAGATTAGAGTTTCACATCACATCATTGCATTAGGATTTCACATGGCATCACCCTAGATTAGGGTTTCACACATCATTATCTTTAATTAAGGTTCCTTATAACTTTTCCCCAAATTAGGGTTTCGTGTATCTTTACCCAAAATTAGGGTTTCATGAAGCATCCTCTTAAATTAGGGTTTTTCATTATATTACCTTGAATTGGGACTTCTCATATCATCACCCTAGATTAGGGTTACACCATTACCCTGGATTAGGATTTCACCTAGTATTGCCCTAAATTAGGGTTAGGGCTCATCAACCTTCTCGATTAGGGTTTCATGATCTCTTTATCAAGGATCATACCCTAATTACATATTTTATTCATGTTGAGAGTGTTAAGGCTTAACCACTACAAGATTATTATACATGTATGAATTCCTCTCTCTCTCTCATCCTCTCTAGGATGTTGATTACTTCAAGCTTGATTAGATTAGGTCAACCCTTCATTCAAGTACATACATTTAATGTTAGCATGGTGTATTGAGATATTGCTTCCATAAGCATCAAAGGTTAACCCCTCTAAGAGTACTAATCCCCCTAGTACCTTAAAGGTACAACCATTGTAATTATCTTTGATAAAAATCATTAACAGTCATGGGGTTAATTGATCTTTCATCACATTAGGTCTTCAAACGGTTTTGGTTGCATTGAACCTCCAAACGGTTTTGACCCCTCAACCTCCAAACGGTTTGAGATCGTTTGCCCTCCAAACGGTTTTGAAACCGTTTGGGCATCTAGGGTTGAGACTGTTTGCCCTTCAAACGGTTTTGAAACCATTTTTTTTAAATTAAGACAGAGGGTTCTCTATTCATCCCACCCCTCTCTTGTGGGTGAAAATATCAACGGAATACAAATGAAATGGTTTTGAAACCATTTCGGCATCTAACCCTTGAAATTGTTTGATCACATGTACATTGAAACCAATTGGACCCATCAACATTTGACACTGATTGGATAAATTAACCTTGAAACTGATTGGATCTCCAAACAAACGATCTCAAATGGTTTAGAGACCATTTGGACTCAAACGGTCTCAAGACCGTTTGGTCCAAACTACCTTGAAACTAAAAGGATCATCTAGGGCTTCCTTCAACCAATCAATTAGGGTTTACTTCATTGAATCATTCATCAACTGGACCATTGAGAGTAGATCAAAATGTAACCCTTGGATCTCCATCCATCCATGACTCAAATTGGCCTCAAATGGTCTTCTGACTGTTTGACCTCAAACAGTCTTGAGATCATTTTCCCTCAAACGGTCTTGAGACTGTTTGGTCCATTCCTCCTTGAAAACGTTTGAATCAATTTAGGGTTTCTTCAATCAATCGATTAGGGTTTGTAATCAATGGATCATCCATCATTGTAACCATTGTGATTAGATCAATTGGAACCATTGGATCTTCATCCATCCATACCAGAAATTGACCCCAAACGGTCTTGACCTCAAACATTCTTGAGATTGTTTGTCCTCAAACGGTCTTGAGACCATTTTCCCTCAAACGGTCTTGAGACCATTTGGTCATCAAAATTGAAAACCATTTGCTCATGATATTTATTGAGGTGTGTGCTAAGATGACATCATCATCTTCAAGCTTCAAACCTTCGAAAATTATTGTGATTCTTATGGTGATTTCATCAACTAATCAAAAGGAATTTCGGGAAAGAAGAAAGATTCAACATATGATGAAGAAGTGAAATCAATAATAACATTTAAGGGTTCAAGTTATATAACCCACCTTCAAAGTCGAATCCAAGCTTCGAGATTCACGTATTTAATGGTGAATGAAGCTTTATCAACTTCCCAGGTCCGTCCTCAAGTCTTTGCGTGAAAAGAATGGCTAAAGTTGAAGATTGAATGGAGAAAAGAAGAAAATAAGCATTGGATTTCGATTTCCACCATGAAATCAAGGTTGAATATGATTAAGGAGCTCACCTACAGGTTGGGATATGTCCTCCTATTTCTCCTAAGCTCCCTTGTGCTTGGCCAAAGCAAGGAAAGAAAGAAGAGTCGAAAAAGCATTTCATGTGGGTGAAAGAATGGAGTGTATATAAGGGAACTTCAAGAGAGAGAAAGGGTTATAAAAATCATTCAACTCCCTAAATTGGTGCCACTTATCCCCCTCACTTCCTTTCATACGAAGACATCATCCTCCCCTTCTAAATCCTCTTTTTTATCCATGAATTAAAAGAAAACAATTAAGCACCTTAATCAATATAATAATAATATCAAAAAATTAGTGGATATTACTTTTTCTTTAACTAATATGAGTGGGATCTCCACTCACTTTAGATATTTAGATGCCATTGCAAGGCACAAGGACGTCCACACTTATATAAATTCAACCATCACATTTTTTGTTGAAGGGCACTTCCATTAATATATTTATTTTTACAATAAATTGAATTAGGGTTTCAATTATGCTTAAATCTTGATTATTTTAATATCAAGATTCTCTCTCCCCCAAAGAGATTCAAATGAGACACCCCTCTAATTTTATTGTCTCTAATTGATACCAAGAAACATTAGTGACTCTATAAAAGTGGTATTTTGCATATGGAATCCTAGGTTTTGGGTAATTTGCACATTACACCAAAACTAGGTTTTAATGCACAAACATTGCTTAATAAGTTCTTTCTTGGTGCTCAGGCTTTCACAAGCCATACCTCTACATCATTCTTATTCTTATGATGCTATAACACTTGAGGAACATTTTATCATGTAACATTTGCAAGATAACCCCTCAACTTGGGTAATTTGCACTTTAGTCCAAAACGGGCAAAACATTGTTTTCAACATTATTCAAAAAGGACTAAAATTGAAACATAAGTTCCTCTTGAGCCTTAATTACTTTACAAAAGATAAGAGAAATCATATAATTATCTTTCTTAAACAAAACATCTAGGGTTAAAGCATAACCCAGGTCAGGGATGTTACAAATTATCCACCCCTAACAGGGATTTCATCCCCGAAATCATCAAGAGAAAAGAGAAGGGTACTTCCTCCTCATCTCTTCCTCTAGCTCCCACATAGCTTCTTCAATGCCACAGTGATGCCAGAGAACTTTCACAAGACATATGTCTTTCTTTTTCATCTTTTTAATTCTTTTATCAAGGATCATCATAGGTCCTTCAACATATGATATATCATCATTTAATTCTACCTCCACAGGTTGCAAAACTAACTTTGTGTCAGGATGACACTTTCTCAACATGGAGATATGGAACATTAGATGCAACTTATGCAGCTCAGGTGGCAATTCCAGCTTATAGGCTACCTTTCCAATCCATTCAATGATTGGATAATGCCCCATAAATCTAGGAGCTAACTTTCCCTTCTTTCCAAATCTAAGGACACCTTTCTAAGGCGAGACCTTGAGATATACTTTGTCTCCAACTTGGAATTCTAAAGGTCTTCGTCGTTTGTCAGCGTACGACTTCTGTCTATCATGTGCAATCTTTAATTGTTGTTGTATTACTTTAATCTTCTCAATTGTCTGTTGTACTAGCTCAGGTCCCAAAAGTTGATATTCTCCTGTTTCATACCAACATAAAGGAGATTTATAATGTCTACCATATAATGCTTCATATGGTGCCCTATCAATACTGTGATGATAGCTATTATTGTAAGAAAATTCTATCAAGCTCAGGTGTAGATCCCAACTTCCTACAAACTGAAGGACACATGCAATAAGCAAATCCTCCAAGGTTTGTATGGTCCTCTCAGATTGTCCATCTGTCTGTGGGTGAAAGGCAGTACTAAACCTTAACTTCATACCCAAAGCTTTATGTAGTCGTTCCCAAAAATGACTCATGAACTGGGGACCTCTATCAAAAACAATAGTAGATGGAACCCCGTGAAACTGCACTATCTCATCTATATATATTTGTGCAAGCTTCTCAGTAGTGTAGGTTGTTTTGACAGGAAGGAAATGTGTTGTCTTAGTCAACCTATCAACTATCACCCATATGGAATCATGACCTTTGGTTGTTCTAGGCAAACCAACCACAAAGTCCATGGTTACATGATCCCATTTCCATTGCAGTATAGGCAAAGGTTGTATTGTTCCTGCAGGCTTTTGATGTTCATCTTTAACCTGGTGACACACCAAACATCGCATAACAAACTCAGCTACATTATTCTTTAAACCAGGCCACCAGTACATATCTTTTAAGTTATGATACATTTTGGTACTCCCTGGATGCATTGCATACATTGAATAATGGGCTTCCTCCAAGATTAACTTCCTTAATTCATTGGCTTCAGGTACTACCATCCAACCATGGTAACAAACTACCTGATCCTCTAACTCATGAAAGCCATCTCGTTTTTCACTACCATACTCTGACCTGATCTACTGAACCACAACATCAGCCTGCTGTGCTTCTTTAATATGTTGTCTCAGAGTAGGTTTCACTTGCATCTCAGCTAACAACCTAGATAACAATGATACCTTAAGCTATAAATTATTTTGCCTCAAGGAGATAAGCATATCTCTTTTAAATCACACTAAGGAGTTCAACTGTGCTTTATCTAAGGCTGGTGATGATGATTTCCTACTTAGTGCATCAACCACTACATTAACCTTCCCTGGATGATAATCAATTGTACAATCGTAGTCCTTGATTAACTCCATCCAACGGCATCATCTCATGTTCAACTCATGTTGTGAGAAGATATATTTTAGATTATTATGGTCTGTGAAAATTTGTAATGTTTCTCCATAGAGATAATGTCTCTAGATCTTCAAAGCATGGACCATAGAAGCTAGCTCTAGATCATGTGTCAGATAATTATCCTCATGTTTCTTAAGCTGTCGAGAGGTAAACGAAATCACTTGATTATCCTACATCAACACACATCCTAGACCATTCTTAGATGCATCACAGAAAACTATGTACCCCTTCCCTTGCTCAGGTAACACCAGCACAGGTGCACTTGTTAACCTTTCTTTCAACAGCTGGAAAGAATGTTGACACTTGTCATTCTAGACAAAAGGAACCTCCTTCCTGGTCAACTTGGTTAGGGGTAAAGCTATAGAACTGAAGTTCTTAATGAACCTCCTATAATAGCCTGTCAGTCCTAGGAAACTGTGTATCTCCATCAGATAAAACCTTTCTCAAGCAACTCTTGCAGCTGTTTCTTAAGCTCTGCCATCTCAGTAGGTGCCATTCTATACGATGTTTGTGCTATTGGTTGCGTGCCCGAGATTATATTAATCTCAAAATCAATCTCTCAGGGTAGATGAATACGTGGAAGTTCCTCAAGGAACACATCTTCAAACTCCCTAACTATCATAACTTCAGAAAGATTAGAACTCTCTATTCTGGTATCTACCACATGTGCCAAAAATGCAAAGCATCCTTGTTTCATCAGCTTCTCAGCTACCACAGCCGACACTAGATACGTTGGAAGAATCTTTCTATCTCCCGGAAAGATCCATGTGTCACTGTCATCTGCGAACACAGCTTGCTTGGAATCACAATCCAAGTCAACCTTATACTTTTCTAGGGTGTCCATACCAAGGATTATATCAAACCTGTACATCTCAAGTAGTATAAGATCCACCTGAATGTGATGTTCAGAAAAGGAAAGAATGCAGGGAGAACACACCTCTCGCATCACTGCAGATCCCAGCAAAGGGGTGTCTAATAACAGATTATCTGCTCTATGACTGACAGTCATGTTGCAGTCATGAATCACTTCTCGAGTGATAAAGGAATGTGTAGCACCCGGATCAATCAAAACAGATGCGAAGTAGGATGAAGACATATCATAATGAAATGGTTCCATCTGACCTGTCACAACTCGAGGGTTGACTACTACTTTGGGTTGATTCATCGCATAGAATCTCACTGTTGCTTGTTGTTGACCATGTGCTCGATTGTTGGGTACCGATGAACCATCTTGGGATGCTTGTCCATGTCCTCTAGCGCCACTCGAAAACTATCTCCTCTGAGAGCCTTGCTGACTCTGCCTCGGAGGTTGAGTCACACTTACATCTCTAGCTTGACAATCTTTCATCAAATGCCCCATCTTTCCACATATAAAACAGCCTCTGCTCTCCCTCTGTGGCCTGGGTGGTCCTGTTACTAACATTGAGTCTGAGATGTGGGCTCCCTCTGGTGGTAAACTACGACCTCTACCCTTGATGGATGTCCATTGTGTCTGGGTATTGAATTTTGGTGGTGATATTGGTGCAGAAAATCTCAGTTTCTTGAAACTTTCAGACCTGTATCCTTGAAACTGAGTATACACCTTCTTACTCTTAGTCTGATGCTTCTCAATCACCAACCTTTCTATCCGTCTCACGGACTCCAAAAAGGTGGAAAACCTCTTTGTTCTCTAAGGCAGACACATGAGTGGTCAATTCAGCGTTCAACCCCTTCTCAAAACGTCGAATTCTCTCTTCATCAGTAGCTGCCATATGCGGACAGAACTACAAAAGCTCCATGAACTTAGCTTCATACTCAATAATGTTCATTGGTCCTTGCCTTAACCTCTCAAACTGAGAGATCTTCTCGTCTAGATACGTCTTGGGGAAGTCTCTACTGATGAATTCTCGTCGGAATTCTCCCCATATGATTTCAACACCTGGCCTCTTGCCCTCTTCTATTGTCCACCCGTGGCCATCACTCCCTTTTAGAAGGTACACTACATGCCTCACCTTCTCTACTTCAAGGATATTGAGGATTCTAAAGGCCTTCTCCAACTCAGTCAACTAGAAGTCAACATCTACTGGGTCAGCTGTACCAGCATAATCTGTGGCTCCAACCTGACGAAGTCATTCGAAAGTCTTTCCGGCTCCCTGTCCCTCATTATGAGCTGGTGCCCTAGGTGCAGGTGGTGGCATCCTATCCGCCATGTGTGTCATAGTCGCCATGAACTACCCAAATAGATCATGGAAAGCTGGGATTTCTAATGCAACTTGGTTAAACTGAGGATGTTCAGGTACTGGTTCCTCCCTAGTCTGATCCCTTGCACCTCTTCCTGGTGCAGGAATGCTACTCTCAGCAACATGTTCTTCGTGTGATCCAGACATCTTTAAGTTATTCTTCTCCTCCTCCTATATGAGCAGAAGACACTATCAGATGAACTGGAAGACACTAGAACAAACTCAACAACCTTAATCCTATGTCTCTGTAGACTCAGTGAACCTAGAGCTCTGATACCACTAATTGTGGGAGGCCGTTCAAAAAAAATATCATTAACTAAGTAGAAGCAATCATTAACAGCGAAATAACTAAAAATCACTAAAAATTAAAACCATTTACAAAGATATCCAAACATAGGAAAACTCTTTAATCAAGAACCAATGTATTTCATTTACATCCTAGTTCATAAGTACATATCATGTACCATCCCTTCTCGAGGATTACGAGCATCAACTACTCTGTTAATACTATACACAGGCAACATAAGAACCTCGAAGCATAAAGCCAAAATCTCAGATCGATTAATTAAAAGTACTAACTACTAAATCCGAGGACCTGAGAGTATAGAGATGACACGTAGAACTCTCTATACAAAAATATGACAACCAATGCCTCCACCTAGAATATCACTGTTGTCCCTGTTGCTGTTGTTGCTGCTCTTCCCCTGCTATATGATTTATGCCTCTTCTTCTGCGTTTACCTAAAAAGTGTTGGTGACCAACGGAGTGAGACCCAGTCCCAGCGAGAGATATAACTCTCTGCCAAAAACATTATTATTGCAGTTTAATAGAATAAAACTGAGCAGAGGAATCATATATATTCAACAATAGATAAATCAATGTCTAAACAGATTAGAGCAATATTCTTATTCAAATTATTTCAGCTATAACTTGATAAAGCATCATGTCACTTATCCAATAAGGAATTGAAGAACATGTATAACATTTATCCATCTAGGATATGCTAAGCAAGGTAACATCAACCAATGATTCTCGTATTTCAACCTTAAGAAAATAAGCTACTCGGCTGTTTATATTTTACAATCATACTTAAGCCATGAGGAGATGAGGTATACCATTCATACTCTAACTGACCATTGTGAAGTCAAAATTGGTACCATGCATAGGTCAAGGAAGATCCGGATTTCCATGACCTCATCCTCCTCAGTTAGTGTGAGTACAAAATGCAGGATATCTTGTGTCTCTACTAAATAGCTTTCCAGGGTATACTGGAAACTTCACTATAGAGTTACAATGGCGGCTGTACTCTCTTCGCAATCGAGAGATTTCATGTTTATCTCACATCGATCTAGTATTAACATTATCGAGAGATTCGTGATACATCCATCCCGACAGATATAATGAAGGATTGAGAGATTTAATAATTTTCTCACATCAGTCCCACATTAGGGCATAAGGATATTCGCGCCCATAACCCCCACATACTCAACAGTATGCCCTCTAGGAGATCTCATGGGAAAACCTATTTCACCATCACCAGCTACTGACGATGACGGATCTAGGGCCAGGGCTCTACATGATAAGATTTCACTTGATTAATTAAGTACATTATCATATTCTTTTAGCATCAATCAAGTTTTCAAACATAAATTATTATAACAAATGCTACAAAGAATGAGTAATACTTCTATCAAGTACTTTTTGAAGCTTTATAAAACATTAGGATCTTAATACCTTGTCACATCATGGGCATTCTCATCCCTTAACATCTCATCATCATGATTATGGAATATGGGTATTCAAACCCTTAGTTCATCAAAGAACACTTGTTACCACTTATCAGGTAACTAATACCTTCAGGTCATCTGACCAAGGTAAACATGATACTTGCTACACAAGCATCTCACATGGCTCTCAAAGCCCATTTCATCTCTTGTTACCTCTTACTAGGCAACAAAGCATATTATGGTTTACAAGGCCCATAAAACAATTTCAATAATAAAACATCATAACTCATACCTAGATATGCCCAACATCTCATGATACCTACATGGTTAGTACTCATGATAACAGTTATATCAATTACATATCAGCACTATGGAATGTAAGGGTAGCATCACTATTAGGGTTTCTTGCACTATAACCCAAAATTAGGGTTTGACATACCTTCACTCTATATTAATGTTAGGGTTTCATATAGTATTACATAGCATCACCCTGGTTTAGAGTTTCACATCACATCACTGCATTATGATTTCACATGGCATCACCCTAGATTAGGGTTTCTGTAACATCCCAAGATTTGAGGCCTTGGATAGTATGATCTTAAAAGGAATGATTGGACTACCCATATCACCAAGGTGCACCTCCTTTTCTGGGAGCCCATCACTAAAGAACTCCATAGTTAAGCGTGCTCAGCTTGGAGTAGTACTAGGATGGGTGACCAGTCAGGAAGTTGATCATGGCTTGCGCGTCAGTATGGACAAAGTGCGCAGTTAAGGGTAGTGGTGGTATGTGGGGCCAGTCGTCATTCCTGAAACTCTACTAGAGCCTTGGGCAGTGGGACCAAGTGTTACAAATGGTATCAGATCCATAACCCCTCTAGTAGGTGGGGCTCACATGGGCATGGCATGCCAGTCTTGAGCTGTGCGGTCCAGGCATGTAGGAAAGGGTTGTCCATGGTTGACGTAGCCACCCTTGCGCTGGTATTCCATGATCGGGAGTTGGGTGTCCATGGGCCATTATGGGTCTGCACTGAAATGGGGAAGAGATTATTAGGCCTTATAGTTGAGCCTTGATGAGGACATCAAGAGTTTAAGTGGGGGAGATTGTAACATCCCAGGATTTGAGGCCTTGGATAGTATGATCTTAAAAGGAATGATTGGACTACCCATATCACCAAGGTGCACCTCCTTTTCCGGGAGCCCATCACTAAAGAACTCCATAGTTAAGCGTGCTCAACTTGGAGTAGTACTAGGATGGGTGACCAGTCGGGAAGTTGATCCTTATCTTGAATTAAGGTTCCTTATAACTTTTCCCCAAATTAGGGTTTCATGTATCTTTACCCGAAATTAGGGTTTCATGAAGCATCCTCTTAAATTAGGGTTTTTCATTATATTACCCCGAATTAGGATTTCTCATATGATCACCCTAGATTAGGGTTACACCATTAACCTAGATTAGGGTTTCACCTAGTATTGTCCTAAATTAGGATTAGGGCTCATCAACATTCTCGATTAGGGTTTCATGATCTCTTTATCAAGGATCATACCCTAATCACATATTTTATTCATGTTGAGAGTGTTGAGGCTTAACCACTACATGATTATTATACATGTATGAATTCCTCTCTCTCTCTCTCATCCTCTCTAGGATGTTGATTACTTCAAGCTTTATTAGATTAGGTCAATCCTTGATTCAAGTACATACATATAGGGTTAGCATGGTGTACTGAGATATTGCTTCCATAAGAATCAAAGGTTAACCCCTCTAAGGGTACTAATCCCCCTAGTACCTTAAAGGTACAACCATTGTAATTGTCTTTGATAAACATCATTAACAATCATGGGGTTAATTGATCTTTCATCATATTAGGTCTTCAAACGGTTTTGGTTGCATTGAACCTCCAAATGGTTTTGACCCCTCAACCTCTAAATGGTTTGAGATTGTTTGCCCTCCAAACGGTTTTGAAACCATTTGGGCATCTAGGGTTGAGACTGTTTTCCCTTCAAACAGTTTTGAAACCGTTTGGGCATCTAACCCTTGAAACCATTTGATCACATGTACATTGAAACCGATTGGACCCATCAACTTTTGAAACTGATTGGATAAATTAACCTTGAAACCGATTGGACCTCCAAACAGTTTGAGACTGTTTGGTCCAAACTACCTTGAAACTAAAAAGATCATCTAGGGCTTCCTTCAACCAATCAATTAGGGTTTACTTCATTGAATCATTCATCAATTGGACCATTGAGAGTAGATCAAAATGTAACCCTTGGATCTCCATCCATCCATTACTCCACTTGGCCTCAAATGGTCTTGAGACCGTTTGACCTCAAACGGTCTTGAGATTGTTTGCCCTCAAACGGTCTTGAGACCGTTTGGTCCATTCCTCCTTGAAAACATTTGAATCAATTTAGGGTTTCTTCAATCAATCGATTAGGGTTTGTAAACAATGGATAATCCATCAATGTAACCATTGTGATTAGATCAATTGGAACCATTGGATCTTCATCCATCCATACCAGCAATTGACCCCAAACGGTCTTGAGACCGTTTGATCACCAAACGGTCTTGAGGCCGTTTGGTCATCAAAATTGAAAACTGTTTGCTCATGATATTTATTGAGGTGTGTGCTAAGATGACATCATCATCTTCAAGCTTCAAACCTTTCGAAAATTATTGTGATTCTTATGGTGATTTCATCAACTAATCAAAAGGAATTTTGGGAAAGAAGAAATATTCAACATATGATGAAGAAGTGAAATCAATAATAACATTTAAGGGTTCAAGTTATATAACCCGCCTTGAAAGTTGAATCCAAGCTTCAAGCTTCACGTATTTAATGGTGAATGAAGCTTTCTCAACTTCCCAAGGTCCGTCCTCAAGTCTTTGAGTGAAAAGAATGGCTAAAGTTAAAGATTGAATGGATAAAAGAAGAAAATAAGCATTGAATTTCAATTTCCACCATGAAATCAAGGTTGAAGATGATTAAGGAGATCACCTACAGGTTGGGGTACGTCCTACTGTTTCTCCTAAGCTCCCTTGTTCTCGGCCAAAGCAAGGAAAGAAAGAAGAGTCGAAAAAGCCTTTCATGTGGGTGAAAGAATGGAGTGTATATAAGGGAAATTCAAGAGAGAGAAAGTGTTATAAAAATCCTTCAACTCCCTAAATTGGTGCCACTTATCCCCCTCACTTCCTTGCATACGAATCCATCATAATCCCCTTCGAAATCCTCTTCTTTATCCATGAATTGAAAGAAAACAATTAAGCACCTTAATCAATATAATAATAATATCCAAAAATTAGTGGATATTACTTTTTCTTTAACTAATGTGAGTGGGCTCTCCACTCACTTTAGATATTTCGGTTCCATTGCAAGGCACAAGGACGTCCATACTTATATAAATCCAACCATCACATTTTTGTTTGAAGGAAACTTCCATTAATATATTTATTTTTGCAATAAATTGAATTAGGGTTTCAATGATGCTTAAATCTTGATTATTTTAATATCAAGATTCTCTCTCTCCCAAAGATATTCAAATGAGACACCCCTCTGATTTTTTTGTCTCTAATTGATACCAAGAAAATTAGGGACTATCTAGAAGTGTTATTTTGCATATTGAACCCTAGGTTTTGGGTAATTTGCACATTACACCAAAACTAGGTTTTAATGCACAAACATTGCTTAATAAGCTCTTTCTCAGTGCTCAGGCTTTCACAAGCCATACCTCTACATCATTCTCATTCTTATGATTCTATAACACTTGAGGAACATTTTATCATGTAACATTTGCAAGTTAACCCCTCAACGTGGGTAATTTGCACTTTAGTCCAAAATGGGCAAAACATTGTTTTCAACATTATTCAAAAAGGAATTGAAACATAAGTTCCTATTGAGCCTTAATTACTTTTCAAAAGATAAGAGCAAGCATATAATTATCTTCGTCGTTTGTCAGCGTACGACTTCTGTCTATCATGTGCAATCTTTAATTGTTGTTGTATTACTTTAATCTTCTCAATTGTCTGTTGTACTAGCTCAGGTCCCAAAAGTTGATATTCTCCTGTTTCATACCAACATAAAGGAGATTTATAATGTCTACCATATAATGCTTCATATGGTGCCCTATCAATACTGTGATGATAGCTATTATTGTAAGAAAATTCTATCAAGCTCAGGTGTAGATCCCAACTTCCTACAAACTGAAGGACACATGCAATAAGCAAATCCTCCAAGGTTTGTATGGTCCTCTCAGATTGTCCATCTGTCTGTGGGTGAAAGGCAGTACTAAACCTTAACTTCATACCCAAAGCTTTATGTAGTCGTTCCCAAAAATGACTCATGAACTGGGGACCTCTATCAAAAACAATAGTAGATGGAACCCCGTGAAACTGCACTATCTCATCTATATATATTTGTGCAAGCTTCTCAGTAGTGTAGGTTGTTTTGACAGGAAGGAAATGTGTTGTCTTAGTCAACCTATCAACTATCACCCATATGGAATCATGACCTTTGGTTGTTCTAGGCAAACCAACCACAAAGTCCATGGTTACATGATCCCATTTCCATTGCAGTATAGGCAAAGGTTGTATTGTTCCTGCAGGCTTTTGATGTTCATCTTTAACCTGGTGACACACCAAACATCGCATAACAAACTCAGCTACATTATTCTTTAAACCAGGCCACCAGTACATATCTTTTAAGTTATGATACATTTTGGTACTCCCTGGATGCATTGCATACATTGAATAATGGGCTTCCTCCAAGATTAACTTCCTTAATTCATTGGCTTCAGGTACTACCATCCAACCATGGTAACAAACTACCTGATCCTCTAACTCATGAAAGCCATCTCGTTTTTCACTACCATACTCTGACCTGATCTACTGAACCACAACATCAGCCTGCTGTGCTTCTTTAATATGTTGTCTCAGAGTAGGTTTCACTTGCATCTCAGCTAACAACCTAGATAACAATGATACCTTAAGCTATAAATTATTTTGCCTCAAGGAGATAAGCATATCTCTTTTAAATCACACTAAGGAGTTCAACTGTGCTTTATCTAAGGCTGGTGATGATGATTTCCTACTTAGTGCATCAACCACTACATTAACCTTCCCTGGATGATAATCAATTGTACAATCGTAGTCCTTGATTAACTCCATCCAACGGCATCATCTCATGTTCAACTCATGTTGTGAGAAGATATATTTTAGATTATTATGGTCTGTGAAAATTTGTAATGTTTCTCCATAGAGATAATGTCTCTAGATCTTCAAAGCATGGACCATAGAAGCTAGCTCTAGATCATGTGTCAGATAATTATCCTCATGTTTCTTAAGCTGTCGAGAGGTAAACGAAATCACTTGATTATCCTACATCAACACACATCCTAGACCATTCTTAGATGCATCACAGAAAACTATGTACCCCTTCCCTTGCTCAGGTAACACCAGCACAGGTGCACTTGTTAACCTTTCTTTCAACAGCTGGAAAGAATGTTGACACTTGTCATTCTAGACAAAAGGAACCTCCTTCCTGGTCAACTTGGTTAGGGGTAAAGCTATAGAACTGAAGTTCTTAATGAACCTCCTATAATAGCCTGTCAGTCCTAGGAAACTGTGTATCTCCATCAGATAAAACCTTTCTCAAGCAACTCTTGCAGCTGTTTCTTAAGCTCTGCCATCTCAGTAGGTGCCATTCTATACGATGTTTGTGCTATTGGTTGCGTGCCCGAGATTATATTAATCTCAAAATCAATCTCTCAGGGTAGATGAATACGTGGAAGTTCCTCAAGGAACACATCTTCAAACTCCCTAACTATCATAACTTCAGAAAGATTAGAACTCTCTATTCTGGTATCTACCACATGTGCCAAAAATGCAAAGCATCCTTGTTTCATCAGCTTCTCAGCTACCACAGCCGACACTAGATACGTTGGAAGAATCTTTCTATCTCCCGGAAAGATCCATGTGTCACTGTCATCTGCGAACACAGCTTGCTTGGAATCACAATCCAAGTCAACCTTATACTTTTCTAGGGTGTCCATACCAAGGATTATATCAAACCTGTACATCTCAAGTAGTATAAGATCCACCTGAATGTGATGTTCAGAAAAGGAAAGAATGCAGGGAGAACACACCTCTCGCATCACTGCAGATCCCAGCAAAGGGGTGTCTAATAACAGATTATCTGCTCTATGACTGACAGTCATGTTGCAGTCATGAATCACTTCTCGAGTGATAAAGGAATGTGTAGCACCCGGATCAATCAAAACAGATGCGAAGTAGGATGAAGACATATCATAATGAAATGGTTCCATCTGACCTGTCACAACTCGAGGGTTGACTACTACTTTGGGTTGATTCATCGCATAGAATCTCACTGTTGCTTGTTGTTGACCATGTGCTCGATTGTTGGGTACCGATGAACCATCTTGGGATGCTTGTCCATGTCCTCTAGCGCCACTCGAAAACTATCTCCTCTGAGAGCCTTGCTGACTCTGCCTCGGAGGTTGAGTCACACTTACATCTCTAGCTTGACAATCTTTCATCAAATGCCCCATCTTTCCACATATAAAACAGCCTCTGCTCTCCCTCTGTGGCCTGGGTGGTCCTGTTACTAACATTGAGTCTGAGATGTGGGCTCCCTCTGGTGGTAAACTACGACCTCTACCCTTGATGGATGTCCATTGTGTCTGGGTATTGAATTTTGGTGGTGATATTGGTGCAGAAAATCTCAGTTTCTTGAAACTTTCAGACCTGTATCCTTGAAACTGAGTATACACCTTCTTACTCTTAGTCTGATGCTTCTCAATCACCAACCTTTCTATCCGTCTCACGGACTCCAAAAAGGTGGAAAACCTCTTTGTTCTCTAAGGCAGACACATGAGTGGTCAATTCAGCGTTCAACCCCTTCTCAAAACGTCGAATTCTCTCTTCATCAGTAGCTGCCATATGCGGACAGAACTACAAAAGCTCCATGAACTTAGCTTCATACTCAATAATGTTCATTGGTCCTTGCCTTAACCTCTCAAACTGAGAGATCTTCTCGTCTAGATACGTCTTGGGGAAGTCTCTACTGATGAATTCTCGTCGGAATTCTCCCCATATGATTTCAACACCTGGCCTCTTGCCCTCTTCTATTGTCCACCCGTGGCCATCACTCCCTTTTAGAAGGTACACTACATGCCTCACCTTCTCTACTTCAAGGATATTGAGGATTCTAAAGGCCTTCTCCAACTCAGTCAACTAGAAGTCAACATCTACTGGGTCAGCTGTACCAGCATAATCTGTGGCTCCAACCTGACGAAGTCATTCGAAAGTCTTTCCGGCTCCCTGTCCCTCATTATGAGCTGGTGCCCTAGGTGCAGGTGGTGGCATCCTATCCGCCATGTGTGTCATAGTCGCCATGAACTACCCAAATAGATCATGGAAAGCTGGGATTTCTAATGCAACTTGGTTAAACTGAGGATGTTCAGGTACTGGTTCCTCCCTAGTCTGATCCCTTGCACCTCTTCCTGGTGCAGGAATGCTACTCTCAGCAACATGTTCTTCGTGTGATCCAGACATCTTTAAGTTATTCTTCTCCTCCTCCTATATGAGCAGAAGACACTATCAGATGAACTGGAAGACACTAGAACAAACTCAACAACCTTAATCCTATGTCTCTGTAGACTCAGTGAACCTAGAGCTCTGATACCACTAATTGTGGGAGGCCGTTCAAAAAAAATATCATTAACTAAGTAGAAGCAATCATTAACAGCGAAATAACTAAAAATCACTAAAAATTAAAACCATTTACAAAGATATCCAAACATAGGAAAACTCTTTAATCAAGAACCAATGTATTTCATTTACATCCTAGTTCATAAGTACATATCATGTACCATCCCTTCTCGAGGATTACGAGCATCAACTACTCTGTTAATACTATACACAGGCAACATAAGAACCTCGAAGCATAAAGCCAAAATCTCAGATCGATTAATTAAAAGTACTAACTACTAAATCCGAGGACCTGAGAGTATAGAGATGACACGTAGAACTCTCTATACAAAAATATGACAACCAATGCCTCCACCTAGAATATCACTGTTGTCCCTGTTGCTGTTGTTGCTGCTCTTCCCCTGCTATATGATTTATGCCTCTTCTTCTGCGTTTACCTAAAAAGTGTTGGTGACCAACGGAGTGAGACCCAGTCCCAGCGAGAGATATAACTCTCTGCCAAAAACATTATTATTGCAGTTTAATAGAATAAAACTGAGCAGAGGAATCATATATATTCAACAATAGATAAATCAATGTCTAAACAGATTAGAGCAATATTCTTATTCAAATTATTTCAGCTATAACTTGATAAAGCATCATGTCACTTATCCAATAAGGAATTGAAGAACATGTATAACATTTATCCATCTAGGATATGCTAAGCAAGGTAACATCAACCAATGATTCTCGTATTTCAACCTTAAGAAAATAAGCTACTCGGCTGTTTATATTTTACAATCATACTTAAGCCATGAGGAGATGAGGTATACCATTCATACTCTAACTGACCATTGTGAAGTCAAAATTGGTACCATGCATAGGTCAAGGAAGATCCGGATTTCCATGACCTCATCCTCCTCAGTTAGTGTGAGTACAAAATGCAGGATATCTTGTGTCTCTACTAAATAGCTTTCCAGGGTATACTGGAAACTTCACTATAGAGTTACAATGGCGGCTGTACTCTCTTCGCAATCGAGAGATTTCATGTTTATCTCACATCGATCTAGTATTAACATTATCGAGAGATTCGTGATACATCCATCCCGACAGATATAATGAAGGATTGAGAGATTTAATAATTTTCTCACATCAGTCCCACATTAGGGCATAAGGATATTCGCGCCCATAACCCCCACATACTCAACAGTATGCCCTCTAGGAGATCTCATGGGAAAACCTATTTCACCATCACCAGCTACTGACGATGACGGATCTAGGGCCAGGGCTCTACATGATAAGATTTCACTTGATTAATTAAGTACATTATCATATTCTTTTAGCATCAATCAAGTTTTCAAACATAAATTATTATAACAAATGCTACAAAGAATGAGTAATACTTCTATCAAGTACTTTTTGAAGCTTTATAAAACATTAGGATCTTAATACCTTGTCACATCATGGGCATTCTCATCCCTTAACATCTCATCATCATGATTATGGAATATGGGTATTCAAACCCTTAGTTCATCAAAGAACACTTGTTACCACTTATCAGGTAACTAATACCTTCAGGTCATCTGACCAAGGTAAACATGATACTTGCTACACAAGCATCTCACATGGCTCTCAAAGCCCATTTCATCTCTTGTTACCTCTTACTAGGCAACAAAGCATATTATGGTTTACAAGGCCCATAAAACAATTTCAATAATAAAACATCATAACTCATACCTAGATATGCCCAACATCTCATGATACCTACATGGTTAGTACTCATGATAACAGTTATATCAATTACATATCAGCACTATGGAATGTAAGGGTAGCATCACTATTAGGGTTTCTTGCACTATAACCCAAAATTAGGGTTTGACATACCTTCACTCTATATTAATGTTAGGGTTTCATATAGTATTACATAGCATCACCCTGGTTTAGAGTTTCACATCACATCACTGCATTATGATTTCACATGGCATCACCCTAGATTAGGGTTTCTGTAACATCCCAAGATTTGAGGCCTTGGATAGTATGATCTTAAAAGGAATGATTGGACTACCCATATCACCAAGGTGCACCTCCTTTTCTGGGAGCCCATCACTAAAGAACTCCATAGTTAAGCGTGCTCAGCTTGGAGTAGTACTAGGATGGGTGACCAGTCAGGAAGTTGATCATGGCTTGCGCGTCAGTATGGACAAAGTGCGCAGTTAAGGGTAGTGGTGGTATGTGGGGCCAGTCGTCATTCCTGAAACTCTACTAGAGCCTTGGGCAGTGGGACCAAGTGTTACAAATGGTATCAGATCCATAACCCCTCTAGTAGGTGGGGCTCACATGGGCATGGCATGCCAGTCTTGAGCTGTGCGGTCCAGGCATGTAGGAAAGGGTTGTCCATGGTTGACGTAGCCACCCTTGCGCTGGTATTCCATGATCGGGAGTTGGGTGTCCATGGGCCATTATGGGTCTGCACTGAAATGGGGAAGAGATTATTAGGCCTTATAGTTGAGCCTTGATGAGGACATCAAGAGTTTAAGTGGGGGAGATTGTAACATCCCAGGATTTGAGGCCTTGGATAGTATGATCTTAAAAGGAATGATTGGACTACCCATATCACCAAGGTGCACCTCCTTTTCCGGGAGCCCATCACTAAAGAACTCCATAGTTAAGCGTGCTCAACTTGGAGTAGTACTAGGATGGGTGACCAGTCGGGAAGTTGATCCTTATCTTGAATTAAGGTTCCTTATAACTTTTCCCCAAATTAGGGTTTCATGTATCTTTACCCGAAATTAGGGTTTCATGAAGCATCCTCTTAAATTAGGGTTTTTCATTATATTACCCCGAATTAGGATTTCTCATATGATCACCCTAGATTAGGGTTACACCATTAACCTAGATTAGGGTTTCACCTAGTATTGTCCTAAATTAGGATTAGGGCTCATCAACATTCTCGATTAGGGTTTCATGATCTCTTTATCAAGGATCATACCCTAATCACATATTTTATTCATGTTGAGAGTGTTGAGGCTTAACCACTACATGATTATTATACATGTATGAATTCCTCTCTCTCTCTCTCATCCTCTCTAGGATGTTGATTACTTCAAGCTTTATTAGATTAGGTCAATCCTTGATTCAAGTACATACATATAGGGTTAGCATGGTGTACTGAGATATTGCTTCCATAAGAATCAAAGGTTAACCCCTCTAAGGGTACTAATCCCCCTAGTACCTTAAAGGTACAACCATTGTAATTGTCTTTGATAAACATCATTAACAATCATGGGGTTAATTGATCTTTCATCATATTAGGTCTTCAAACGGTTTTGGTTGCATTGAACCTCCAAATGGTTTTGACCCCTCAACCTCTAAATGGTTTGAGATTGTTTGCCCTCCAAACGGTTTTGAAACCATTTGGGCATCTAGGGTTGAGACTGTTTTCCCTTCAAACAGTTTTGAAACCGTTTGGGCATCTAACCCTTGAAACCATTTGATCACATGTACATTGAAACCGATTGGACCCATCAACTTTTGAAACTGATTGGATAAATTAACCTTGAAACCGATTGGACCTCCAAACAGTTTGAGACTGTTTGGTCCAAACTACCTTGAAACTAAAAAGATCATCTAGGGCTTCCTTCAACCAATCAATTAGGGTTTACTTCATTGAATCATTCATCAATTGGACCATTGAGAGTAGATCAAAATGTAACCCTTGGATCTCCATCCATCCATTACTCCACTTGGCCTCAAATGGTCTTGAGACCGTTTGACCTCAAACGGTCTTGAGATTGTTTGCCCTCAAACGGTCTTGAGACCGTTTGGTCCATTCCTCCTTGAAAACATTTGAATCAATTTAGGGTTTCTTCAATCAATCGATTAGGGTTTGTAAACAATGGATAATCCATCAATGTAACCATTGTGATTAGATCAATTGGAACCATTGGATCTTCATCCATCCATACCAGCAATTGACCCCAAACGGTCTTGAGACCGTTTGATCACCAAACGGTCTTGAGGCCGTTTGGTCATCAAAATTGAAAACTGTTTGCTCATGATATTTATTGAGGTGTGTGCTAAGATGACATCATCATCTTCAAGCTTCAAACCTTTCGAAAATTATTGTGATTCTTATGGTGATTTCATCAACTAATCAAAAGGAATTTTGGGAAAGAAGAAATATTCAACATATGATGAAGAAGTGAAATCAATAATAACATTTAAGGGTTCAAGTTATATAACCCGCCTTGAAAGTTGAATCCAAGCTTCAAGCTTCACGTATTTAATGGTGAATGAAGCTTTCTCAACTTCCCAAGGTCCGTCCTCAAGTCTTTGAGTGAAAAGAATGGCTAAAGTTAAAGATTGAATGGATAAAAGAAGAAAATAAGCATTGAATTTCAATTTCCACCATGAAATCAAGGTTGAAGATGATTAAGGAGATCACCTACAGGTTGGGGTACGTCCTACTGTTTCTCCTAAGCTCCCTTGTTCTCGGCCAAAGCAAGGAAAGAAAGAAGAGTCGAAAAAGCCTTTCATGTGGGTGAAAGAATGGAGTGTATATAAGGGAAATTCAAGAGAGAGAAAGTGTTATAAAAATCCTTCAACTCCCTAAATTGGTGCCACTTATCCCCCTCACTTCCTTGCATACGAATCCATCATAATCCCCTTCGAAATCCTCTTCTTTATCCATGAATTGAAAGAAAACAATTAAGCACCTTAATCAATATAATAATAATATCCAAAAATTAGTGGATATTACTTTTTCTTTAACTAATGTGAGTGGGCTCTCCACTCACTTTAGATATTTCGGTTCCATTGCAAGGCACAAGGACGTCCATACTTATATAAATCCAACCATCACATTTTTGTTTGAAGGAAACTTCCATTAATATATTTATTTTTGCAATAAATTGAATTAGGGTTTCAATGATGCTTAAATCTTGATTATTTTAATATCAAGATTCTCTCTCTCCCAAAGATATTCAAATGAGACACCCCTCTGATTTTTTTGTCTCTAATTGATACCAAGAAAATTAGGGACTATCTAGAAGTGTTATTTTGCATATTGAACCCTAGGTTTTGGGTAATTTGCACATTACACCAAAACTAGGTTTTAATGCACAAACATTGCTTAATAAGCTCTTTCTCAGTGCTCAGGCTTTCACAAGCCATACCTCTACATCATTCTCATTCTTATGATTCTATAACACTTGAGGAACATTTTATCATGTAACATTTGCAAGTTAACCCCTCAACGTGGGTAATTTGCACTTTAGTCCAAAATGGGCAAAACATTGTTTTCAACATTATTCAAAAAGGAATTGAAACATAAGTTCCTATTGAGCCTTAATTACTTTTCAAAAGATAAGAGCAAGCATATAATTATCTTTCTTAAACAAAACATCTAGGGTTAAAGCATTACCCAGGTTAGGGATGTTACAAGCAGACCAACAAAATTTGTGGAATTGACAAGAAGAAGGAATCGACAAAGAAAATATTTAGCAATGCCTGATGTTTAAGAATAGGTTCAATGATTAAATTGTCATTGAATAGTGAAAGTTGTAGACCATCGATCAATAAAGAAGAAAACGCATCAACCTATGGAGATGCATACTCCTGAACCTATGGAGTTTTAAACTAGTATATGAAATGATTAATGTTGTTCCATGAAATGGAAAAGGAGTAGATGAGATTTTTATCTTCAATTTGGTTGATAAAAATGATTCACTAATGACCGTTGAAGATCAAAAAGAATCTTGGTATAAGGGGTCTTTGACAGTAAAAGTCATATTCTTCTTTTAGCTTCTTCTTTGTCGGTGACCTTATTTAGATGTAAAATATTTCTTGTTGAAGAAACTTGGTCACCAGGTTGGAGAAGTTTAACAAAGGTTTCATCTTTTGTCTACGGTGGTGTAACTCACATTAATGGATGGAGTACGACATGCCATTTTTGTTGAGGAATCATGGGAGTGTCTGTCCTTCCTTGTTGAATGATTGGAGACAAGAATGACGACCATCGATGGAAAATGAAGATGAACTCAACACTCAAAAAAGGATCAAGATGTTAGGGTTTAGAAAACTTAGGGTTTTCTCTTGGCTGATCCACCTCCCTTTTATGGGGGTGTGCATTATTAAGCACAAATGTGTCCCACTTGCCCGTTAATGGAAAGATCTGGCCATCTTCAGTGAGTGCACATCGATGACATGGACTAATGGTTCACCTACTAATGGAAGCTCAATCAATGAAGTTTTAGGCTTCATCTATCGATGATCTCCTACACCAATGAGGCTTCAAGATGGATCTTGATGGAAAAGTAGTTGACAATGTTCTAGGATCCATTAATCGATGAGCCTCTAGATAGATGAGAGTTTTGACTGATGGTGTAGATAAACGAGAGTTATATTGATTGGATCCATTTATGAAGATCACAAACAATGAGACTTTTTTAGTTTGTTGACTCAGTCTGCTACTGATGGAAAGTTAGAAGAGAGGAGAATGTAAATCTGATCCCCATAGTCCAATGAAGAGTGTATTTGGCAATCGATTTCTACTGATTTGTATATGCAAAAATGAAGTATAGGTATGTTCATGAGATGAATTTTTTTATCTATACATTCATCAACTAAAAGGTAAATATAATCAAAGAGTAAGATCTAGATTACATTAGAAAATTAGAATATGACAACTGCAAGCTAGAAATGAGAGAAAAGATACACAAATGGTGACTTGGTTTGCCTTCCAAGAAGCATTAATTTAAAATAACCCACTTGATTCCTTATAATCTAATTTTCTATTTGTGTGTTAAAAAGCTACAAGTCAGTCGTCTTGGTGAAAATGTCTTATTTGTAGTACCATTTGGCCCTTTGTCAGTTAACATGGAATGTGCTAGATGTTTTTCTATAGAATTCCATCATCCCAGATGGGTATATATGCTAAAATGGAATGTTCCATACTTGGTACTATAAAGTTCCAACATCCTTAATGGTTATATCTTTGTAAGTTAAAAGGACTTAATTTAAAAGGACTTAATTATCTCAATCTAAGATTTCCAAAAAAAAGTCAAATTGATGAGTTAAAACAAGTCCTTGTATCCTTCATTGACATCCTTTCTTATCACATGTGAAACATGACAAACTTTGTACCTCTCTGTATAGATCCTAGAATTTTCATAGTCATGAAGCAGAAGGTCTTCATATTCTTGAAACAACATAAATATTTTCTTCCCAGCTCATTTAGAATCCATGTTGAGCTTCTTTTTTGTCCAAATCACTTTTTTCTCAATCTAAACTGGTATGTCACACTCTTTATGATAGATAAGTTGATAGGAGGCAGTTCCAAATTGGTGTCTTAAAAGTAGTTTTGTATTCCCACAAGGCATCATCCATCTTGGTATCCCAATCTTTCTTGGATTTTCCAAATATATTTTTAAGTATCTTCTAAATTGGTGGATGGATACCTCCATCTACCCTTACTTTTTTGTGATAGGGTGTAGAAACCTTGTTTGTAACCCTACACTTAGTAGTGCCTCAAAATTTTTTCCCACAAAGTGAGAACCCTCGACACATATAATGGAATGGGGACTCATAACAATGGAAAAATGACTTTACTAAACACCTTCATTAAGGCTTTTAAATCACACTTGGGTATGGATATGGATTCTACCTATTTGGACACATAGTACACTATAAAACATATATATTGATTTCCAAAAGAATACAAAATTTGCCTCATATAATGGATTTCCTAGATATCCAACATTTCAACTTTTATCCAATCAGATAAAGGCATCTCTGTTGACCTAATAGTTATAGATTGTCCATATTTTGATGATGACTTAACCATTAGATTCATATGTATCTAATATGTCTATTTCAGATTGATTTTAGGCATTAGGTACAAGAAATGATCAATTCAATCAAGCTACAACTTGATCAATTAGAAGACGAAGTCAATGAAAATGCACTTTTGTGGAATATGCCATGAACGAATTAGGACATTTTTTTAATAATTTGTATTGATGTTATGACTTGTAAATAATATGAGAAAAAATTAGAAGCAGTTAATTCTAAATTTTAAGCACTTCATGAAAATTTCCAAAATGCATCACAGCCTGTTTTGTCGGCCGAGTTTCCCTCTCAGAAACTTGACCGACGCCTACGATGGGTCTTGGCAAATGTCCAAGTTTGACCGAGTTTACCTTAGGATAAACTCGACTGACTCACTACATAGGAAAAATGATTTTAAGCCATAGGTAGAATTTCATCCACAATAAACTCAATCGACAACTCAAAATTAGCTTTTCGCATAGTGCAATTAATTGAGTTACCTTTATGGAAACTCGACAGACTGCACTTTACAGAGTGTTCTAGAAAAAGTAATTCTAGCTTTTGGAGTGTTGCAAACATAAAAAATAGATCTGTTTCAACACCCCAAATGACTAGAATTCATTCCTGAGTGTTTATAGTGGCTAGTGGACATCTCCAACTATAAATAGGGACCCTTGGGCTTCATCCCAAGTTTTCCTCTCATGCTCTTAGATATAGTTGAGTGATTCTATCCACATAGAGCCCTTCTTTCTCTCTTTATTACTAATCAAAGCGTCCATATGAGTGAGATAGGTTATTGTAGAGTTTTACTTCATTGTACTCCTTATGAATCTCTCAATCTTCTATTCCCCAATCCCTTTCTTCAAGAAAATTTGGTGAAAGCTTCTTCAAGTTGAAGGAGAAGGTGAAGGCGGAAGATCCAAGAAGAGTGGGTAATTTCTTCAAGGAAGAAGACTTGTTGCAAGAGTGGGTCTGTCCTTGGTGAAGGAAGAAGGATAGTTGCAAAAGTGGGTAAGTCATCCTTGGTGAGGTTGACTACTCTTGGTCTTGTATATGTAAGTCCTTTGTGAGGTTATTGGGTCCCTTGTCCCCAAAGGGAAGGCTGAGTATCCCTATCTCAGAAAAGGAAGGTCTTATTGTATCTATTATAATGGAATATAAGTATGCAATGGTTGAAAAATCCTAGGGTTTGACCTATCTAGGTAATGGACTGAATTTCTCCTAGTTTGGAGACTGGAACCACTCTACATAGCTTGTTCTTGATCTCATTCAATATCTCTCATCCTTGTTATATATATGCTTAGTTGCACATCAAATTACATATTTGCAATAGCCACTTTTGAAGTAACTTCAACGTCTAATGAATTTTGTTTAAGTGCTTTTTAGCTCTATTCATCCCCCTATAGAGCCCTTTTGATCCATCAAGAGGTATCAGAGCCACAATGTTCTCTGACAAGTTCTCCCACTGGACGAAAAAATGGGCGAAAACCTCCTAGGTTCTCTCAACTTGGAGGGTGGATTCTCAATGAGACCTCCAATCTTCAAACTTCCTCTATTGGAAGTGATGGATGCAATTCTACTTGCGAGGAATGAACTACAACATGTAGAAAGTAGTCATCCTTCCATACAAGGAGCCAACTGGAGATGTAGCCACTTGGGATGAATCCTCATTGAAGAAGGAAAAGTTGAATGAAAAGGTCATAAACATCATTTATGCAACCCTCACTCCTTTTGAGTTCAACTGAATCTCTTCTTGGGATACAACCCTTGATATATGGAACAAACTTTACATCACCTATGAAGGTACCAAGAAAGTCAAGGAGTCCAAGATTACATGCTCAAAGGTCTCCTTGAGAACTTTAAGATGGTCAAGAAGGAGAGAGTTTCTGATATGTACTCAAGACTCAACATCATCATCAATGGACTTGCTTCTTTGGGCCATCCTGTGGATCAAGGAAGAATCCACTCCAAGATCCTTAGGCCTCTTTTCAAAAGGTGGGAATCTAAGGTGACTTATATTGAAGAAATAAGAAGCCTTGGTGACATTTCCATCGAAGAGATTATTGGAAATCTTCAAGCCTATGAGCCTAGACTTGACAAGAAAGAGGAAGATGAGAATTAAGAAGAGAAAGAGTCAAAGAAGATAAAGGACAATGCATTAAAAGCTCAAGTGGAAGCCATTGTTCTCTAACAACAACTAGCTTGCGGGCCTACCCCTCCTCAAGTGAAGATGAAGCCCCTAGTGATCATGAAGCAACTAATCCAAGGGGAAGCACTTTAAGGGAAAGCCCTCCTCCTCTTATACTCCAAAGTGCTATGAATGTGACCAAAAAGGACATTACAAGAATCATTTCTCCAAGGCAAAGAATTCCTACCACAAGAGCAGCTCCAAGAAGAAGGAGGACTACAAGAAGGATGGAAAGAATAAGAAGAAGGATAAGAAGGAAATAAGAAACAAAGATGCAACCCATGCCGCATGGGAGGAGTCTTCTTCTAGTTACTTCATCTCCAATTAGGGAGAATGCCACTTTGCTCTCATGGCCTCAACTAGTGATGACATATGTAAGGTAATTGAGGTAAGTCTAAATGAAATATCTAAAGAATCCCTCATTTATATGCTTAGTGTTTCCCGCTATTCTTATTCTAAATGCAAATCCAAGAAGAATAGGTTAAGGAAAATTATTTATGACTTGTATACTAAGATTGATTTTCTTGAGCAAAATGAAAAGGTTCATAATGATAGTATTGATTCTTTGCAAGGACAATTTCTTGATCTTGAGATTTAATACAATGGAGTTGAAGTAGAGAATGGTATTTATCTTAAGAACATCAGTAGTCCAAAAGATGAAAAGCAAACTTGCCTTGATGAGCTTGTCTTGATTAGATCTGAAAATGATATACTTGTTACCAAGTTTAATGATCTTAGACATTCATGTGTTTCTATTAAATATGAAAATAGAATCTATCTTTATGAGATTATCATGCTTAGAATTGAAAATGCTAGAGTTCTTGCTCAAGTAAATGATCTTTCTTCTAGACATTTATTGCCTAGTAATGAAGTAGCTTGCATAACTCTTGAGAGAGATTCTTATCATACTAAAGCCCCCTATATAGAGGCCAACCTGCTTCATGCTCAAGATGATTTAACTAGTCTTTATTCTACTAGAATTACTCTTAGCTATGAAAATCATAGCCTTACAACTTCCTTGTAAAAGTTCCTAAAAGGGAAAAAGTCCCTCAATGAAGTTCTAGATCACTCTACCAAACAAAGTGGTATAAGTGGTTTAGGATATGAGGGAACTCCTAAGAGAAAGGGAAAGGATGAGAAAAAGTGCAAGGGACATCCTATCTTACAAGTAGAGTCATACGGCTCTAAGAACCCTATCATTTGTGCACGTTGCAAGAGTGATGATCATTACTCTACTTATTGTCCTTACAAGGAAAAGGGGACCGACCCAAAGATGAAATGGCTCCCCAAGCTAACTCCAGGTCCCAAGGTTTAAGTTGGGCACCAACATCTTACTTTCTTGTAGGTAAAAACAAAATGGATTGTTGATAGTGGTTTCTCCATGCATATGACCGGTGAGATAAGCCACTTCAACAACTTCACAAAGAAGAAAGGAGGATCTCAGACTTTTGGTGACAACAACAAAGGTAAAGTGATAGGTGAGGGTGATGTAGATGATTCACTATACATAAATAATGTTCTTCTTGTGGATGGCCTACATCACAATTTAATTAGTG
The DNA here is from genome assembly GCA_963693085.1 of Alisma plantago-aquatica. Classification (NCBI taxonomy): domain Eukaryota; kingdom Viridiplantae; phylum Streptophyta; class Magnoliopsida; order Alismatales; family Alismataceae; genus Alisma; species Alisma plantago-aquatica. The sequence goes on from OY856413.1 coordinate 846,120,032, forward strand.
TTAGCCAATTATATGATAATGGTTATCTAGTTTTATTTACCTCACTTTAATGCTTGCTTCTATATTCCCTCTCCTGCTATGTTATATATAAGGGAACTAGAAATGGAAACCTTTATGTTATTGTTTTTTATTATCTTAAGCCTATTCTTGGTAAATGACTTGTTGATAATAATGATATATCTTTTTGGCACCGTAGGCTTGGTCATGTAAATATCCATTGATTGAAGAAGTTGAGGAAAAAGGAATTGGTCAAGGGACTTCCTAAATTGGACTTTGAGAAAGATGAGGAATGCCAACCTTGTATACAAGGAAAGCAAACCAAATCCTCCTTTAAATCCAAAGGAGTCCTTAGTACCAAGAGAGCTCTTGAACTTCTTCATATTGATCTATTTGGACCAATAATAAATCAATTGCTTCATGGTAGCAAGTATTGCCTTGTGATTGTCGACGATTTCTATCACTATATGTGGACTTTCTTCTTAGTTTCAAAAAGTGATACGCTTGATGTTTTCTCTACTTTTTGCAAATGAGTTGATAATGAAGCTTCTTGTTGTATCATCTGTATCCCTAGTGACCATAGGGGAGAATTTGAAAATGATTTGTTTGAAAGTTTTTTAAGGAATCTAGTTATTCACAAAAATTTCTTCCCATCATACACCTCAACAAAATGGGGTTGTAGAGAGAAAGAATAGGTCGCTACAGTTAATGTCTAGGACCATTCTTCTAGAGTATAATACTCCAAAGAAGTTTTTAGCCAAAGTTGTTAGCATTGCATGTTTTGTGCAAAATTGAGTTTTTACTCATCCATCTTTACATAAAAACCCATATGAGTTATGGCGTGGTAGAAATCCCTCTATTGATTTCTTTCATGTTTTTGCCTGTCTATTGATGGAGATGAAGACTACTAGCCAGATGATGACAAGGTTGTTGACATAGATGCCATATACGTTTAATTCTTAGTCTATAGGGTGCTCATTTTTGTATCGTTTTGTAGACTATTATGTACTAAACATTTTGGCATTGTATCTTAGGCACACTATTTTCATATCTCATTGCTTTTCTTTTTCAATTTGTAGTTTTCACCTAGATAGGACATATCTTTTGTTATATTCTAATCTTATGTACCTTAACTCTATGTTTGATTACATCTTATTATTTTTGGGGTATGTGCTTCCATATTTTGATTATGACTCTAGTATGTGTTGTTCTCTCTTGTTTTTGGTTGGTTCTTTCTTATGTTGGTTGCTTGTATCATTTTTTCCTATAGATAAGACATGTGCTTTTTAGCTCTTCTACTCCCCTGTCTTTTTGAAATGACAAAGGGGGAGAAACAAGCTCAAGTACTATAAGGGAGATTAGGGGAGATGTGAGCTCAAGTGCATATTGAATTGTGATCCTTTTTCTAGTTAATTCTCTAAAATATCATGTGACTATGTAAGAGGACTCAATAGTATATATGTTCTATGATTATGCTTTTTGAGAAACTAACTACATGCAAAGGTAAATATGAATTGAGGGGAGAAATTGCTATTGTTCATTCATGTATCCCTCTACAATTTATAAGGTAAAATATTAAATTCTAAATCCTTTTCAATATGTTGAGGAATTGTTTGTCATCTTCAAAAAGGGGGAGAATGTTTACCTAATAGTTATACATTGTCCATATTTGATGATGACTTAACCATTCCATTAATATGTATCTAATATGTCTATTTGAGATTGATTTAAGGAATTAGGTAGAAGAAAAGGATCAATTCAATCAAGTTCCAACTTGACCAAATAAAAGACAAAGTCAATGCAATTGCACTTTTGTAAAATATGCCCTAAATGACTTAGGAAATTTTTTTGTAATCATTTGTATTGATGTTATAACTTGTAATTAAGATGAGAAAAATTAGGAGCACTTAATTCGAATGTTTAAGTACTTTTATTACAATATCCAAAATGCATCACATGCTATTTTTTCGGTTGAGTTTTCCTCTCAAAAACTCCACCAACGCCTAGGATGGGTCTTGGCAAATGTCCAAGTTCAGTCGAGTTTACCTTACGATAAACTTGACCGACACCCTACATATGCAAACTGATTTTAAGCCATAGGTCGATTTTCATCCAAGATAAACTCGATCGACAACTCAAAATTAGATAGTCCCATAGTACGATCGACTAAGTTACCTTTATGGAAACTCGACCGACTAAAAAGTATGGAGTGTGTAGAAAAAGTGATTCTAACCATTGGAGTGTTTCAAACATCAAATATAGATTTGTTGCAACACCCTAAATGACTAGAATTCGTTCCCAAGTGCTTCTAATCGCTAGTGGACATCCCCAACTATGAATAGGAACCCTTGGGCTCCATCCCAAGTTTGACTCTCAAGCTCTTAGATTTATTTGAGTGATGTTTTCCACATAGATCCCATTTCTCTCTCTTACTTACTAATCAAAACGTCCATATGAGTGAGATAGGTTATTGTGAGAGAGTTGCTTCATTATAATCCTTGTGAAGCTCTCAATCTTCTCTTTCCCCAATCCCTTTCTTCAAGTAAAATTGGTGAAATCTTCTCCATGTTCAAGGGGAAGGTGAAGGCACAAGATCCAAGAAGAGTGGGTAATTCCTTCAAGGTGGAAGACTTGTTGTAAGAGTGGGTAAGTCTTTGGTGAAGGCCGAAGACTCATTGCAAAAGTGGGTAAGTCCTTGGTAAGGTTGAAGACTCTTAGTCTTGGATAGGTAATTCCTTTGTGAGGCTATTCACTCCCTTATCCTCAAAGGGAAGGTTGGGTATCCTTGTCACAGAAAAGGAAGGTCTTATTGTATGTCTTATAGTGGAATCTAAGTATGCAATGGTTGCAAAATCCTAGGGCTTGACCTCTATAGGTAGTGGACTAATTTTTTCATAGTTTGGAGAATGGAACCACTCTACATAGCTTGTTCTTGATCTCATTCAATATCTCTCATCCTTGCTATGTATGCTTAGTTGCACACAAATTACATATTTGCAATAGCCTTTTTTGAAGTAACTTGAAGGTCTACTGAATCCTTTTTAAGTGTTTTTAGCTCTATTCACCCCTCCCTCTAGAGACCTTTTGATCCAATAATCTCATTATGTCATGATTTGTTAATGGTCAGCTGGTAGGAATCACATTCTTTCACATAAGCATGAGAATCTTTGAATAATGAGGCTAATAAATCTGGACTGTAGAATTTTATTAGTTGTTCATTCAGTACCTAAATGCTCTCCAAAAAAATAAGTGTGGCATTTTTAAGGATGGACGGAGGTTCTTCTTCAGGGATACATCTCATATACATTTTATCTACACACTTCCTGAACAACAGTGGGTCATCTCAATAATAGTTTTTAAGATCAACAAAGAACTTATTTCTTTGATATATGTGATATCCAGTAGGAGTTGTTTACAAGCTAAGTAATTGCTAATGTCTATGTACCATGGAGTAATCAGATTAGTTTCCTAAACTACCAATATTGACTGGTATACATAAGAATCATTGATAATAAATGAGAGCTATAATTCTATACAAATCCTTGATAGGTGGTCATCCACCACATTCTCATATTCTTTATTAGTACAATCTCATGATCAAATTCTAGTACCAACATGGACCATCATAGAAGTGTAGCTTGGTGTTTTTCTTTGTCATCAAATTCTTAATTGCACTGTGACTGGTATAGACAATCATTTATAGGAAATGAGAGATATTCTACTATAAAAATCCTTGATAGGTGGTCATCCACCACATTCCCAAATTCTTTCTTACTATGATCTCATGATCAAATTCTATTACCAACATGGCTCATCTTAGTATTTTGGCTTGGTGTTTTTAGTCATAAAATTTGTAATGTATTTTATGGCAACCAATTCTTGTCACTTTTTCTCTTATCAGAGTAGGATCAAAATTTATCAAATATGTATATTATGGTAAGTATTTGTTCCTACGTATTTTAGTTAACTTCCATGGTCTTGCATCAATAATATATCACATGATGGTTCTTCTCTTTCGTTACCCCAATACAACACCAAGAACATAATCATTGGTATGAAACATAAGCTCAAGAACGAGTTCTCAATTTGGGGTTTGGATGATAGAGGATACAGTGAGGGAATTTTTCAACATGTGAAATACTTTTTTATTCATCAAATTTGAACATGGCATCTTTCATTAGGATCTAGACATAGGTTTCAAGATATTTGAAAAACTTTTAATTGATCGATAATAGTATCAAATGTGTCCTAGGAAGCTTTTTATTTCTATGACCAAAGAACAAATAAGAAGCTTTTGTATCACATCTACCTTTATCTGGTCTACTTGGATTCCTCAATCAGAAACATGGTATCATAAAACCATTCCTTCTTGCACCATAAAGTGACATTTTTTCCAATTAAGGTTGAGGTGTTGTTCCTCACATCTTTGTGGGACCATGGAGAATTTCTTTAGATAGTCCAAAGTTATGATCCATAAACACTTTGATGATGTATTCTATGAAATGTGAATATGTCAAATACATACACATTTCGAAAATGGTGGGAGCACTACAAAAATCAGAAGGCATCCTTCTAAAGGAATGGGTTCCACATGGGAAAGTGGGCATGGTCTTTTTTATCATTAAGGTTAATTGTAACATTATAAAATCCCGAATACCCATCAAGATAATATAAGCATGAGTGATGAACTAGGTGTTCTATTACTTGATCAATAAATAAGAGTTAGAAGTGATCTTTTTTTGTAGTGACATTTGGTTTTTTGTAACCAATGCACACATGTTTTCTAATAACTATTTGAGTTGCTAACTTGTAAATGTTATCATGAGTGGTTTATTTCTTATTTCTAGTTAATTGGGATCATGGTCACTATATCTATAATTCTCATTATTATACAAGTACACTTAAATAAGGATCCATTTACCCACTTAAGTGTACCCATGTGTCCCTAGACTTGTATATGTAAGAGACCCAAAACACCTTTAGAGATTACTGAGACTATTGATTCTTATATCAACATGATATAAGATGCATTACCCTATCCCTAATTAACCCTACCCCTTCCCCTCCCTCCCTCTCTTCCTCCCTCCCTCCCTATTTTTCCATAAGTCTTGTTCTTTCCTATTCCATGTCAAGATTACTAGGAAGGTGTTTTATCCAAGAGTTGATTGCCATTGCCTAAGCTTCAGGCTGTCATTGCACTATCGTACCTTCTCACAATAACAACCATCTCATCCTTTGATTCCTTCTTGAACTATTCCAAATATCCACAAATAAAATTTTCCATCATCTCTCACAACCACAAATAGGTTGCCAACATATTTTTGGTGGTTGTCACTTTATGCAAACAAAACTTCTACAAACTATTAAGCAGTTATTTTGGTGCTCGATGCTTAGGCATTAAGCAAACTGAATTGTAGATCTAGTAAAAGGAAAACAAAGTTATTGTAAATTAGATTTGTTCCACAAGCAAACTTCTTACGTAAGAAAACATATCTAATTATCGTTCATCTTGGTGGCCGATTCTTTAGTCATCAAATAGTTGTGGATTTTTCATCAATAAAAACGAGAGAAGTATTTTTTTTAATGAGAGAAAGAAAAAAGGGCCATGTTCTAATCTATAAAGAACCAAAATAAGTAAAAGGGACATTTTTTCTTTTATTTTATTCTCCATGTGATTTCCCTATCCCACATGATTGGGCAGATTTTCTTGAGTTAGGGATCTCTTATTATGCATATCACAATACATTTATTCCTACGCTTTAATCCTTTTCCTACTACACTTATTCCAATAGTTTTATCTTTGTTTCTTCCTACAATGCTTATTTCTGTACTACTTTTCCTACAATGCTTATTTTGATAGTATTTTACTACTGTTCTCTTACTCTAGTAGTGACTTAATTCTATTGTGCACCTTCAATTTGTTACTTTCTTTTTAAAATGGGTAAAAACAAAACAATAACCTATAATGGTACGTCACATGTTATGGCTATTAAACTCAATGGTGATAACTATTTACTATGGGTGAATGCATGTATACTTTTCTAGAATCCCATAGAAAACTATAGTTTATCAAAGAAGATGCACCTAAAGCCAGGTGAGGCATGGATCATGGGAAATATCCAAGTGCTCTCTTGGTATACATGTAGTATAAAAATAATAAACTCATGTGGGAAGAGATCTAGTAGTTCTATACATAAGAGGACAACTACCTCCAGTAATACAATTCAATGGATAAAATCTTTTCTGAATGTCAGGGTGAGTATTCCTTGTCCAGTATTATGATTCCATGAAGGCTCTCATGAATAAAATAAATTTCTTCTCACACACCACCTCTATCGAGGTGACCAAGGAACATGATAATGTTAATACCATGTGATTTGTTAGTGGCCTTCATCCCTAGTATACTTATACATGCTAGATTCTTCTTGTCAAGACAACAATCTTGTCCATGGATCAGGATTATGCCCACCTATCTAGGACCAAGATGCTCCAACCCGCTTCCAATGAAGTTTTTGAAGAACAAACTATTATGGCAGCTGGTACCAGGGGTCATGGATGGGGTCGTAAACTCATAACGGACTGAGACTAAAATGTACTTACTACGGAAAATTAGGTCATGTTGAGGATGTTTTCCCTTCTAAAAATGGTTACCCTTCTCATTTTGTATGAGGGTGTCAATGGGGTTCTACACATGTTTCTCAAGTCTCCACACCTCTCATTATCCAAGGTCCTCCAAAAAAAATGTAACTTCCACCCCTAGCAGACAACCAACATATATTCACTCACAAAGGATGAGTATGAATGACTCCAACAAACTGCAAACCAACATGGTGATTCACCTCTTCATAATAGCATGTCAACATCATACCCTTATGGCACATTGCTGACCCATCGACTATGACACTGTCAACTATTCTCATTTCTCAACAAGGTAATACCAAGTCCTCTATTATTGCCACCCACTCTAGATGGATAATGGATTCTAGTGCTAATTAATACATGGCATGTATGACACATCTTCTTACATCCTCTAATTATTTTATTCAACATGAAACTGTTACCTTAGTAGATAGATTAGTCAAACAGATCACCCAATGTGGCACTATTTCACTTGCATATAAAATAAAGCTTTTGATTGTATGTTTTCCCTGAATATTGGCATGATATGGTGTCCGCATCTAAAGGTGTTGATGCCCTTCATTGTTTTGTAACTTTCAGACTGGTTGGTTTTGTTTTATAGGTTTGGAGGTACTTGATGGTGACTGGTAAGGCAGTGTGCTCTAGTGAATTTTACTACATCTCTACTCCTCATTTACCTCATCTAATGATTATAGACATACTATGTTATTTACTTATTCTGCCTTGTTATTTTCTATTGTATTAGTCCCATATTGCTCACTTGTGTATATGTCTCAACTCTCTGTATCTATATAAGAGAATACCTTGTACACCTTTTCACTGACTGAATAAACAATTCCCTTCCACTCTATATGGTATCAAGAGCAGGTTCCCTTTTTTCCACCCACCCATGACGTAAGCCCTTCCCCCCGCCGCCCCCCTCCCACCCCACCCGCCGCCGTTGCCTCCTCACCCCCCCCCTTTCCCCAACCCACTGCGTTGCTGCCCACCCTCCCGCCACCCGACCACCCCCCTCTCCCACCCGCCGCCACCTCCACCACCGCAACCCCCGCCCGCCACCTCCTCCCCCCGGGCCACCCGTCACCACCACCCAACCACCCCGCCGCCTCCTCCACCCAGCCACCCCGCTGCCGCCTCCCCTTCTCACCACCTAGCCTCCCTTCATCCCTCCACCCTCCTAACATCTTCTCTTTCGGCCACTCCTCTATTTACCTCTGCTCCGGCGGCTACTGGTTTTTACATTTATTCTCCGTCTACGTCCGGGTGCTCCTCAGATCTACGTTCGAACATCCGCTGGCCAGCTAATTTGAGAGTCTTTCTGTCTCACCGTCCTCTCTGTCTGCGCCCATGACGGAACGTTGAGTTTCCTCATGACGGCGTAGGTTTTTCTATGCATATTTTGCCCCATACGGGTTTTCTGATCTGACACATCAGATCCCTACTGCTGTTATCTATCCTTTGTGGGTCTCTACTCTAATCTGCTTCTGCGTCGACTACTGCTTCTTCCATGGCTTTACCTGAGCCTCCCCGATCTCTGTGTGTCATCATGATGAAACTCGACGGTGGCTCCAACTACCATCTCTGGTCGGCGTCCTTTGTGATATATGTCAAAGCACAAGGCCGGTATCACCATCTTACGACTAAGCCTCCTGCTGCTGCGACTACTGATTCGGATGACAAAACCAGACAAAGCTATGCACAATGGTCCAAGGATGATTCCGGCGTCATGTCTTGGATCCTCAACAGTATTGAGCCTCGGATTAGCCAATCTCTTCTCTGCCTTCATGATGCTAAGGCTATGTGGGATCAACTGTCCCATGTCTATTCCCATCAGGAGAATTCAAAGCACATTTTTGAAATTTTCAAAACCTTGGCAAAAAAGGAGTTCTCCACTAACACTTCCATTGACAACTTCTACAATCAATGCTCGACTCTGTGGAATGAGTTTGAACTCTACCACCCTTTGACGGCAGACGTCAAAATTGCTCAAAAGCAACGCAATGAACTGCAACCGGTGCAATTCTTGGCTACACTTCCTGCCTCCTTTTCTGGTGTGGTTGACCAGATCCTGTCAAGTGACCTGCTGCCCACTCTTCGGGATGCTCTCAAATGAGTCCAATGCCTGCCGTCCATGACTCCTACTCCTGCTGTTGAGCATCCTGCACTTATTGCTCGCTCTATTGATTCTGGCCGTGGAGGCCGCTCTCCTCCCTTGGGAGGTCACGGCTCATCTATCCCTGGACGTGGTGCTCCTCCCGGCCCATGCTACTATAACTGGTGTGGCCGAGACAATCATACTGAAGATCACTGCTGGGTTAAGCACGACAAGCTGGATTGGGCTAACCAGGCTGCTACAGAAACTGCTGCAGACTCTATTGCTGACACACCTACTGCTCCAGCTAACACAAAATGGTTACGTTCGGAGTTCGAGAAGATGTTCTAGGAACGTCTCACACATATGCCATCCTCGTCTACTTTAGGACCCTCTGCCATGCTTGCCTCTCCATCATCTGGTAACAAACAGTGGTGCATTGACTCAGGTGCATCCACTCATATGGCTGGTGGTCTTCATCTTTTTTCAAGTCTCAATAAAACTGCTCCTATATCATCTGTTACTGTTGCGAATGGATCCAAAACTACTGTTCATGGCACTGGCACGGTTCCACTTTCACCATAATTACACTTGAATTCTATTTTATATATTCCAAAGTTTCCTGTTAATTTATTATCCGTCAGTAAGATGATTAAACAACTCAAGTTCTCTATTAAATTTGATCCTTCTGGCTGTATTTTGAAGGATCTCCGCATGAAGACAAGGATTGGTTCGGGCCGTGAAGGACCAGATGGGTTGTATTATTTGGATGGACCTCCTACTACTGTGGCTATGCTATCTACTTCAGTGACAGGATTACAATGGCACTTTCGACTGGGACATCCATCTGTTGCCAAATTAAAGCATTTAGTTCCTACTTTATCTGAGAACAATTTTCATGTGAAGCTTGTGTTTTGGGCAAACAAACTCGGTCTATTTTTCCTGCTAAGAAAGTTATTACTTCTAAAGAAATTTTTGAATTGGTTCATGCTGATATTTGGGGGCCATGCTCTGTATCCAGTCACTCTGGTGTGAAATATTTTATGACCTTTATTGATGATTATTCTCACACCACATGGTTGTTTTTACTTAAAGGTCGGGATACTGTGTTAGAAACTATTCACACCTTCTTTGCTGAAATTCACACTCAATTTAATCGGCCTATCAAAATTTTTCATATTGATAATGCACTAGAGTTCATGCAACAATCTGTTACATCTTTTTGTGCTACTCGAGGAACCATACATCAGACCACTTGCCCTTACACCCCTCAACAAAATGGCGCTGCTGAATGGAAAAATTATCATCTTCTTGAGGTTGCTCGCACCCTTCTCATACACTACAAAGTACCCCATCACTTCTGGCCTAAAGTTGTCTCTACGACATGCTATCTTATCAATCGCATGCTTTCTTCTATTTTGAAAAATCAAGTCTCATACGCCACTTTGTTTCCTGATAAACCCTTATTTTCTCTACCTCCTCGCATTTTTGGCAATACTTGTTTTATGAAAAATCTTCATCCTGGTCTCACCAAACTTGATGCTCGCTTTGTCAAATGTGTGTTTTTGGGATATTCCCGTACTCAGAAAGGCTACTGCTGTTTTGATCCTATTAAAAAATAGTGGTTTGTTAGTGTGAATGTGACCTTTTTTGAGCGTATGCCTTATTATTCTACTGCTGGTGAAAATTTATCAGCTAATATTATGGCTACAACACCGTTACCAATAGTTGTTGAGGAATTATCAGCGCCTGATGTGCCTCAAGAATGCCCATTGCAAGGACGCCGGTCAAAGAACATCAGTGCTTCCGAAGCCCCGATCGAACCAAATCCTATGTCTGCGGTGGATCCACCATCCACTGAGGTATTTTCTGACCTGGGTCTTCCTATCAATTTAAGGAAGGGTGTTCGCTCATGTAATCAGCATCCTATCAGTAATTTTTGTTCTTTTGACAATCTCTGTGATAGCTTTGCTTGTTTCACTTCTGTTTTGTCTGCTGTGGAATTTCCTAAATCATCCGAAGAGGCACTTCGCCATCATGCTTGGAAACATGCTATGGAGCAGGAAATGCATGCACTTTGTGATCAATAGACATGGGATCTGGTTGATCGTCCCTCTTCCTGCCACACTGTTGGATGCCGCTAAATTTTTACTATTAAATATCAACTAGATGGTACCATTGAATGCCTGAAAGACCGATTAGTTGCAAAAGGGTATACTCAAACATATGGAGTTGATTATTTTGAAACCTATTCTCCAGTTGCACGCTTAAATTCTATTCGTATTCTGATATCTATTGTTGTGAATAAAGATTGGCCTTTGTTTCAACTTGATGTCAAAAACGCTTTTCTATATGGAGATCTACAGGAGGAGGTCTACATGGAGCAACCTCTGGGATTTTTTGCTCAGGGGGGAGTCTTCTTCTAAAATCTGTAAACTAAGAAAGGCTATCTATGGTCTGAAATAAAGCCCACGTGATTGGTTTGACAAGCTCAGTCAGATCTTAATTATCTTTGGCTTTTGGCTTTCACAATCTGATCATTATGTATTTATCTGTAAAACTACAGTAGGGCTTGTCATCCTTATTGTGTATGTTGATGATATTGTCTTATCTGGCAGTGACAATGCAGGGATATAGGCAACCAAAAAGTATTTGGCACAACACTTCATCACCAAAGACCTAGGGAAACTACGATATTTTCTAGGTATTGAAGTTGCTAGATCTTCTGCAGGATTATGCTTATCACAGAGAAAATATGTCCTTGATCTGTTGCAGGAGACAGACATGCTGGGTTACAAGCTATCCAACACTCCTCTGGATCCCAATATGGATTGGGATAATGATACTTCTCCTCCTTATGTTGATCGTCACCAGTTCATAAGACTAGTTGGCAATCTTATCTATTTGACTGTCACTAGAGCTGACTTAACAGTTGTTGTAGGATTCATAAGCTGGTATCTTGATAAACCTTGGCAATGACACTGGGATGCTATTTGTCACATCTTACGATATCTCAAAAGCTCTCCAGGGAAAGGGCTTCTATACAAAAAGCATGGACATTGCAATTTATCTGGATTTTATGAATCTGACTATGTAGGAAGTCGATATGACAGGAAATCAACATCTGTATATTACACTTTTGTGGGAGGAAATCTGGTTATGTGGTGCAGCAAAAAGCAGACAGTTGTTGCCCGGTCGAGTGCAGAGGCAGAATATAGAGCCATGGCTCATACTGCATGTGAGCTCCAGTGGGTCCGTTGTCTCCTGAACAAGTTTGATATCACATCTTCTAGCCCCATTCCTATGTTCTGTGACAATAAGGAATCCATTTTCATTGTGAGCAACCCCACCTTCCATGAAATAACAAAGCACATTGAAGTTGACTGCCATTTTGTTCGGGAGAAAGTCCTATCTGGACACATCTGCACTCCATATCTCAGCACTGAGAAGCAACTTACAGACATCTTCACCAAAGTTCTACCTAAAGCTCGCTTCCAGACCCTCATTGACAAGCTGGGCTTATTCGACATCTACGCTCCAACTTGAGGGGGGGTATAGACATATTGTGTTATTTACTTATTCTGCCTTGTTATTTTCTATTGTATTAGTCCCATATTGCTCACTTGTGTATATGTCTCAACTCTCTGTAGCTATATAAGAGAGTACCATGTACACCTTTTCACTGACTGAATAAACAATTCCCTTCCACTCTATAATGATCTTGTTGCATCCTCACCTCTCTAGCTACATCTTTGCTTTGGTCACCCTTCTTTGTATAAGCTTAAGATCTTAGTTAATCCCTTTCTAGTCATTTGTTTATTTTATGTGATGCATGTATATTGGGAAAACATTACCATGTATATTTCCCATCCTATGTTGTCAAACAATCTTTAAAGCCATTTGACTTGATACATAGTGATGTATGTGGCCCTTTGAAACAACTAGTTACAATGGATTTAAATATTTTCTCATGTTTGTGTATGATTTCTTCCGAATGACATGACTTTATCTTATTCAAACATATGGGGTTCTTCCCTTATGAGTGTTGTTCATAAAATGATTACTGTTTAATATTCTACATCAATTTAAATATTCAGCATAGGTAACACACTTGAATACGCATATTGTTTCTTCTTTTTTCTAGGATATGGAAATCATCCACCAATGCTCTTGTGCCTACTATCTAAACAAAATGGCATTGGTGAGTAGAAAATATTATGCAGGGTGTTTGATTGACAAGAAGTGCACAAGTGACACTTGCTTCTTCGTAGGACCATGCTTGGTTTCTAGTTCTCTAAGAAACAAAGAACAGTGGCTCTTTCAATTATTGAGGTTGAATACATTGCATCTAGGAGTTGTAGTGTCCAAGTCCTATGGATGAACCAAATGCTCTAAGACTTTAACATTCATTTTGATGTTTCTTATATCTATTGTGACAATACTATTACAATTAATCTCTCTTATAATCCTATATTGCATAGTAGAGCTAAACATATATACCACTTCCTTCTTGATCACATTTCCAAAAAGGATATTTATATCACGCACGTGGACACGAAGAATCAAGTTACAGACATTTTACCTAAACCTCTAGCTAGAGAGAAATTTACTTTTATTAGATCAAAACTACTCCTAATTGCTCTTAATGATGTTAATATACCTTCTAGCTAGTTGTTCCTACATCTATATGTTCTTTCTCTGTTCTTGCTCACCTTATGCTTGCTAAGTGCTAAATTTTCCTAGTTTTAATACCTTATTTCGCTTGTTTTGGCTATTTTTCGCAAACACATATTTGATCGCAAAATACAGGCCAATGATGAGTGAAATGTGACTAAATATGTTCAAAATACATGAAAATCTACAAAAAAAAAATTATACAACACTCTAGTGGCTGAGAATTAAATTTCTTGTCTTTTGGACAAACTAACCAATCAGTCAAGTTTGACCAGGTAGAAACTCGATCGATCCCAAAATGAGGATTGAACTAAAATGTAGCATTAGTTGAGTTTCCAAAACACATAACTTGACCGACACCGCTGCTGGGTAAATTTTATAAAGGGTGTTGGCCAACTTTTCTCCCTCTCAACTAGAGAAAATCGACTGATAGCCACTCTCCAGAATTTATCCTCCAGCACTAGGGCTAACCCAACCTCTCCTACACCCTTCATATTCTTAATGAACCCTCCTTGCCTCTCCCAACCTTGACCTAGGTGGTTAGGTGACTTGCTACTTATGTTTTCCTCCTTTCTTGGTGGTCATGTCCTCTCTATCCAACCTAAATGGCCTCCGATCGTAGGAAATGATCCAGACCAGATGGAGTTCCATCCTCCTCCATTTCTCATCGACATGTCTCCTTTGATGGAACCTCTTTCATCTCAACTTAAGTCTTGAATAGGTACATGGAACTCCTTCCTAGGAATCCCTTTCCTTTCCATGCTTTGTTTGAACCTCATTTTTCAATGAGTGAGGTGATCAAAGAGGTTGTTCAGGTATTCAAAGCACACCATCTTAGTGCTTTGTGTGTAGAGCGTTTTTGCTTCTCAAATTCCATGTCTAGCATAAAGGCAGTCCATGAATTTTACACAAATATCACGTGGAACTACACTACCAATGTGCCACCAACTAATACCCAAGTCGTCTTGACTTCCATGATAGCTGGTACCAAGATAACAATCTCTAAAGATACACTGAATATCTATTTCTCTGGTACTAATGTTATCGGTTCATGGATGTCTTCCTATTCTAGCTTCCATGACCTGCTAGACCCAGAAGCTTTCTATAAAAGCTTTGACTTTGTGCATACCCTTCTTGATATATATAAGGTTTTTAAGAATCATGACGTCCCATATAGGAAGAAATCCATCCTTCCCTCCTCTTCCCTAGACATCATCAATTGTCCTATTGCATTAGTTGTTAACTGCAATATCCATCCCAAGAAAAATAAAATGGTTATTGCAGAGAACACTATTGTGATAATGTAATGTCTCTTGAATAATGTTAGAGTCAAATAGTATCGCTATATTCTTCACCATATGACATGCTTTGACTCAGGAAAGAACACCACCAACATCCATCCCCCCTATCCCAACCTAGTATGTGGTCCTTTTTCTTACCATGCTGAGAAATCTCTTTTCCATGACCTTAGCTACAAACCTAGCCAGAAAGGGGGTTGCATCAGTGAGACCACAATCGAGAAGTCCTTCCACCCTACTTCCTCTACCACACCAGGTATTTTCACCTCTACTGTAATGACCCCATTCCCCTACAACCCCGAATTAAGGAAGGCCAGGAAACTAGAGTCGTTATCCCGAAAATAGGATCAAATAGTTTTGCACATAATCAGAAATAATTAACTAAACTTGTTGCAGGATAATAAAAATTTCTTTTCCAAAGTTTACAGAAAATGGGTTTTAGGATTTACCTAGTAATAGACTATCTAACTATATCCTCCATGCCTTACTTCATGTATTTTGTTCAATTCCTTCTTCTTTGAATATCCAATTTCCAACAATAATATCCTAATACACTGACAATCAAAATATCGGTCAGTATGACAAGTCATACCGGTATGTGGAGGAAAGAAAAATTTCACAGACAATGCTAACAACATAATTCAACAATTAATGTCTTAACAAACCAAATTAACAATTTTTACCATGACTACCCAATCTAGGTTTCACCACCTCTGTCGTATACCCTCAGGGCCTTATACTACAATATTCATTATCCTCCCCTATCTAGGTGGATGACTTCATCATGTCTCCCCCTATCTAGGCGGGTGACTTCTCATGTCTCCCACTATCCAGGTGGGTGACTTCTCATGTACCCCCTATCCAGGCTGGTACTAAAACCTGCCTTCCCCTATCTAGGTGGATGGCCTTTTCATAGATCCAGAGCTGGCCTAGACTTAGACTAGTCATGTTCATATATAATGTGATAATCATAGTCACTTTAAAGTTGGCATGGAATGAAATAAACATTCAAGCATATAATTTCAACCATGTGGGGGAAAACTTTGAGAAACTGTGTGAAACTACATCGAATAATCTTAGGCGTAACCACATACCTGTCTTAGGAGAATTTGTAGTCCAAATAGGAATAGTAGACCAAATCACACAAACAAGCAAGTTAACCTAAAATTCAATGCATACACCCATGTGTCACTACATGACTCTAAATCCCATTAAAGGACTGACTTGATTCTTTAAGTTAGGTTTTTATGTCCACTTTCCTATGTCTTTATCCATATTACTCCTTTTCTCTAATTATTTCCCTTTTTCACTTCCTAAATTCACAAACCCTAGTTTAGGCTCCATATACACAATTGTTCTACCAAAAAGGTATCCTTTATGCAAAAGTTCCAATTTTATCCCTTTTAAGTCAAATTGGGGTTATAGAGGTGAAACGATGAATACTTGACAATTTTATGTTTATTGGGTTGACAAAACCTAATTCCATCATTTAATACACCTTTATGCATGAAGAAACCCTAATTCTACAAAACTTTGATTTTAATATTCATATGAGTCCAAGGTTTTCCTTTCATTCATAAAAGATCAAACTTTAATTAACAACATCGACTAAGTCTATTAGACTCATTAATATTCACAAATTAGGGTTTTAGTCCCATTAAAGTATTAAAGTCATCTACTTTGAACATCCTTCGAATTGGAAGTAGATACTAGCCAAGATTATATTTTTATCATGTAGCTTGCATTTTTATGATCAAAATGCATATATTACTTGCTACTTTTAGACAATCCTATGATTTATTATGATTTTTGCAAAATAAAGCCATTTAGACCAATCACGGGCCACCACATAGGCAACCCGCTCGCGCAGAAAAACAAACATCTTCTGGAGAAAAAAAAGGTAAAAGACCTAAAAGCCCTTACCTTTCGTTGAAGCAGACCGGGGCAAGGTCATCTTTTCACGGTAGGATGTGTTCAACCTCCACTCGGCCCTCCCTCACGAGCAGCAGTCCTCGAAAGTCAACTCCAAGGTTGACGCTATTCTTCCTGCCTCCCCAGCTCTAGGAAACGACGCATGATCCTCCACCTGGGCATTGTGAATTCGTAGCACCCTTCAATTCGTTTGGGGGTGGTCTAAGATGGAGGTGCGACGAAGGTAGATCTCCAGCGAGTTAGCAGCTAGGTCCAGGGTACAAACTATGGTTTCTTGGGCAATTGAGGGTAGGAAAATAACGAGTAGCTCGCGGGGGATCTTCAGGATCGTTCGGTGGGTTCACAGAGGGGTTGTACACCCCCTTTATATACCCACCCATAGAGGCAGGGTTTGAGGTTTGGGTGAACCTCCTAGAAGCCACCAAATAGGGTGAAACCTGGGGTAGGTTGGCTCGACTTTCTCTCCCGAATTCAATGGGAAATCTAACTAGGGTTGAGGAGATCAGGATTGCAAGAGATCCCTTCAATATTTCGGCTCCAGTTGTTCTGGTTTCCCAAAATGACCCAAGATAGGATATGACGGTGCAACTATTGGATCTTTGATCCAACGGCTCACATCACACACATAATAAAACAAAAGCTATTAATAATCGAAAAAATGTGACATTTAATACTTTCTCACATTATTTCCAAACTTTAGGTTTTTTGTAAAATCCATATCTCCTAATTCATTAAGCTTTTTGATCCCAAATTTTTAGGGAAAGTTCTTAATGACATAATCTATCACTGCAAACAATTTGGGATTAAAACTCGAAAAGAATACCTATTTTTCTTCATATGCAAGCCATTCACCAAAAAAGCATTTATATTGCATTAAAACTCACATTTCCTCTTTCTTCCTTTACTATTCTCTTAATTTCGAATTTTCTATATATTAGAAGGCAAGTGGTACTAAAGCCATCATATTGTGGCCACTTATGCCACCTTCTAGAGAATTCCACATTTTCTTAAATAAAACATAAGTTATTTACTCCTTTCTTGCCTTTTCCCTTATTAAGGATTTTTCTTTTATTCTTTATCCATCCATTGACTTATTAAAATAGGAAAAAACATGAAATTCACAATTCAAGACAAATTTGCAAAGAAACCCAAGTTGTAAAATAATGCACACAAATTGTCAAGCAAAAACCCCTTTTATTTAATAATTGCATAATAACACAACCAAGATTTGGGTTATAACATCTAAATAGGCTTGTCCTCCTCCTCCACCTTCTATACCTGATTGTGCCTCATTTTTAGTGGCAAATGAAGCCCTTATGGGATATATGATACACCAATAGGCGTACAACCGTCAGGTTTAGGACCACATCTACCAAGACTTAGTTCAGATCATGTCACACATGAACCTGACCTGTAGCCATCCCTACTCCACCTACCAACCCTACCGAGGTGTTGAGTATGCTTCTTATGCATATAGTCAGTTCTACTCGACCCCTCCACCTACTTCTTATGTTGTTTCTCCTGGCTCTGATGGTGGACTCGTCCCTAATTCCTTTCAACCTATTACCCCTCAGGTTCTTGTACTTCCATCTAGACTTGCTGCTACTTTCCTTACTGCCTACTATTGGGTGTCTATACCAAATTATGAGCAAGTGAAGGCTCTGTGTGAGTGTGGCGTCTCATGGGAAGAGATGAACCGCAGATGGTCTGATTCTCGCTCCTTTGTGGTTGATGAGGACACTGAGATGGTTGATGAGGAGGCTGAGGATGATGCTAAGGATGATGGTGATGGATCTAGTGATGGTGATGATGGTTCTTCTGATATAGATGATGACACTCCTGCTACCCCAGATGCACCTTCTAACAGGGAGAGGACTATCATCCCAAGGATGATGATGATGATGATGACCCCATTGATATAGATGGCCTAGATGTTTAGTTCCTAGTCTATAGAGTGCTTATCTAGATCTATTTCTATTTATATAGAATTTTTTTATGTATTGAACATCTGGGCATTGTATATGAGGATTACTATTTTTCATATCTCATTGCTTTCTTCACTGTCTTGTAGTTCACATGACATTTACTGTGGTTGTAATTTAAATCTTATGTACCTTAACTCTTTGTTTGGATCTATGTTATGAGAGTTCTTGGTATGTGATTCCTTATTTTGATTATGACTCTAGTTGGTTTGTTCTCTCTGTTTTCTCCGTTTGGTGCTTGCTTAGTGGTTGCTTGTGTAGTTTGTGCCTATGTATTAGATGTGTATTTTATAGATCTTCTACCCCCTACCTTTTTGAAATGACAATGAGGGGGAGAAAAGAGAGATCATGTACTACATGTATGACATGGGAGATTGAGAGGTCAAGAACATATTGGATTGTGATCCTTTTCTAGTCTATTATCTGAAATATCATGTGACTTGTAAGAGGACACAATATATTTATTTGTGTGTGCTATGGTCATGTTTTTTTTGGAAACTAACCATATAGGTGAAAGAAAAGAGAAACTGAGGTAAGCACGAATTGAGGGGGAGCAACTGTAAATTGTTCAATCATGTATCCCCTTACAATTCACAAGGTAAAAGTTTTGATTTCTAAATCCTTTTCAATATGTTAAGGAATGATTTGTCATCTTTAAAAATGGGGAGAATGTTGACCTAAGTGGTATACATTGTCCATATTTTGATGATGACTTAACCATTCCATTCATATGTATCTAATATCTCTATTTGAGATTGATTTCATGCATTAGGTACAAGAAAAGGATGATTTCCATCAAGCCCTAGCTTGGTCTAGTTCAAGTCAAAAGTTATGCAAATGTACTTTCTTAGAAAATGCCCTAAAACCCTTAGGATAATTTTTGTAACCATTTGTATTGATTGTATGACTTGGAACTAAGATGATAAAAAATTACGAGTCCTGAATTCAAATGCTTAATCACTCTAATGAAATTTTCTGAAATTGATCACAGATTGTATGATCGGATGAGTTTCCTTCCTAGAAACTTGACTGATGCCTTGGATTAATCTTGGCAGATGCCTAGGCACTACCAAGTTTTCCCAAAATAAACTCTACCAAATCCCTACACTAGCAAATTAGATTTAAGTAATCTACTGAGTTTCGTCCAGGATAAACTCGACAAATGCTTCAAATTTGCTTCGTCATATATTGTAATCAGTTGAGTTACCTTTATTGAAACTCGACCGACCGACTACACTATATGGAGTGTGCAGAAAAAGTAATTCTTGTTGACTCAAGGACAATGTTGACTCAATGTATAAATTGACTAAATCCTTATTTTTATGATGACTAATCATTTCACTTATTTGTGTATAATGCTTCTACATGAGTGATTTTAGAGTAGGTATAAACACACTCCAAATGCCCTAACTTGCATCCTAACTTGGAGAAAAGACAAGTCAAAACCAATGCAAGTGCACTTTTTTGGAATATGATGTATCTGTATTAAAATCATGTTGTAAATCACTTGTAACGTTTGTATGACTTTAATTAATCTTAGAAAATTTTAGGAGCACTTAAATGGAATATTTGAGAACTTTAATGACATTTTCCAAAATACATCACATAGTGCCTATTCGGTCGAGTTTGTCAACTTTTCCTATGACAAACTCGACCGACACCCTTGATGAATTATGAGAATGTCCAGGTTCAGTTGAGTTTCTAAAACACAGAACTCGACTGACACCTTGCACTGGAAAATTAAATTTAAGTGATCAATCGAGTTTCATCCAGGATAAACTCGACCGATGCTTCAAATTTGCTTTGTCGCATAGTGAAATTGGTAGACCAATCACACTGTATAGAAAGTGTAGAAAAAATGTTTCTAGTAGTAGGAGTGTTGCAAAACTCAAAAATAATATCTGTTACAACACCCCAAATGGCTAGTATTCATCCTTAAGTGTTTCCACTGGTTAGGAGGCATCCCCAACTATAAATAGGACCCCTTGGGCTTCATCGCATGGTTAGCCAAGCACTATGAATGTCACTATATTATAGTTGAGTTCCTCTAAGAGCCCCCTTCCACTCTCAAGATGAATCACTTTCTGCATCCATTAGAGTTAGTAGGAGATTTTTAAGAGAGCTTAGCCCTATATGTATATCTTGTGAGGCTCTCACTTCCTCCACCTCCCAATCTCTCATTTCTACCATGAAGACGAAGATGAAGATTATCTCTCTTGTCTAAGAGAGGTGAATAAAAATAAGGGAACGCATCCCTATGTGAAAGCTTCTCCTTGTAAAAGGTGAAGTCAAAGTTGGAAGATCTAAGAAGAGTGGGTAATTCCTCCGTATCCTTGGCCCAGAAAAGGAAGGTTGTATATTGTATGTCTTATAATAGAATATAAGTACACAATGGTTGAAAAATCCTAAAGATTGACCTCTCTAGGTAGTGGAATGACTTACTCCTAGTTTGGATTATGGAACCACTCTACATAGCTTGTGTTCTTGTGCTTGTTCAATCTCTCTCTCCTTTGCTATGTATGTTGTAGTTGCACTCAAAGTCCATATTTGCCATATTATCTTAGAAATATCTTAAAGGTATAATGAATTTTGTTTAAGTACTTTTAGCTCTATCCACACCCTATCTAGATCCCATCCTAGATCCTACAAGTGGTATCAGAGCGGGTCTTCTCCAAGCATACTTCCACAAGTAGGAGAAGATAGGCGATTATCAAGGAGAGAGATACCTCATCAACATTCCAATCTTTGATGGGAGAAACTTCCTATATTGGAATAGAAGGATCAAATATTATATCCAAGGATCAAGTCTTGAGCTATGGAGAATGTTGGACCTTCCATACAATATTTTGGAGACAAAGATTGAAGAATGGGATGAGCCTACTTTGAAGAAACCAACCTTGAATGCAAGAGCCATCAACATTCTCTATGCCTCCATGTCCACCACTGAGTTCAAACAGATTTTCTCTTGTGAGATAACCTATGAGATATGGAGAAAGTGATGTGTCACTTATGAGGGGACAAAGCAAGTGAAGGAAAGCAAAATATACATGTTCAAAGGCCTCCTTGAAAACTTCAAGATGGGAAAGAAGGAGAGTACATCCGAGATGTACCCAAGGCTTAACTGTAAGGAGTAGGATCCCAAAGGGGAACCAGTCCCTACTAAAATAAAAAGGCAACATCATAAACCAAACACCAACATAAAATTTTTCTCAAAAGGGATGATAACCAATTTATTCAATATGAATGTATCATAACACAAAGTAGAAGTAGAATTTAAAGATGTATCTAACCATTACAAAGCTTCTTATTATAACTAGTCTTTCACACACAGGGTGGTATAAAGGAAAAACTAACTATATATAGGACTAGCTGAGGATCACATAACAACCTCAAGAAAGTCAACCACGAGGTATCAGCTACACTTGTTGTGGTCCAGGTCCACCTTAATTTCCTTCTCCTAGTCCAACACCCGGGGTTGGAAGCGTACCCCATAAAAGGAAAATAAAAAGAGAACATCAGCAAAAGTTGGTATGTGCATGCTAAAAAGAAATCAAGAAATATATTGAGAATGAGAGGCATCAAGTATAACAGATTCCCATAAAAGAGGTAAGGATTGCCCAAAAAGGGCATAAGAGGAAAGAATCGCTATCATATGATAAAGGAAATACATGCCATAAAATCAATAGTAAAAATGGTGCCAAAATAGCACACATATTCTTTTTGGGCACAAAACCCATAACAACCTACATGTATGTGAGATAAACATAGCACTAGAATAACATAAATAACAAAGGCACCCAAGCCTCATAAACTTGAAACCTGGTAGAGATTGGCATATAATCAAACTCCCAATAATAAAAAAATGTGGGCCAAACCTCATAAATTTGAAATTTGGGTATGGGGAACATAACCTACATCCCAAAAATATAATAAGGGCACATAACCCAAAAACCAATGCAGTTACATTACTCTAGAGCTATTGAGTCACACAACATGCTTAATAGAGAGGCAAATAAGAAGTATAGTCAGATTATACAAAGTAGTCACCACAAAAGTGACCAACATAAACATCCACCTCAAAGTGGGAATATAAGACCAAATTGAGTTCCATCATGAATGAAGCATAAGAAAAAACTAAAAGAATGTCCAAAGATCAATAACAAATAAATGGTACTTCACATTCAACATATTTCCCAAAAGAACAAGATATGGTGTAGGTTAATGTCCATAGGACCAAAAGAATGATAAAGATATGTTATTGCTCAATAAGAATAATAGAGGATGCAAACATACCTTACTTAAAAATCTAAACAGTCCAAAATCAGTCCTAGATCCAAGCCTAAGCCTCCAAAACATCTATGATGCATATATGTAGAATTAGGGTTAGGTTTTCATTAATTATTCAAAACCCTAAAAATCGGCATTTAAATATTAGTGAATTAGGTTATCAAAACCATTCCATGTTTTAGATTGTCTTTTCTGAGTTTGAAACATATTTTATTATATTTTTCTGACTTTTAAATATTTCGTTATGAAATTTACAAGTTATAAGTTATTTAGATTAATCCATTAAAATTACTTATTATTAACATTGGATTTAGGTGAAAAAACTAACACCATAAGGAATCTTACATTTTTTTGAATTTATTGACAATTTATTTGTAATTTTTGGATAAGTAGAGAATTAGTTATGAATTTGCAAAGCTCGACCAATCAGAAAAATCTAAAAAGCCAAACAAGTAGACAAAATGCAAGAGAGAGAGGAGAGAGGGAGAGGGCACTCAGACTAAGTTGTCCTAATCATGGGCATCCAACTCATTCGGCCCCACACCAAGTTGGTGAGCCGCTCAATGCAAAAAAGGAAAGTAAGACGGGGTGAAAATAGCAAATTACCCCTAAAAGTAAAATGAATGAAAGAAGTAATTAAAACGGATGGGCAAAGTCAAAAAATACCATAGGGGATTCATCCCCTTTGACTCATCCTCCATTACAGTAGACAAAAGAACTGCTCGCACGAGAAAGATTAGGTAAAACTAAAATACTCGATAATTTGGCGAAGAGAAGGTACAAAAAGGATGAGTAGGGTCTAGCGAACTCACTGATGGCTTCAATTTGCCCAAAGATGCATGGAGGAGGGAGTAGGAGGTGCCGCAAGGTTAAAGTGGACAACTCGATCGGTGGTGGCCACTACACAGTCAAAATACAAATTGAGAGGAGAGGGAAGTTGCAAAGGAGCTAGGAAAGCTCGTGGGTTAGCTATTTATAGATATTAGGGTTCCCCAAATCGACTGATATGCCTTGGGAAGCAAGAATTGGGTTTTTCCATAATTCTTGATTTTTGGTATGAGTAGGGGCTCAAAATAACTACAATAAAAAATAGAAACTACCAATGAAAGAATTATTAGATTTGGTTGAGAGATGAGAGAGAAAATAGGATTTGAAAAATCACATTTATAGACTCCAACTTCCCAATCTGTCTCAAGGTAGAAGACGCACAGGAGCCGTTGGATCAAAGATTCAACTGTCTGGATCATGCGTGAGAATTTGGAAAAATAAATTGTTAGTGTGACATTATTTTCCATTCTGACTTTGATTTGAATAAAGTGACATTTGTATTATTTTATTAATTTCTCTTTCCTCAATTAACGGTGCAAACAAACTCTAGTTTAATGAAAATTGACACTTAAGATACTTTTGATACGTAAAATATAAATATACAATTAGATTTGTCTTTTGAGAACTTTTAATGTATTAAATAAATCAAATACTATTTTTTCTTTCCTCATGAATTAATGACTTTAGGATTCTACAAATTTGATGAAACTTCACCCACAAGTCACATTAAGTGTCTTAGATATGAATTTGCCATCAATTTTACATGTTGGAGTTGTTTGTATATTTATTTAATATTTTGAATGTTCTACACACTTTCTCTCTCCTAACTTCACATATATATTAATGATTATCCAAATTACATGAAAATTCAACCAAAGGCATATTTTAATGTGTAGATTACGAATCTAAGATTATTTTCCACTTTTGGAGTCATTAAGTATTTTATTTCATATTTTTTAGGAAAAACACATTTTCTTTTCTAAATACAATAGATGTGATTATTATCATCCTAAATTGGTGAAACTTATCATTCAAGTAACCTTAAACTCAAAGAAATTGAATCTGAGGTTATTTCTAACCAATTTGGTTTCCTTTTGTGAATTTTACATAATTGGTTTTTGTGGTCCATTATTATATTAGTCAACATATTAATTCATCACTATTATTACTATTCATCACATTGCAACCAAAAGGTTATATGCCATCTTTATACCGAAATCAAATATATTTATCCTTTATCTCACATAAGCTTATTTATTTTATATTTAGTTGAATTATATATCATTATTCTCAATTATGGTCACCTTGTCCCTTTTATGTGCATTATTACCTCATGTGACATATATTATGTACCCTTCATTGATTAAATTGGAAGTATTATGTCATCCTTGTTTGGCCAAGCCCAAAGACTAAGGTCTCAAACCTCTTAACCCTAGAATAAGATTAAGTTCTAGGTATCAATATGTTACATTAACACCACTATGAGTAGTCTTGTTGTTCTAGGTCATCCTATGGATAGAGGAGACATCAACTGAAAGATCCTTAGAACTCTCCCTAAGAGGTGGGAATCCAAATTGACCTCCAATATTGAAGAAAAAAAAGTATCTTGGTTATATCCCTTTTGAAGAGCTCATAGGAAATTTACAAGCCCATGAAGTCAAACTTGACAAGAAAGATGAAGAAGAAAGAGAAGAAGAGAAAGAGCTAAAGAGAATGAAGAAGGCTGAAATCAAAGCACAAATTTAGGCTATTTTTAGTCAAGCTTCTCCATTATCTCAAGTTGAAGAAGATGCCATGTACTCTAAGGGTAGACTCTACAAAGGCAAGTCATCCTCCTTCACCTGATGCTTCAAATGTGGAAAGAAGGATCACTTCAAGGAAGACTGTCCATAAGGAAAAAAGACCCATCATCATAAGAGAAGAGAAGAGAAGCACAAGAAGAAGGAGAAATGGAACAAAATCTCAAGTGACTCCTCCTCAAGCTCAAGTGAAGAATCAAATGGAGGATCTAGCTTAAGCTCTAGTGAAGATGGAGAATGCCACATTGCTCTCATGGCCTCAACAAGTGAAGACTCAAATGAGGTAAATCTAAATTCTTTAGATGAAGAATCTTTAGTTGCAATTATTCATGCTACTCGTGCCTCTCTTAAGTCTTATAAAAAGAAAAAGAAAAAGCTTGATAAGATTGTTGATAATTTGCATGTAGAAAAAGATGATATTGAACTTGCTAATACTTTTTTTTGCTTGATAAAAACAATGCTTATCTTAGTCAAGTAGACTCTCTTAAACTTTAAAATGCTAATTTTCTTGATAAGATTAGATTTCTAGAAGCTCAACCTCTTATGTATAGTTCTAATGAAGATCATAGTAATATTGTTAATTCTCTCATGATTGATATTGATGTTCTTAAAACTAAAATGAGGATAAAGATTTTGTTTTGAAAGGATTACAATCTAGAAATGGTGTTTATCTTTATAAGATTTCTTTGTTTGAAAAATAAAATTCTTCATTGCTTTCTAAATTAATGTTCTTGAATCTTGTTCTAGTTCTACTAGTAGAGAGATAATGTTGTTGCTCTTCATATTGACAAAGATTCTTATATGACACAGTTCTTTGCTTAGAAAAGGATCTTTTGCATGCTAGAGATAATATCAACCAATTGTCTTCTACTATTACTTATATTATGCATGATAATCATAGTTTGAGATCTTCTATGTAAAGATTCTTAGATGATAATAGGAATCTTAATCAAATCCTAGATCATACTACCGAACAAATGGGTAGAGATGATTTTGGACTTGATATTAGCTAAAGGAACAACAAAGACAAAGAACCTTCAATTTTCAATGAAGAATCCTCTAGTTCCAAGGCTAGGAGATCATGTAATCATGGCAATGAAATTGGTCATTATTCCACATATTGTCCTTTTAAGAAAGCACCCAAGAGCAATAGGACTTGGGTCGCTAAGCTAACCCCTCCAGATTCAAAAGTATGATTGGGGACCATTTCATCTTTCTTCTTGTAGGTCACTTTTAATTGGATTGACATGAGCTATTGATTTGTGAATTGGTTTCTCAATCCACATAAAAGAAGAAAGATGAGATATGTATGGGGTGACAACAAGTGGAAAAGAAATGGTAAGAATAGAGGTAATATTATTCTTGCTCGTATCCAATCATAATGTTTTTTTCTAAGTTAGCATGCACTATACATATGGTTTTTGAGTTAAAAGTGGTATATTGTGATTCTCATCACTCTTTTGCTAAAAAAACATTTCTGATGCTTTCGTAGTGCATTTCTAACTTGCTTACACATGTTCATATATGGTCTATTTTTATCATGCATCTAGATATGATTTTCTAAAATATGTGTGCTCTTTGAAACAAATGTTGTCAGTCAAGATTGTCATGAAAGAAACTTGACCGACAAGCACCAATGGGTGTTTCCAACAGCTATTGCGAGATGAGAAGTTCAACCCAAAAATGCATTCCATTAACACTGTGCCCATAACATATAGTTGGCTTTTTGGATGAGATTTTCCCTCTCAACTAGACTTTCTCAACCAACAACCTTATTATATGGCACTCCTCTTGCTATCTTTATATGTACTCATTGCCATGATTTAAATTTCCTATCTTTCATACAACTCTATATCTTTAGTTGTTCTAAATTAGTATCTTCATGTCTTGCAATTACCTATCTTGAGTTGTTATGCAGGTTTTGATGATGATATCTTTCGATCTCTTGGTTGTGTCTTAAATTGAATCCATTGTGATCTAACTTGCTACATGTATCTAGTTGTATATCTTTTTTTTTATACAATCTTAAGGCTCTTAGTGGTAATCATCTTTTGGTAATGATGCATTTTACTTGTGAGTTATATCCTTTCATGCTTCTGAAATTTTATATATTTTTGTTTGGATACATATCTACATATACATAGTTTGTTCTTTAACTTGTGAATCTTTTGCTATGACCTAGATCCTACTAGTAGTCCTAACTTGTGATATCATCTACTAATAGCTCATATACATGTAGTTTTAGCCTTGTCCATCTTTAATCAAGTGGTATTCTACTATACGCTATTCTTGTATCTTATTTCATACTCAAGCTTGCTCCTTGACTTGCATATACAGTATCTTGAGTTACTTGCTTACATAGGCTTATGATGAGCAACAAATATAGCTACATTGTATGAAGATATTATAGCATCTGAAGAATTTGTGCAGTTTTTCAATGTTCTGATCCAATGTTAGATTCTAGTACAAAACCAATATTTTTTATGCAGAAATGGCCTTCTGAGAAAGACTCATGAGACCTGACTTTTTTGGACAAATTCTATCATCTTGAGGGGGGAAATCATGATTTATTAATTTTCAACAACACATTATGTTCTAATTTTAAGGATCTTTTTGTTACTTTTCTTTGATTATTGATAGAATTACATCTAGGGTTGTTCAAATGCATGTCTTGATTTGCCTCATACATTGCTTGGACAAGACCTTAGTTTTTATCTTCTACTCTCTAGCATTTGGTATCTCCTTATTCTAACATGTTTCATTTTGGCTCTTCAAACCCCCACTTTTTTAAATGACAAAGGGAGAGAAGGCATGTCTTGTCTTATGTAAGACGAGGAGAAAGCATGTCTTATGTTAAAGGGAGAAGACATAAATATGAACATTTATGAGTAGAAGAAATAATTTCTATAAATGTTGTGAAAGCTAACCATGCAAGAGAAATAACATCAATTGAGGGGAGTATGAGAACTCCATGAGCATCAATTGAGGAGAATCATATGAACTCAATTCTATTGAAACCGCTAGGTTTCTCCAAAGGTATGATTTTACTTAAAAACTTTTAATACATTTGTGTCATGGTTTGTCATCTTCAAAAAGGGGGGAAATGTTGACTCAAGGACTAAATTGACTAAACCCTTATTTTGATGATGAATAACCATTCTGCTTATTTGTGTCTAATGCTTCTACTTGAGTGATTTCAGACTAGGTATATACACACTCTAAATGCTCTAACTTGTGCATCCTAACTTGGAGAAAAGATAAGCCAAAATCAATGCAAGTACATTTTTTAGGAATATGATGTATCTCTATTAGAATCATGTTGTAAATCACTTGTAATGATTGTATGACCTGTAATTAAGCTTAGAAAAATTCAAGAGCACTTAAATCAAATATTCAAGCACTTAATGATATTTTCCAAAATACATCACAGAGTGTTTATTCAGTCGAGTACAAACTTGACTGACACCCTTGATGCATTTTAAGAATGTCTAGGTTCGGTCGAGTTTCCAAAACATAGAACTCGACTGACACCCTGCACTGGAAAATCATATTTAAGTTATCGATCGAGTTTCATCCAGGATAAACTCGACCGATGCTTCAAATTTACTTTGTCGCATAGTGAAATTGGTCAAGTTTCCTAAAAGTAAACTTGACTGATCACACTATATGAAAAAACATAGAAAAAGTATTTCTAGCCATTGGAGTGTTTCAAAACTCAAAAAATATTCGGTATAACACCCCCAAACGGCTAGTATTCATCCTTAAGTGTTTCTATTGGCTAGGAGGCATCCCCAACTATAAATATGACCGCTTGGGCTTCATCCCATGGTTAGTTAAGAATTATGGAGCACCCTATTTTATATTTGAGTGCCTACAAGAGCCTCCTTCCACTCTCAAGCTTAATCACTTGCTACATCCATTAGAGTGAGTAGGAGATTTGTAAGAGAGCTAGTGCTACATGTATATCTTGTGAGGCTCTCACTTCCTCCACCTCCCAATCTCTCATTTCTACCATGAAGATGCAAATGAAGATTCTTTCTCTTGACTAAGAAAGGTGAAGAAGAAGAAGAAGAAGGGAAGGCATTCCTTGGTGAAAGCTTATCCTTGGTGAATATGAAGTCAAAGACGGAAGTTCCAAGAAGAGTGGGTAATTCCTCAAAGGTGGAGATTTATGCAAGAGTGGTCATTCATTGGTGAAGGCAGAAGACTCAGTGCAAAGTGGATAACTCCTTGGTGAGGTTGAAGACTCGGTCTTGGATAGTTAAGTTCTTTGATAGGTTGTTGGATCCCTTCTCTTTAAAGGGAAGGCTGAGTATCCTTGGCCCAAAAAAGGAAGGTCATATATTGTATCTCTTATAATGAAATATAAGTATGCAATGGTTGAAAAATCCTAGAGCTTGACCTATCTAGGTAGTGGAATGACTTGCTCCTAGTTTGGAGTATGGAACCACTCTAATAGCTTGTGTTCTTGTGCTTTCTCAATCTCTCTCTCCCTTGCTATGTATGTTTTAGTTGCACTCAAATTCCATACTTGCCATATTATCTTAGAAATATCTTGAAGGTCTAATGAATTTTGTTTAAGTGCTTTTAGATCTATTCACCCCCTCTAGATACCATCCTATATCTAACAATTCTAACCATTAGAGTGTTGTAAAACTAGAAATTATATCCATTACTACACTCTAAACAGCTAGAAATTGTTCCTAAGTACTCCTAGCCTCTAGTGGACATCCCTATCTATAAATAGGACCTCTTAGAGTTCATTAAAAGGTTGTTCCTTCATGCTATTTGATCTCCTAGTTATGGTTGAGTGCATCCCGTCCATTTGAACCTTTTTATCTCTCTTGTTTGAAAATAAAAACATCCATATGAGTGAGATAGGATATGTATGAGAGAGCTACTCCATTGTATACTTGCAAAGATTTCAAAGCTTCCTTTTTCCCAACCCCTTTCTTCAAGATCAAGTTGGTGAAAGCTTCTCTAAGTGAAGGAGAAGGTGCAAGGCTTCTCAAAGTGGAAGGAGAAGGTGCAAAAGTGACACGAATTTACCGTGCGTAGAATGCAAGTGCACACGTCAGAGTAATATAGGCCTTTGTGAGGCCTGAGTCAAACTCAAGGAAATGTAATTATTGGTAGACTACTACTAACTACTTGCAATCAGCTAGACCGATTAAAATGATTTGAGAGTTGATTGAAAAAGAAAAGAAAAAAAAAATAGAGTGATTGATTAAATGTTTGGTTTAATAAATTCAAAAGGGAATCTTTAAGATTGCGGTTTCACCACAAGTTCTCATTGTATTCATTCCTACACAGTTAACCTAATCCGTCTCTCATTCCGGGTAGTGGCCTATATTCAAAATTGCTCACTTTCCTGATACAATTCACTACCTAAATCTAGGACGGTTCCACAATAGTAGTAACCTATACCCTAAACTAGGTGCATGAAGACCATACTCTGGGTTTCCACCATTAACTGTACATCGCCTTGTTCAAAGGATTTATTAGTTAATGTGAATTTCATCTCTTTTCAACCGTTAATTCTTCTTTCAAAGTAATTAAAGGCATTAGATTATCATTAGGGTGATCAATCATAATGATATAATGGAGAAAACGAAATCATACCACGGATTTAAGAGACAAATTATGAAATACTATGGTAAAAATGTCATACAACAATCACCTGGGCTACTCCCGGTCCTAAAGATAAAGGGGATTAGCCCCGCATGTTCATCTCAATGAAGGACATGATGAGAGAAAGGGAAAACATGAGGAAAATGTGAATAGAAGTGATGTAAACCCCTGAACGGAGGAGATACGGGCGTTCCTTGATGTAGAATGAGCGATCTACCACCTTTCAGTAGTGGAAAACTCCTTCTGCGGCTCTCGGAACAATCAGGGTGTGGCTCTGGGATCCGTTCTTCTCTCCTCTCCTCATTGAGACTTGTGCAATGACTAATGACGTGATACCCTGCTTAGGGCCGCTGTAATTAGGTATATGCACCACTTTATATCGCCAAAAGATCACCATCGTCCAATTAGAAATGATCTGTAACAAAACCTGATCTGACGGCGTCGATGGTATTGACCCGTTCCTTTTTCTGACGTTTCATGCTGATGCAGACTTGATACCATCGACTGTAGTATCGATGGTATCGACACCTTTAGGCGTCGCTTTTATCACCAATCTGACACTGAAGCTGGGCGATGTCGATAGTATCGACCAGTCGATTGCTGGCTCACTGTAGGTATCTCGCTACCATCGACTTCAGTGTTGATGGTATCGACTCATCTTTGTTCCTTGTGACTGTCTCATTGTGGCCGAGTCGATACTATTGACAGCTGTCGATGGTATCGACAACTGCCTATATTCATTTTTCCTAAAATTTCAAAATAAATTCGAATCAGCCCTGCTAAAATACATCCATATGATCATTTATAACAAAAAAGATGAAATATAGTAGATTTGATGCAAAATGAGATTATAGACTAAAGCGAGTGAATCATGGGATACTAACCACAAATGTGACTAATAAACACACAAAATGCATGTAAAACTAGTCTATAAAAGCGACTCAAAATCCTCGCATCAAACTCCCCTAATCTTAAACATTGCTCGCCCCCGAGCAACAAAATTATAAAATAAAATTGTGAGGGTCAACTAAATAACATACTATCACAACAGGCATTACTGTATGATTCCCACCAGACATTCACATACCGGCCCTCACTAACCACAAGATGGTAACTACCCTACAGGTGACAATGATCATCCATAATAGATATGCACTCCAAGATTAGTGAACACTATCAAATAAGACAGTTAATATAATAAAATCTTCCAGTTCAGGCTTGGTGTAACATCCCTGACCTGGGTTATGAGTCAACCCTAGGTGTTTTGCCTAAATATGTAATTAAATCTTTGTGATTAACTCTGAGCATGTAATTAAGTTTCTCAGAAACGTATATTTCAGTATTTGCTCCTTTTTATTTAAAGTTGTAGCATTGTTTTGATATACAGGGACCTATGTGCAATTTACCCATTTAAAGGGTTAGCTTGCAATTTGCACATGTTGAGATGTTCCTCTAATAATGAGACATCATGAGAATATTTTTGGTAAAGTTTGAGGGATTTCCCAAGCTAGGGCACCAAGGTGCAGCTGTGGAAGCAATCCCAGTGCTTGAAACCTTAAATTGGGGTAAAATGTAATTTACCCAAATTAAGGGATGCCAATTGTAAAATATATTATCTAAAGTATCTTTTTAGACTCTTTCCATCATTTAGAGAAGAAATGATGAGGAAGTCACCTCAATTAAATTATCAAGTTATGAGATATACCTTGTGAGTGAATAATCAGGGTATATGTGTAATATTTCTTTATGTATGTACCTCAGTATTAGCTTGCTCTCCTTTACCTTCTTTTCCTAAGACCTTAAGAGAAGTTTTGTCCTTAGAATAAAGATGAAGGGACGATCAAGTAAAGAAGGAGGAACCTAATTGGAATTATGGACAACTTATGAACTAATGTTGAAAATCCTACCCCATGTATATAAGCTCTCCTTCCCTTAGTTGCAAGGGAACTCACCCTTCGTTCCCTTACTGTTTCATTTCACCAAAGACGACCAAGGACTGCCTTGGAGCTAAGGAGGACGACCAAGGGGTGCAAGGTAGGTTTAAACCCCTCTTCTTGCCTAATTCCATGGTTAAAACTCGAATTCAAGGTCATCTTCATGGCTAACTCTTGAAACCCTACCTTTCTAGCCGTCTCTTTTCATCCTTCCTTGGAGTTTTCACCTTGGCCAACCTATAAGAACTCAAGGACGCCATTAGAGCTTGGATCTTGAAAGCTTGGAGCTCAAGAAGCAAGCTTTAGGCGGGTTTTATAACTCTAAACCCATGCTTTACTATGTGCATCTTTATATGCGTTTTGATGATAGCTCTTAGTCTTTCCCTACTTTTCCCTGCTATTTTGCAAGCAAACCCGTGGGATATCTGTACTGTTCTTGAGCTAGAAGATGAAGGCGTGATTTCCAAGAAAAACCCACCGCTTTTCTTTTCCTTAAACGGTCCTAACAGTTTGCTCTCTCGGACTCAAGACCGCGAGGTGAGCAAACGGTCTCGAGACCGCGACAGGGCAAACGGTCTCAAGACCGTTTGGCCCCGTTTACCGAGCGTGGACCGTATACGAAATCTGTTCCTAATTATATAGGATAATTAACCTCAAAATTTGGGAGACTAACTCCAAAGGAATCGGGAGATATGACCTTTTTAAGTCACAACTTTAAATGAATTAATTACTGATTTTCAAACGGTCTGAAATTGCCTTTTTGGGAAAACGGTCTCAAGACCGTGTAAGGTCGTTGACTAAGCATTGACCGTATGATATTACTGTTCAAAATTATGTTAATTAACAACTCACCAAGTTTGATGGTCTAATTCCAAACGGGCTAAGAGTTGAAGGGTGAATACTAGGGCTAACCCTAGGTAAAATCAGTACTGAAATTATGGTCACCTAATTAGGGTTTTTAGGGTTGATTGACCTAAACGGTCTCAAGACCGTTTGGGGGTCACCAAACGGTCTCAAGACCGCGAGGGCAATCAACCAAGACCGTTTGGAGGTCTGGGGTCAAGATTTGTTGACCAATTGAAGGTACTTTTATACCAATTTACATTGCAATTAAATATTGATATAATCATCAACTCAATTTGTTCAACCTTGATGAATTTTCACTAGAATCCAAAATTGGATGGGCAAACGGTCTCAAGACCGTTTGGAACTCATCCAAACGGTCTCAAGACCGAGAGGACAATCACCCAAGACCGTTTGAAGGTCTAGGGTTGAGTAATTTGACCAATTGAGGACCCAATTGCAAATAAGTTATCAATTTAATCAAAATTCTGTTTTGTGGTCCAATCATGGTTCAACCCCTATCAAATCACCTTAGACCTTGATGAAATCTTGGGAAAACGGTCTCAATACCATGTGGGGTCCACCCACATGACCTCAAGACCGTTTGGGCCAAGTTTGGGCCCAATTGGAGCTCAATTGAAGGGTTCAACCTTGTGTTGATGCACACTGTTGAGTATTGATGGGTGAACATTGATAGACCCTAATTGAATCGATTTCAACCATAATTGGTTAACCATTATGGGTCAATTGAATGACCAAGTGATCAAGCATAATCTTAATTGACTAAATCCATAAGTGTCCAACATATCTTTGACCATTTGAGGGCTTCAACATGGGTTGACATTATCGGTTGCATCTTTGAGCCTTGTTGAAGGACCAAGCGGCTGAGACCATGAGAGCCTCGCGATCTCAAGACCGTGAGAGGGCTCACGGTCTCAAGACCGTGAGGGGTCTCATGGTCTCAAGACCGAGAGGAGGCTTGCGGTCTCAAGACCGCGAAGGGCCTCGCGGTCCTGAGGTCAAAGAAGGGCAAACGGTCTTCATGACCCTCGCAGTCTCAACTCAAATTAGTCTTCGCGGTCTCAACATTAACTTGAACCAATGGGAGGCTTCGCGGTCTTGAACCCTTGAAGAGGCTCGCGGTCTTGAAGCCTAAGGGGGCTCGCGGTCTTGGAGTTAGAAAGAGGCTCGCGGTCTTGGAGGGTCAAAGTGGGCAAACGGTCAACACTTTCAACCAATCTCAATCCAATTGATGATTAATGATTGAAATCAATCAATGCGATTCAAGGTTGACCTCATTCAATCATTTGATGATATAAATGGTTCAATGTTGCCCAAATCAAACCCTAATGATAATCTAGGATAGTAAGGGGTTATTTGACTAAGGGTCTTGACCATGATGATGATCAATGGGATGAATTACCAATATACCCCTGAAGGGTCAATTGAGTTATACCTTGCTCAATTCAAACCCTAATTACATTAGAATGATGTTTTTAGTCATAATGACTCTATCCAACTTGATCTAGTCTAATGTTACCATCAACCATTAGTATGATGACAGAGAAAGTACTTCTAGAGAGAGAAAGTACCCTAGAGAGAGAAAGTAACTCTAATCACATAATGATGATGTTTTTGGCTATGTTAGCCTATGATGCCTCAATCCAATCTGTTTTAGAGTGATGTTGACATCACCTAACCTTATGATGAGAGAGAAAGTACTTCTAGAGAGAGAAAGTACCCTTTTTAAATGGAAACTCAATTGAAGCATCCCCAATACACAGAAATGAGCATAATTAGGGTATGATCCACCTGTGTGAGATCATAGAAACCCTAATTATGATAAAGGGTGAACCTTTAACTAATCCAAGAGTATCAATGAAGATGTTACTCATACATGATGATGTTATGAGTTTAATTCACCTTGATGTGAATAGTAAACCCTAATTCAAGGGTGATGATATGTGATGTGAATAGTAAACCCTAATTCAAGGGTAATGGCATGCTTTTGAGTATTAAACTCTATTTGATTTGAGTTAAAGATTTAACTCTTATGACAAGAGTAGGAAGTACATTCCTTATTGTTGTATTACCTTTATCAGATGTATTAACCATGCAGGTTCTGATATGAGGGTAATCATATCCAGGTATGGATGTTGATGTTATATTCATTAAAGGCATGTTGTTAGCCTTATGAATAAGTAAAGTAATCTGATGCCTTGCCAGTGGCATCCTATGCTGATAATGGGCTATGAGAGCCATGAATACCATCAAGGTCATGCCTTAGAGATGACTTGTGATGAGGATAATGAGAAATGATGATTGATATGTGTTAGGCCTGTTACATTTAGTATTCTTCTTTTATAGCTGCTATGCTATTGTTATTATTTGCAGAACAATGTATGCTGTTAAAGAATACTGAATGTACCTAACTAATCAAGTATAATGTAGAGCCCTGATCATAGATCCATCATTGTCAGAAATTAAATGATGGTGAAACAGGTTTTCCTTAGGGAACTCCTGGAGCACATACTTTTGAGTATGTGGGGTACATGGATGTGTAAAACCTTACATCCTAGTGTAGGAAAGTGATGTAGATGTGGAATCCATCCATCCTTCACTATAGTTCCATACCGTATCAGTGGTAGGTAAACATGAAACCTCCTGATGACGAAGAAAGCACAGATATCTGTATCAGTGGTAGGTAAATATGAAACCTCCTGATGACGAAGAGAGTACAGAACGCCACTGTGACTCTAGAATAGCGAAGGACCAGTTTACCCTGGTGAGCTATAGTAGTAGAGACACGAGATGTCCTACAAGTGATCCTCTTACTGACTGAGGAAGGTGAAGGTCATGAGAATCTGGCTCTCTTAATGACCTATGTATGATACTGATGTGACTTCTCAGCGATCAGTTGGGGTATGAGTGGTAAGCCTCATCTCCACAGGGCATAATGTTGTTTGTAAAACATAATCAACCATGTAGTATAACTTGTTAGAGATAACTCCAAGTTAGTTGATTGATGTTACATTGTAATAGTGTTTATATTCTCCATATCTCCTAAATGGTTGAGATCTTGTTATACCTGCAACTGTTACATAATGCTTTGAAGGCTTTACTGCTTAAAATATTCTTTGATGTTATAATAAAGCTTCTGGCGAAGAGTTATAACTCTCGCTGGGACAATTATGTATAATTGTCTCACCCCGTAGGCTTCAACTTTTTAGGTGGACGTCGGAGACGAAGGAACCAACCTACAGGTGACCAGTCTCAGCAGCAGCAGCACCAGGGGCAGCAGTAATCTCAGGTGGAGATTTGTCCTGCCATGTGGTGTAGTTAGAGTCAGTCCTATGTGTCCTCTGTACTCTCAGGTCTTGGAGTCTTTTGTATAGTGATCTTGAGATTTTGTATC
This sequence comes from Alisma plantago-aquatica, assembly GCA_963693085.1. NCBI lineage: Eukaryota > Viridiplantae > Streptophyta > Magnoliopsida > Alismatales > Alismataceae > Alisma > Alisma plantago-aquatica. The sequence continues at coordinate 846,157,383 of OY856413.1, forward strand.
TTGATGTATATAATTACTCGAGAAGTAATTATCCTGAGATGTAAACAGTTTATCTCTCTTTATGAAAGAAGCTTTTATGGATTTAAGCTCTTATCTCGAAAAGTTTTAATTTCCCGTGATTTTTGTCTTCCAATGATTACCGATTCGCTTCCGCTACGTTTTAATCGTGTTTATGTCATGGTTTGGAGATCAGAGCCCACAACTAGTGGTATCAGAGCTCCAGGTTCAGTTAAGTCTACAGAGGCATAGGACTTAGGATGTCGAGTCTACTTTTAGTACTCCTTCCTCACCTAATAGAATCTTCTGCTCCTCAGGAGAAGAAGATACATAAGAATGTCAGAACATCGTGAAGAGCACGTGGCAGAGAGTAGTGCTAGTGCACCTCGAGGCGGTGCAAGAGTTCCGAGAATAGAACAACCTGCACCTGAGTCGCCAAGAGAACCACCCCCGTTCGACCCAGCTGACATGAGTGATCCAGCTGTACAGACGATGTTCGGGCAGTTCATGACTGCCATGACACATATAACCGATAGGATGCCCATTCCTGCACCTAGGGCACCTGTCCAGCCTGAAGTACAAGGTATTGGTAAGACATTCGAACGACTTCGTCGTTTCGGAGCTACCGAGTACTTCGGAACTGCCGACCCTGCAGATGCTGACTTATGGTTGACAGAGTTGGAGAAGGCTTTCAGGATTCTTATGATTCCGGGAGCTGAGAAGGTTAGACATGCTGTCTATCTTCTCAAAGGCAGTGCTGGTCACTGGTGGAACATGGAAGAGCAGAAGAGACCTGGAGTAGAGTTCTCATGGGAAGAGTTTCGTCGGGAATTTATCAATAGATATTTTCCAAAGACCTTCCTAGATGAGAAGATCTCTCAGTTTGAGAAACTAAGGCAGGGTATGATGAACATTAGTGAGTATGAAGCTAAGTTTATGGAGTTGTTGCGGTTCTGTCCGCACATGGCTGCTACGGATGAGGAAAGAATCAGAATATTCGAGAAGGGTTTGAATTCTGATATGTCAACCCCTGTGTCTGCCTTAGAAAACAGAGAAAGATTCTCTACCTTCGTTGAGTCAGTCCGAAGGATAGAGAGATCTGTGGTTGAGAAAAGACAAACCCATAAAATATATCCACAGTTCCAGGGTTCTTCATCTAGGGATTCCAAGAAACCTAGATTCTCTGCACCTAACCCTCCACCACCCAGATCGAGTTTTCAAACTCAATGGACACCAAGCAGAGGTAGAGGACAGAGTCAACCGCTTCAAGGGACGCACAGTTCTGCATCAGTGTCAGTTACTGGACCACCCAGACCACAGCAACAGGAGAAGAGTTGCTACAACTGTGGTAAGGTAGGACACTTGATGAAGGACTGCCGTTCTAGGCCTGTCGGTGTGATACAACAAACCCCGAGACAGAATCAACATGGATCTCAGAATAGACAACATCAAGGAGCAGCTCGAGGACGTGGACAAGCGTCTCAAGCTGGATCATCAGCACCACCTCAACACCAGGCGACTGCGAGGTTCTATGCTATGAACCCACCTGAGGCAGTGGTCAATCCACGGGTAGTGGCAGGTCAGATGAAACTTTTATATTCTGATATGTCTATATCCTGTGTTGTATCCATTCTGATTGATCCGGGTGCTACGCACTCTTTCATCACTCGTGAAGTGATTCGTAACTGCAATATGACTGTTAGTCATAGGACGGATAGTTTGTTGTTAGAGACTCCGATAAGTGGGTCTGCCGTTTTGCAGGAGATGTGTTCTCCCTGCATCCTTTTCTTTTCTGACCATCGCATTCAAGTGGATCTTATACCACTTGATATGCAGGGATTTGATATAATCCTCGGGATGGATACCTTAGAAAGGTATAGAGTTGTCTTGGATTGTGAGTCCAAGTTGGCTGTGTTTGCTGATGAAAGCAACACATGGATCTTTCAAGGTGAAAGAAAGATTCTGCCCACCTGTCTTGTATCAGCTATGGTTTCTGATAAGCTGTTGAGGCAAGGATGTTATGCATTCTTAGCCCATGTGGTAGATGTTACCAAGGAAAGGACCAATCCTGCTGAAGTTCCCATAGTCAGGGAATTCGAGGATGTGTTTCCTGAAGAACTTCTTGGTATACCATCACCTCGGGAGATTGATTTTGAAATTAATCTGATCCCAGATACAAAACCCATAGCTCAAACTCCGTATAGGATGGCGCCTGCCGAGATGGCAGAACTCAAGAAACAGCTTCAAGAGCTACTTGAGAGAGGTTTTATCCGACCGAGTACTTCACCTTGGGGTGCTCCGGTCTTGTTTGTTAAAAAGAAAGATGGGTCAATGCGGTTGTGCATCGACTATAGACAACTCAATAAAGTAACAATAAAGAATAAGTATCCTCTGCCGAGGATTGATGATCTCTTTGACCAGTTGCGTGGTGCAACCGTCTTTTCAAAAATAGACTTGAGGTCTGGATATCACCAACTCCGCATTAAGGATAGTGACATATCCAAGTCTGCCTTTAGGACAAGATATGGTCACTATGAGTTCACGGTGATGTCGTTTGGACTAACTAATGCACCAGATGCATTTATGGAACTCATGAATAGAGTTTTTCGACCTTTCCTTGATCAGTGTGTTGTCGTCTTCATAGATGACATACTGATTTATAGTAAGGATGCCCAGCAGCATGAGCAACATCTTCGCCAAGTTTTGACCTTGCTAAGAGAACATAAGCTGTACACCAAGTTTAGCAAGTGTGAGTTCTGGCTGCCGGAGGTATCTTTTCTTGGACATATAATATCCGCCTCGGGAATTCGTGTTGACCCTACAAAGGTAGAATCTGTTCTACAATGGGAACAACCGAAGACACCGACGGAGATTCGAAGTTTCTTGGGGTTAGCTGGCTATTATCGAAGGTTCATTAAGAACTTTAGTTCTATAGCCTTACCTTTGACCAAGTTAACTCGGAAAGATGTTCCTTTTTCTTGGAGTAATAAGTGTCAACAATCTTTCCAGTTACTGAAGGAGAAGTTGACAAGTGCACCTGTGCTAGTGCTACCTGAACAAGGAAAAGGATATGTAGTTTTCTGTGATGCTTCGAAGAATGGACTAGGATGTGTGTTGATGCAGGATAAACAAGTGATTTCTTTTACTTCCCGACAGCTTAAGAAACATGAGGAGAATTATCCAACACACGATCTAGAGTTAGCTGTTGTGGTTCATGCTTTGAAGATCTGGAGACATTATCTCTACGGAGAGACATTTCAGATTTTCACAGACCATAAAAACCTTAAGTATATCTTCTCTCAGCATGAGCTCAACATGAGGCAACGTCGTTGGATGGAGTTAATCAAGGACTATGACTGTACAATTGATTACCATCCAGGCAAGGCCAATGTTGTTGCAGATGCCTTGAGTAGGAAATCAGCAACATCAACCATGAATAGAGCACAACTAAACTCTTTAGTATGCTCTAGAAGAGATATGCTTATCTCTTTAAGGCAAAACAATGTACAGTTGAAGGTATCATTGTTAACCGGTTTGTTAGCTGAGATGCATATTAAACCTACTCTAAGGGAGCAGATTAAAGAGGCACAGCTAGATGATGCTGCAGTTCAACATATAAGATCTGAGTATGGAAATGAGAAGCAAGATGGTTTTCATGACTCAAAAGATCAAGTAGCTTGTTATAATGGAAGAATGATAGTTCCGGATGTGGACAACTTGAGGAAGTTAGTCCTGGAAGAAGCCCATTCTTCCATGTATGCTATGCATCCAGGGAGCACCAAGATGTATCGGAATTTGAAAGATTTGTATTGGTGGCCTGGGATGAAGAAGGACGTTGCAGAGTTTGTTCTGAGGTGTCCTGTGTGTCAGCAAGTTAAAGCTGAACACCAGAAGCCTGCAGGGACAATGCAACCTTTACCCATATCACAGTGGAAGTGGGACCATGTGACCATGGACTTTGTTGTTGGCCTACCCAGGACAAGCAAAGGACATGATTCCATTTGGGTAATTGTTGATAGGTTGACTAAGACAGCACATTTCTTACCTGTCAAAACAACCTATTCTGCTAGAAGGTTATTAGAGTTGTATGTTAAAGAGATAGTGCGTTTGCACGGAGTTCCTGTCACAATAGTTTTTGACAGAGGTCCTCAGTTTACCAGTCATTTTTGGGAACAGTTGCACAGAGCCTTAGGCACTAAGCTGAGGTTTAGTACGGCCTTTCATCCACAGACTGATGGACAGTCGGAAAGGACCATACAAACCTTAGAAGACCTGTTGCGAGCATGTGTTCTCCAGTTCACCGGAAGTTGGGATCTACACCTAAGCTTGATAGAGTTTGCCTATAACAATAGCTATCAGCATGGTATTGATATGGCACCTTATGAAGCCTTATATGGTAGACGATGTAGATCACCTTTGTGTTGGTTTGAAACTGGTGAGCATCATTTGTTAGGTCCTGACCTTGTGCAGCAAACCATAGAAAAGATTAAAGTTATACAACATAAGATTAAGACTGCTCAGGATAGGCAGAAATCTTATGCTGACAAACGTCGTAGACCCTTAGAGTTCCAGGTTGGAGACAGAGTGTATCTTAAGGTCTCACCTTGGAAAGGGGTCCTTCGTTTTGGAAGGAAAGGGAAGTTAGCTCCTAGATATATGGGGCCTTATCCAATCATTGAACGGATTGGAAAGGTAGCATATAAACTAGAGCTTCCCCCAGAATTACAGAGGTTACATCCTGTGTTTCACATTTCTATGTTGAAGAAATGTCACCCAGACACCGAGTCAGTTCTACAACCTATGGAAGTAGAATTGAATGATGACATATCCTATGAGGAGGGGCCAGTGTCAATCCTTGATAAACGAATTAAAAAGTTAAAGAAGAAAGATATAAGTCTTGTGAAAGTCCTCTGGAACCATCGTGGTATTGAAGAAGCCACTTGGGAATTAGAGGATGAAATGAGAAGGAAGTATCCTGCCCTTTTCTCTTAGTATGTTTTATCGATTTCGAGGACGAAATCCTTGTAAGGGGTGGATAATTTGTAACATCCCTGACCTGGGTTATGAGTCAACCCTAGGTGTTTTGCCTAAATATGTAATTAAATCTTTGTGATTAACTCTGAGCATGTAATTAAGTTTCTCAGAAACGTATATTTCAGTATTTGCTCCTTTTTATTTAAAGTTGTAGCATTGTTTTGATATACATGGACCTATGTGCAATTTACCCAGTTAAAAGGGTTATCTTGCAATTTGTACATGTTGAGATGTTCCTCTAATAATGAGACATCATGAGAATCTTTTTGGTAAAGTTTGAGGGATTTCCCAAGCTAGGGAACCAAGGTGCAGCTGTGGAAGCAATCCCAGTGCTTGAAACCTTAAATTGGGGTAAAATGCAATTTACCCAAATTAAGGGATGCCAATTGTAAAATATATTATCTAAAGTATCTTTTTAGACTCTTTCCATCATTTAGAGAAGAAATGATGAGGAAGTCACCTCAATTAAATTATCAAGTTATGAGATATACCTTGTGAGTGAATAATCAGGGTATATGTGTAATATTTCTTTATGTATGTACCTCAGTATTAGCTTGCTCTCCTTTACCTTCTTTTCCTAAGACCTTAAGAGAAGGTTTGTCCTTAGAATAAAGAGGAAGGGACGATCAAGTAAAGAAGGAGGGACCTAATTGGAATTATGGACAACTTATGAACTAATGTTGAAAATCCTACCCCATGTATATAAGGCTCTCCTTCCCTTAGTTGCAAGGGAACTCACCCTTCGTTCCCTTACTGTTTCATTTCACCAAAGACGACCAAGGACTGCCTTGGAGCTAAGGAGGATGACCAAGGGGTGCAAGGTAGGTTTAAACCCCTCTTCTTGCCTAATTCCATGGTTAAAACTCGAATTCAAGGTCATCTTCATGGCTAACTCTTGAAACCCTACCTTTCTAGCCGTCTCTTTTCATCCTTCCTTGGATTTTTCACCTTGGCCAACCTGTAAGAACTCAAGGACGCCATTAGAGCTTGGAGCTTGAAAGCTTGGAGCTCAAGAAGCAAGCTTTAGGCGGGTTTTATAACTCTAAACCCATGCTTTACTATGTGCATCTTTATATGCGTTTTGATGATAGCTCTTAGTGTTTCCCTACTTTTCCCTGCTATTTTGCAAGCAAACCCGTGGGATATCTGTACTGTTCTTGAGCTAGAAGATGAAGGCGTGATTTCCAAGAAAAACCCACCGCTTTTCTTTTCCTTAAACGGTCCTAACAGTTTTCTCTCTCGGACTCAAGACCGCGAGGTGAGCAAACGGTCTCGAGACCGCGACAGGGAAAACGGTCTCAAGACCGTTTGTCCCCGATGACCGAGCGTGGATCGTATAAGAAATCTGTTCCTAATTGTATAGGCTAATTACCCTCAAAATTTGGGAGACTAACTCCAACGGAATCGGGAGATATGACCTTTTTAAGTCACAACTTTAAATGAATTAATTACTGATTTTCAAACGGTCTGAAATTGCCTTTTTGGGAAAACAGTCTCAAGACCGTGTAAGGTCGTTGACTAAGCATTGACCGTATGAGATTACTGTTCAAAATTATGTTAATTAACAACTCACCAAGTTTGATGGTCTAATTCCAAACGGGCTAAGAGTTGAAGGGTGAATACTAGGGCTAACCCTAGGTAAAATCAGTACTGAAATTATGGTGACCTAATTAGGGTTTTTAGGGTTGATTGACCTAAACGGTCTCAAGACCGTTTGGGGGTCACCAAACGGTCTCAAGACCACAAGGGCAATCAACCAAGACCGTTTGGAGGTCTGGGGTCAAGATTTGTTGACCAATTGAAGGTACTTTTATACCAATTTACATTGCAATTAAATATTGATATAATCATCAACTCAATTTGTTCAACCTTGATGAATTTTCACTAGAATCCAAAATTGGATGGGCAAACGGTCTCAAGACCGTTTGGAACTCATCCAAACGGTCTCAAGACCGAGAGGACAATCACCCAAGACCGTTTGAAGGTCTAGGGTTGAGTAATTTGACCAATTGAGGACCCAATTGCAAATAAGTTATCAATTTAATCAAAATTCTGTTTTGTGATCCAATCATGGTTCAACCCCTATCAAATCACCTTAGACCTTGATGAAATATTGGGAAAACGGTCTCAATACCATGTGGGGTCCACCCACATGACCTCAAGACCGTTTGGGCCAAGTTTGGGCCCAATTGGAGCTCAATTGAAGGGTTCAACCTTGTGTTGATGCACACTGTTGAGTATTGATGGGTGAACATTGATAGACCCTAATTGAATCGATTTCAACCATAATTGGTTAACCATTATGGGTCAATTGAATGACCAAGTGATCAAGAATAATCTTAATTGACTAAATCCATAAGTGGCCAACATAGCTTTGACCATTTGAGGGCTTCAACATGGGTTGACATTATCGGTTGCATCTTTGAGCCTTGTTGAAGGACCAAGCGGCTGAGACCATGAGAGCCTCGCGGTCTCAAGACCGTGAGAGGGCTCACGGTCTCAAGACCGTGAGGGGGCTCACGGTCTCAAGACCGAGAGGAGGCTCGCGGTCTCAAGACCGCGAAGGGCCTCGCGGTCCTGAGGTCAAAGAAGGGCAAACAGTCTTCATGACCCTCGCGGTCTCAACTCAAATTAGTCTTCGCGGTCTCAACATTAACTTGAACCAATGGGAGGCTTCGCGGTCTTGAACCCTTGAAGAGGCTCGCGGTCTTGAAGCCTAAGGGGGCTCGCGGTCTTGGAGTTAGAAAGAGGCTCGCGGTCTTGGAGGGTCAAAGTGGGCAAACGGTCAACACTTTCAACCAATCTCAATCCAATTGATGATTAATGATTGAAATCAATCAATGCGATTCAAGGTTGACCTCATTCAATCATTTGATGATATAAATGGTTCAATGTTGCCCAAATCAAACCCTAATGATAATCTAGGATAGTAAGGGGTTATTTGACTAAGGGTCTTGACCATGATGATGATCAATGGGATGAATTACCAATATACCCCTGAAGGGTCAATTGAGTTATACCTTGCTCAATTCAAACCCTAATTACATTAGAATGATGTTTTTAGTCATAATGACTCTATCCAACTTGATCTAGTCTAATGTTACCATCAACCATTAGTATGATTAAAGAGAAAGTACTTCTAGAGAGAGAAAGTACCCTAGAGAGAGAAAGTAACTCTAATCACATAATGATGATGTTTTTGGCTATGTTAGCCTATGATGCCTCAATCCAATCTGTTTTAGAGTGATGTTGACATCACCTAACCTTATGATGAGAGAGAAAGTACTTCTAGAGAGAGAAAGTACCCTTTTTAAATGGAAACTCAATTGAAGCATCCCCAATACACAGAAATGAGCATAATTAGGGTATGATCCACCTGTGTGAGATCATAGAAACCCTAATTATGATAAAGGGTGAACCTTTAACTAATCCAAGAGTATCAATGAAGATGTTACTCATACATGATGATGTTATGAGTTTAATTCACCTTGATGTGAATAGTAAACCCTAATTCAAGGGTGATGATATGTGATGTGAATAGTAAACCCTAATTCAAGGGTAATGGCATGCTTTTGAGTATTAAACTCTATTTGATTTGAGTTAAAGATTTAACTCTTATGACAAGAGTAGGAAGTACATTCCTTATTGTTGTATTACCTTTATCAGATGTATTAACCATGCAGGTTCTGATATGAGGGTAATCATATCCAGGTATGGATGTCGATGTTATATTCATTAAAGGCATGTTGTTAGCCTTATGAATAAGTAAAGTAATCTGATGCCTTGCCAGTGGCATCCTATGCTGATAATGGGCTATGAGAGCCATGAATACCATCAAGGTCATGCCTTAGAGATGACTTGTGATGAGGATAATGAGAAATGATGATTGATATGCGTTAGGCCTGTTACATTTAGTATTCTTCTTTTATAGCTGCTATGCTATTGTTATTATTTGCAGAACAATGTATGTTGTTAAAGAATACTGAATGTACCTAACTAATCAAGTATAATGTAGAGCCCTGATCATAGATCCATCATTGTCAGAGATTAAGTGATGGTGAAACAGGTTTTCCTCAGGGAACTCCTGGAGCACATACTTTTGAGTATGTGGGGTACATGGATGTGTAGAACCTTACATCCTAGTGTAGGAAAGTGATGTAGATGTGTAATCCATCCATCCTTCACTATAATTCCATACCGTATCAGTGGTAGGTAAACATGAAACCTCCTGATGACGAAGAAAGCACAGATATCCGTATCAGTGGTAGGTAAACATGAAACCTCCTGATGACGAAGAGAGTACAAAACGCCACTGTGACTCTAGAATAGCGAAGGACCAGTTTACCCTGGTGAGCTATAGTAGTAGAGACACGAGATGTCCTACAAGTGATCCTCTTACTGACTGAGGAAGGTGAAGGTCATGAGAATCCGGCTCTCTTAATGACCTATGTATGATACTGATGTGACTTCTCAGCGATCAGTTGGGGTATGAGTGGTAAGCCTCATCTCCACAGGGCATAATGTTGTTTGTAAAACATAATCAACCATGTAGTATAACTTGTTAGAGATAACTCCAAGTTAGTTGATTGATGTTACATTGTAATAGTGTTTATATTCTCCATATCTCCTAAATGGTTGAGATCTTGTTATACCTGCAACTGTTACAGAATGCTTTGAAGGCTTTACTGCTTAAAATATTCTTTGATGTTATAATAAAGCTTCTGGCGAAGATTTATAACTCTCGCTGGGACAATTATGTATAATTGTCTCACCCCGTAGGCTTCAACTTTTTAGGTGGACGTCGGAGACGAAGGAACCAACCTACAGGTGACCAGTCTCAGCAGCAGCAGCACCAGGGGCAGCAGTAATCTCAGGTGGAGATTTGTCCTGCCATGTGGTGTAGTTAGAGTCAGTCCTATGTGTCCTCTGTACTCTCAGGTCTTGGAGTCTTTTGTATAGTGATCTTGAGATTTTGTATCTTGATGTATATAATTACTCGAGAAGTAATTATCCTGAGATGTAAACAGTTTATCTCTCTTTATGAAAGAAGCTTTTATGGATTTAAGCTCTTATCTCGAAAAGTTTTAATTTCCCGTGATTTTTGTCTTCCAATGATTACCGATTCGCTTCCGCTACGTTTTAATCGTGTTTATGTCATGGTTTGGAGATCAGAGCCCACACTTGGTGCATCTTGTGATCTCCTATCTACGTTGCTCATAACCTAACTACCATCTAAATGGAAGCAGATCTCCTGAAATACAAAAGTGAGGAGATAATCATGGGTGGCCTACCATTTTGAGCAACGGGTGGATGAGATAGGCGGTTGATGTAAGAAAAAGTAGCACAATACAGTTTGACATGCAACAGTACAAAAAATGACCTACATGATGTTCATGCATATGAAAATGACCTAATGCTTACATTTTAGGTGGAATGATGCATGCACTATCATTCCATCCCAACGAGAGACAGAATATCTACAAAACTACACATGTGCTTGTTCTTCTTATTATGCATGTGAACAAGTTCCTTCCTCTTTCTGATCTTCACTTATTATTTTTTTCTTCTCTTTTTTTTCTTTCGGCCCTTATTTTGCTTAATGAACTAAGATTAAATTTTTACATCTTTGTCTTGGGCTTATTCTCATAACTACTATTTTTTTCATTGTATTTTATTTTCAGAAAGTATGAAACAAGTTCCTTATTTTCAGAAGAAGCAAGACACATCATGTAAAAAATGATTAAAATTATGCAAAATGCAACTAAAATGACATTGACATGCATTCTAGAATTTTTGCATGCATGATTATAATGCAACATTTTTTTTCATATATGCAACAGATGTAAAAACTAACTACAATGCAATCCTATCTACATGATATGCGATCAAGAGATAACAAATTGTAAAGAGCTCCCAATTCTTATGGTGGAGTGTAAATGAGATGAGGTGGATAGATCACAAGATTAATTGACAGAACCATTGGAAAATATCATATGTCCCTCCTTACTGACATGTGTAAAATTAAGGGGTTTTCTCTCTCTTATTTCAGATTAAAGTCCCATTACCATTTGATCAGTTTAGGCTCAACATCCAATTCCATCCACTTTCCTCGAATCATAGGCATGTATAGTTGTTATCTTATGTTTTAAAGTTGACAAACCCAATTATTTTCATAAGATAAGTGCACAAGTTTAAACAAAGCAAGCTTGCAATTACATGAAATTTTTTCAAATTTACCCATAACTCCCATGTGAAAAAGATAGAGATGAAAAATTACATTAGACATCCACGGATACACTAGATAGCATGTGGATCCTAAAATCTAAAAGCTAAGAAAATTACTAAAATAAAAGAAAAGGAAATAAAACATGTAAACTAAGGAAAATAAAAGATAGAAATTGTTCCATCTCCCCCCCTAAGCTTGAATTCGACTATGGCCTCATAGTCAAAAACAATCTCGGTAGGTGGAATAGTGATACCATTTATTGCTCAGGTGGTGGGTACTGTGGGGCGGTGGGATCCCATGATGGATATTTCCCCTGGAAGTTTGGATCATATGGGGGCATCAGTGGAGGTTGAGGATATCCCCTGAAGTAGTTTTGGCTCCAGTAGTGATCATAGAACGGCTGCTACTGCTACTCGATCCTCCCCAATTGGTCATAGACCTGCTGTTGATTGGCGAATAGCTGACGTTCATTCTCGAAGATAGCTTGTTGATTAACATATAGCCGATTCGTAGTATCCTGGATATCAGCAAATGACACAGTGTGTTGTTGTTGCGTCTCCTGAATGCTCTGTAGCATGGTGTACATGCCCTGCATAGAATAGACATCCTCTCCTTGTTGAGAGGGTTGTGGTGGTTGAGGTTGTGTGGATGATGATGCACCTGGGTAGAAGCATGGTCGCTTCCTCAGTGCCACTCGTACCTAAAGAGGAGTGAAAGTCTCCTCTTCCTCCTCCTGCTCATCACCGTCATCATTGTCATTGTCGTTGTCATCTTCTCCATTGTTAGAGTCGTCAATGGCAATTATGGGCCATCTGAAATGTTGGGCCCCCTGTATATTGAAGACAGGATCTGGAAGGGTGCACTCTTGATACTCCTTATTGACGTGGCAATGCACATAGACCACGTCGTCACGAACTGTCAGAAGGTCGGAGCAGTGGAAATGAGCAAGATTCACCGGATTTTTACTAACCAATGAAGGAATTGATGATAGGTCTAGCCCAAGGTAGAGGGCTAGTGGCATGATAAGTCCCCCAAAATGAATAGGGGCTCTTCTGGTACTCCTCTTCACGGCCATCATGCACGTCAAGAAAAATGCGCCCCAATTCAACTTTTCCTTCTTCAACAGCTTGTAGAGGAAGAATAAATCCGTCTCCTGGAATTTGCTCAAAGAAAGCTCGCTGCGAGCAAAGAAGGTGATGCAAAGGATACAGTGTAAAACCCTCACGAACGGGTGCTTGAAGTCGGCCACCACTTCATTGTGATAGCTAATAGATTTTCCCACATGAGTGGTTACCAGCGCCGCAAACATTGCATCATAATCGGCACGATTATCTGGCCGTCGATACTGCTCGGGTGAGTGCCACCAGTTGTAGATCGAGTTGAATTCGTCGAGCGTAATATTATAGTTGTGGTTCAAAAAATGGAAGGAAACACGGCCCTTGATCCACTCGCGGTCAGTGGAGATAAGGTCATTGGGAACAACACAGATGTCGAGGGAGGCCATGAACTCCGCCACGATCTCCTTATAAGTTGGCCACTCGCCAAAGAAAGGATGACCCTCAACGTGGTAGGGAATTGCCTCCTCCCATGTTGTTGCCATCCTCCCAACTTGGCCAAGGAGGACATGGTTGAGGTTGTCCTCAAAGCCAAGGTCCCAGATCATAGCCCGATCAACATATCGGGTAGGCTCTATTGGACACTTTATTAACTCATCAAATATTTTCTTCATGTCCGCCGAGGGGTGGACAATCCTCAGACGGGGAATAGAGCCCGGTGGTGGAGGTATGAACGTGTCAATCTCCATGGGGGTCGCCCGCGAGGAAGAAGCTCCTGCTGTCCTCACCATTGTGAAAGAAAGGAGACAAAAGAATAGAGCTCGGTGAAGATCGGAGTTGCTCGGAGAAGATAATCTCCAATGTCGATGAAGAGCTCGGTGAAGATTGCTCGACTGCTTTATGCTCGGTGAAGATCTCTAGTTGCTCAGGATGCTTGGCACAAGAGTTGAGGGGATTCACTCTGAAGGTGTGAATAGAATTGAGAAACTACCCCTCCTTTTATAGTTGAACCCGTCGCTATTGTCACTCCATCGATACCATCGACGGGGTGTCGATGGTATCGACACCTGGAGCACAATCTGGGTATTCACTGCTATCGATGGTTGTCGAAGTCTGGATGTGGGGGCCCGGATCGATGACGCGTCAATACCATCAACGCAGGTTGACTTCTGGAATTGACGGGCTCCGTTGATATCTTCTCGTGGATCGGTGATGTGTCACGTCGATACCATCGACAGGGAGTCGATGGTATAGACACTTTATGTGTCCTTTATCTTCACGAGTGTCTGGTGACGCTTCGTTACTGTTGTCGGGTCGATACCATCGACTGCCCCGTCGATGGTATCGACTTCACTGAGACAAATTTCTCTAAAAATCTTTAGGGATCTCGCAAGCATGGACTTCCTGGTCGATACTATCGACCCCACGCTCTCTTTTTTTTCTCGATGTCGCTGATGGTATGTCGATACCATCGACGAAGCCGTCGATGGTATCGATTCAGAAAATTTTCTGTAGCTGCTTCCCTATACCCACGTCGCTACCATAGACACTGTGGTCGATGGTATCGACTTTTAAACAGTACTGCACATTGAGCAAAACGATTAGGGTATCATTTTTACACTAAAAATGAAATTAAACAAAACTAACTTGAAAATGCGAAAGAAAATGAAGGAACTACAAATTAAAACTACTGATGGTTGGTTTGCCTCCCAACAAGCACCCTTGTTTATTGTCTTAGGCTAGACACAATACGGCTCTTCATTCTTCCTTAAGTGCCATGAGTTTAACCTCATGCACTTTTCTCGTGTAGTTCTCGCCAAAGTAAAGCTTCAACCTTTGACCATTAACTAGGAACATGAGCTCTCCATCTCTCACCATAATAGCACCATGTGGGCGCACCTCCTCCACCACAAAAGGTCCACTCCACCTGGATTTCAATTTCCCAAGATGAAGCTTGAGACTCGAGTTAAATAGTAAAACACGATCACCCTTTTTGAAAATGTGTGTTTGAATGTGGCGGCCATGCATTTACTTTGTTCTTTCTTTATAGATCCTTTGATTCTCATAGGCATTCATCCTAAGCTCATCTAACTCATTTAGCTCCAATAGTCTCTTTTTCCCTACATCATCATAACTCACATTGAGCTTCTGTAGCGCCCAGTGCGCCTTGTGCTCTAACTCAACCGGCAAATGGCAAGCCCTCCCATAAGCCAACCTAAAAGACGTAGTTCCTATAGGTGTTTTAAATGTGGTCCTATATGCCCATAAAGCATCCGGTAGGAGTGCACTCCAATTTTTCCTGGAAGATGCCACTGTGCGTTCCAATATCCTTTTGATCTCACGATTGGAAACCTCAACTTGACCTTGAGTCTACGGGTGATACGGGGTACCGAAATTATGCTTGACCCCGTATTTACTCATTAGTGTAGAAAATTTCTTGTTTGTGAAGTGGGTGCCTCCATCACTTAGAATCATACGGGGCACACCAAAACTGTAAAAGATATGTTCTTTCACAAACCTGCACACTACCACAGCGTCATTAGTTCTTGTGGGTATTGCCTCTACCCACTTCGACACATAATCAATGGCCAACCGAATATATAAATTAGAATTCGAGGACACAAATGGTCCCATGAAATTGATACCCCATAAGTCAAATACCTCAAATTCTTGAAACACATTGAGGGGCATCTCTTGCCGCTTTGAGATATTACCTGCCCTTTGACACACGTCACATCTTTTCACATAGTTATGGCATCCCGGAAGAGTGTAGGCCAATAAAGACCACTCTCTAACACTTTGGCCGTTGTCCTTATGCTCGCATGATGGCCGGCGGTGGGTAATGTATGTTAGTGTGTAATTACACTCTCATATTCATCCTCTGGTACACACATGCGTAAGATGCCATCCTTGCATTGCCTCAACAAAATGGGGTCATCCCAAAAGTAATATCTTAAAGAATGGAAAAATCTCTTCTTTTCTTGAAAATTCCAATCATCCGGTATTTCCTTGCACGCAAGATAATTTACAATGTGCGAAAACCATGGATCTTTGGAGTTTATGGAAAGGATTTACTCATCGGGAAACGTCTCGGTAATGGGTATATTAATATCTCGCTCATCTACCCGCTCTAACCAAGAAAAGTGGTATGCAACCACGTTCTCAATACCTGCCTTGTCTTTAATTTCAATGTCAAACTCTTGTAAGAGAAAGATCCACCGAATTAATCTAGGCTTGGCATCTTTCTTTTCTATTAAATATTTAATAGCAGCGTGGTCCGTCCAACCTACAACTTTTGACCCCACTAAATATTGCCTAAAATTTTCAAATGTGAAAACCACGGCAAGCAGTTCTTTTTCAGTGGTAGTATAGTTAAGTTGTGCTTTATTTAAGGTCTTTGATGCATAGAAAATTACCGCCGGTTTGTTTTAAAAATGTTGCCCAAGAACAGCCCCAACAGTAAAATCTGATGCATCGCAGATGAGCTCGAACGGTTTGGTCCAATCCGGTGTTTGAACAACCGGTGCCAGAATTAATTTTTCTTTAAGAACATTGAAGGAATGCATGCATTTATCATTAAAATCATAAACTGCGTCCTTCTCAAGCAATTCAGACAATGGTTTAGCAATTTTGGAAAAATCTTTGATAAAACGGAGATAGAAGCCTGCATGCCCAAGGAAACTCCTCACTCCCTTCACCGAGTTTGGTGGAAGTAATTTGGCAATAACCTCGATTTTTACTGGATCTACCTCTAGTCCTTTGCTAGACACCTTGTGTCCAAGCACTATTCCTTCACTAACCATCATATGACATTTTTCCCAATTTAAGACCAAATGCGTATCTTCACATCTTGGTAGCACTCTATCCAAATTGTATAGACACTCATCAAAGGATGCACCGTGGATGAAAAAATCGTCCATAAAAACCTCTAAACAATGCTCAACCATATCTGATAAAATAGCAAGCATACAGTGCTGAAAAGTAGCCTGTGCGTTGCACAACCCAAACGGCATGCGACGATATGCAAAAGTCCCATAAGGACAAGTGAAGGTAGACTTCTCTTGATCCTTAAGGTCTATAGAAATTTGATTAAAGCCGGAATAGCCGTCCAAAAAACAAAAATGAGAGCGGCCAGCCAACTGCTCTAAAATCTGATCAATAAATGGGAGCGGAAAATGATCCTTTAGAGTTGCGGAATTCAAACGGCGATAGTCAATGCAAACACGCCACCCAGTTACCAATCAGGTAGTAACAGGCTCATTCATAAGATCTTGAGTCACTGTGATTCCCCCTTTTTTAGGGATTACTTGTGTGGGGCTTACCCATGTCGAGTCTGAAATGGCATAGATGATGCCCGTAGAAAGGAGCTTGATCACCTCCTTCTTGACAACCTCCATCATGCTCGGGTTGAGTCGACATTGTGGCTGAATCATAGACTTGGCTCCTTCCTCGAGCCAGATCTTGTACTGGCAAAGCATAGGAGAGTTCCCCTTAATATCAGCAACTGACCACCCAAATGTGCCACGGTGGTTCTTCAGCACGATCATCAACTGCTCTTCTTCATCGGTACTCAGATATGCCGAAATAATCATTGGTAGTTTTTCACCATCAGCTAAGAATGCATACTTCAAGTGAGGGGGCAGTGGCTTCAGTTCTAATTCTGGTGGACAGATCAATGATGATTGAAGCGGTGGTGGGAGAGGCCCAAGATCCTCATAATGCTTGGCATAATAGCACAGGAGCACTTTAAGCATCTTGACACATTCTTGTAACGACGTGCTTCTCATCCAATCATGCATGATGTTGACAAGGCAAGCTTCAAGGGGCAGTTCTGGATATGAGTCAAAGACAGAACTTGCTATTGCATCATCCTCAGTAGAAAGAGGAATTTCCTCATCTTCATTATTTGGATAACCCACAGCTCTACAAAGAGAAACAACTTTTGTTTGTTCCATAATATCCACTACCAATGTCCCCTTATCTACCTTGGTCATTACATGAGCCATATCCAGAAATGGCTTCCCTTAACAAAGAGAAATGTTTTGATCAAAATGCTTCAGCATACGACATTGCGCCTTTGCCTGTGATTGTTTTGTACTTAGTGACATGACCATCTCAAATCTGTCATCTGCTATTCCCAATGTGAGACGGCCTCTACCCATTTCCAGTATCATATCTGCAGTAGCCTGGAAGGGTCTTCCTAGGAGTAGCTCATTCCCTTGGTCATCTTGCATTTCCATTACCACAAAATCAGCTGGAAATACAAATCTATCAACCTTTACAAGGACATCCTCACAAATACCATATGGTCGTACCACAGAATTATCTGTGAGTTGAATTGTCATGTTGCTTTATCTAGATTCCTTAAGGCCTAGCTTCTTGAATGTCGAAAGGGGCATCAAGTTTATACTTGCCCCGAAATCGCACAACGCTTCGCCAAATTTCACCTTACCAATGTAACATGAAATATTGAAGCAACCCAAATCTTGTCGTTTTAGTGGTAATGTTCCCAAAATGAAAGCGCTAACCTGCTCTTTAAGAACCACCACCTTAGTATCAAGAATCTTTCTCTTCTTGGTAATTATATCCTTCAGAAATTTACCATAAGAGGGTATCTGCTCAATAGCTTCTAACATCGGGATGTTGATAGAAAGTTTCTGAAAACTATCTAGGAACTTTTTGAACTGGGTGTCCACTTTTTTGCCTTCAGACTATTTGGATAGGGAACTGGAATGGTTTGTGCCCTCTGATGTGGCGGAACATATGGCGTCTTTTTTTTCAGTCTCTTCCTTAGCAATAGGCTCTATTGCGACTTCCTCTACTTCATCCTCTATTGGCTCTGTGATTGTGACCTCCTATGCTGCGTCACCTATGGTCTCTGGCTGGGGCGTGCTTGGTTCATCGGTCTTAGAGTTTAAAATCTTATTTCCACTCCTTAACAAAATTGCTTTGGCTTGTTGATTTCCTCCTGGAACATTTGTATTTTCGGGAAAACCTTGTTGTGTTGGTTTCTTCAAGTTTGAAATCTTTGCCGCCATTTGTGCTAAAGATGTCTCAGTGTCCTCATCTGAGCCCCATGACTTTGTAAAGTTTGCCCAAATTGATTCATGAACTATCCTTTTTGCTTGATTTGTTGACCAAACGTGCTCATAAGTTCTTGATTCTGTTTGATTACTTGATTGAGCAACTCATTGCTCTTTTCTTCTGCAGTGGGTTGTGGCTTAGCTTTCGGATTCTGTAAGAAATTTTTGGGATCTTTTTAGGAAAATTTCTTATCCTTCCTCCAGGAATAGTCGTTATTCCTAAATCCCTAATTCTGACACATGAATTTCACCTGTGCTTCATCATCAGACTCTTCATTTTCTTTTTCCATAAGTCTCTTTGTAATAAGATCCATCTTATCATTAAATTCTTTAATGACTTTAGCGTCCCCTACAGATCTAACTTGTTCAGGTGCATCTCCGGTACCCCAGGACTGCTTGTTTGCCATGTTTTTAATAATCTCCCAACACCTTGTATCAGTATTATTCAGAAAGAATCTTGATCCTGTTGTATCTAGGTTTCTTCTGTCATGCTCATTAAGGGCGAAATAGAAAATCTTCACCTATTTTTCCTTGTCTAACCCATGATGAGGACATCTTCACAGCATTATCTAAAATCTTTCTCAGGTCTCCGAATAAGTTTCCCCGACATTCTGAGTGAAGTTGTAGATTTTCCTAATTAAATGATTAGTCTTCTCAGGTGGGAAGAAACGCTCGAAAAAAACCCCGATCATCTGATCCCAAGTCTCAACAATCTCATCATCCAGATTATGAAACCACTCCCTTGCATTTCCTGTAAGAGAACTTGGGAACAGTTTCAAATATAGTGTCTCCTATGGAAAATGATCGATCTTGATCATGTCACAATTCTCCATGAAGGTGTTTATGTGGGCCACTGGATCTTCGTTCTTTAGTCCATGGAATGCATTAGATTTGACCAAATTTATTAGTGCCGGATCAATTTTATAAACCGGGATGTTGATTTCCTACCTCTTGATCGGCCCTTTTGATGCAGAGGAAGAAGACGCCTTGATCTTTTCCCATATCGTCTTTTCTTCAGCCATCTCTTCTTGTTCAGAATCTGAATTTACTCTCTCGGATTGACTCTGAATGTAGTGCTCCTTGTCGTCTGATCCCGAAGATGGGACCTCTAGTAATGACTGCGCGTAGTCTGTGCTACACATACTCACCATGCACTGGTACCTACAAAATGATATATTTAGTTAAGTACAGTGCTAGACGAATATAGATTTCTGAAAAATAGACAATCAATTGCAAGAATTAAAAATGTAACTAAAAGAAAAAGGTAGCCTAGAGTGGCCACTTGTAGCACTCGTAGTGCCAACAATTGTCGTTTCCTCGGCAATGGTGCCAAAACTTGACATGAATTTACCATGCGTAGAACGCAAGTGCACGTGTCAGAGTAATATAGGCCTTTGTGAGGTCCGAGTCTGAGATGACCCGTCGCGGAAAATGAGATTAACTAATGCGGAAGCAAATTATTAGCAGCAGAATAATGAAAAATCACTAAATTTTAAAACTTTTTGGAAAAAGAACTTTAAACCATAACTCCTTTATAAGAAAATAAGGTAAACTGTTTACATCATAGCTTGACATTACATCTCTGTGATTACATACATACATTGCCTTATTATCTGAAGAAGGCAAGATACAAAATCTCGAGGCACTAAGCCAAAAACCTCAGACCTACTAACTCCTAGGTCCTGAGAGTACAGAGACGACATAAGACATACTATCTACGAGACTCTACAGTCAGTATCTCCACCTGAGATTCACTGCTGCCCCTAGTGTTGCTGTTGCTGATACTACCCACCCTCGGATTGGTTCCTCCATCCTCTACGTCCACCTAAAAAGTCGAAACCCACGGGGGTGAGACAATTTGAATAATTGTCCCAGCGAGAGTTATAACTCTCCGCCAAAAGATTTGTTATAGCAATAAAGGATTAACATAAGCAATATACTCTTTAAGACATTCAACCGCAGATTTGGTATTAAGTAAGACAACATTTACTTAAGCAATTATTTCAATAAGGAAAATGAAGAACATGTATACTAATCACATGGCTAGAATATTATAAACAATGTAACATCAATCATTGTTTCTCGTAGTTCAACCTAAGTAGTTATGCTACACGGCTGATTATGATTTTCAATCATTATTATGCCCTGCAGAGATGAGGCATACCGCTCATACTCCAACCGACCATTATAAAATCGCATCAGTATCATACATAGGTCATCAAAAGAGACGGATTCTTATGACCTCATCTTCCTCAGTCAGTGTGAGGATCAACATGCAGGACACCTCGTGTCTCTGCTACAATAGCATCCCAGGGTATTCTGGCAACTTCGCTATTTAGAGTCACAGTGGCATTATGTACTCTCTTCGCCATCGAGGGATTTCTTGTTTATCACTCATCGATGTGGCGTTAAAGATTCCCTTAGGAGATTAGTGAAACATCACCCCGGCATAAACACATAATGAAGGATTGATGGATTAAAGTACATCCTACATCAATTCCTACATTAGGACGTAAGGATATTCGCGTCCATAAACCCCCACATGCTCAAAAGTATGTGTTCCAGGAATTCCCTTAGGAAAACCTATTTCACCATCATTTGGCTTCTGACAATGATGGATCTATGATCAGGGCTCTACATGATATGATTATACTTGATTATTTAGGTACATTTTAGCATTCTTTTAGCATCAAGCATGTTCTCAATCATTAATCATTAAAACACTACTATAAAAGAAGAATACTAAATGTATCAAGTTTAACTCACATCAGTTATCATATGGATATTAATTCTTAACCATCTCATCATATGATTCAGGAACATGGTTATTCAAACCCTCATATTATCATAACACTTGCTACCAAGTGACATATAAGCATCAAGTCATCTAACAACATGACCATGATTGAAGCAATGTATATACTTTTCACATATCATTACTCTAAAAGCTTATAATTGTTTTCAAGGAATATGACATCATAATTCTTACCTGGCTATGATCACCTCATAATATCAACCTGCATGACTAATACAATTAAGGACATGCAAATATAACAGTCTTAGCACAATACCAAAACTTTTCAATTTCTTTATAGGACACCACAGCCGTGCCACCTTGCACAGTCGTGTAAAGTAAGGTTACCACGACCGTTCTCCCTTGCACGGTCATGCAAAGTAAGGTTACCACGGTCGTGCTCCCTTGCACGGTCGTGCTACAGAAGATCACTACATGATTCATATTTATATATATGTATTCTAATCTTTCATCCTTTCAACTTGATTAGGTCACATCAACCCTTCAATCAAGTACATACAACTATGTTTAACATAGTGCATCAAGCTATTAATCCTATAAGCAATTATGAATTTTCCCTTTAATTGGTTCTAATCACTTAGGTGGTATTAGGGTGTCAACCTTCGTACCTTCATTGATTATCATTACTAATCATTATTGGATCAATATAACATTCATCATCTTAATTCTCAAAGATTCAATCACATTGGACCTCCACTTCATAAGGTATCCAATTGAATTAGGGTTTCCAATTTTGATTCCTTCAATCATTGAATTCATGGGACCAATCATCAATTGGACCTATACTCATACTTCAAATGAGTTTAATAGGTCAACCTTCAACTGATTTGACCCTCAATTGACCCTCAGTTGATCTTCAATTAGGGTTTAAATCAATCGAATTAGGGTTTGGAATCAATAACCCTTCAACATATTTCCGTGTGGGTCTAATTGATTTGAACCCATTGCACCATCATTCAATTTGGACATGACCTGACTCCAAACGGTCTTGGGATTGTTTGGATGACCTCCAAACGGTCTTGAGACCGTTTTCCCATCATATCATCAAAATCGAAGTCAACCAATTAAGGTTTGGATCATTGGATTGATCACCAAATCAGCAATTGATTACACTCCAACTTAGTATCATTGGATCATCGATTGCTTAACCATACTCACCCCTAGACCTCCAAACGGTCTTGGGTGACCTCCAAACGATCTTGAGACCGTTTGGATGAGCTCCAAACTGTCTTGAGACCGTTTGGCTCATCCAAACCTTGGATTCTAGTGAAAAATCATTAGGGTTTGAGCTATTGAGTTGATCATCAAATCAGCACTTAATTGCAAAGTGATTTGGTATCTTTAGACCTTCAATTGGTCAACCATGATTAACCTTAGACCTCCAAACGGTCTTGGGTGATCCCCAAACGGTCTTGAGACCGTTTGGGTGATCCCCAAATAGTTTTGAAACCGTTTGGGCTAATCAACCCAAAATCTCAATTAACTCATTGGAATTTCAGCACTAATTTCAATTAGGGTTTGCCCAATTGATTAGCCTTCAACTCATGATTCCTAGGGAATTAACCCCTCAAATTTGGTGAGTCATTAAAAAACATAATTAGGAACAGGAATCTCAAACGTTCAACACTTGGTCAACTCACTCAAACGGTTTTGAAACCGTTTGCCCAAAAAGTTTAATTAATCAAGCTGAAAAATAAGCACTTAATCCAATTAGGTTTGCCTAATTGATTAGCCTTCAACTCACGATTCCTTGGGATTTAACCCATAAAATTTGGTGAGTCATTATCCAAAATAATTAGGAACAGGAATCACAAACGGTCAACGCTTGGTCAACTCACTAAAACGGTTTTGAAACCGTTTTCCCAAAAAGTTCAATTAATCAAGCTGAAAAATCAGCACTTAATCCAATTAGGTTTTCCTAATTGATTAGCCTTAAACTCACGATTCCTTGGGAGTTAACACATAAAATTTGGTGAGTCATTATCCAACATAATTAGGAACAGGAATATCAAACGGTCAACGCTTTGTAAACTCACTCAAACGGTTTTGAAACCGTTTTCCCAAAAAGTTCAATTAATCAAGCTGAAAAATCAGCACTTAATCCAATTAGGTTTGCCTAATTGATTAGCCTTCAACTCACGATTCCTTGGGAGTTAACACATCAAATTTGGTGAGTCATTATCAAACATAATTAGGAACAGTAATATCAAAAGGTCAACACTTGGTAAACTCAACCAAACGGTCTTGGAGACCGTTTTCTGCAACCGACCTTGTGAAACCAATTGCCCTTCAAACGGTTTTGCAAACCGTTTGGACAAGGGGGGGGGCAAGACCGTTTGCTAAAGTAGCATTGGTAATCACACCCATATTCTTCTAACTCCATATCAAGGTCTGTTCTTCATGGTTTTAGTTGCAAGAAAGCAAGGAAGGATGGGGGAAAGAAGGACAAATTACTTTTGCAAGAAAGAAAGATGCATAACAAAGTTTAAGGGTTTAGAGTTATAAAACCCACCTTAGAACCAGATCTAGAGCTCCAAGATTCGAAGCTTTAATCGTGGCTTGAGCTCCACAGGTCGTCCCAGGTTCCTTCTTCAAGAATTGGTTGGAAAGGATGGCTAGAAAGAAGAACTAAGTAAGAAAAACTAGCAAACCAACCTTGCAACATGATTTCCTCCATGAATTCGAGCAAGATGATGATCAAAGCTTACCTAGAACTGCTTGGCCGTTCTCCTCTTCTCCATAGCTCTGTCCTAAGTTGGTCTAAGCAAGGGGATAAGAAGGGAAGTGAAGGAAATGATCCTTGCTAAGTGAGAAAAGGTGTATATATACTTTGGGTGAAATTCCAACATAAGGACAACTTGTTTCTCCATTTCTCATCTAGGTCCTTCCCTTCTTCTAAGTCACGTTTCTCCCTTCCATACTTAAGAAAAACTCATCTTAAACCCAAGGTCTAAAGGTGAAGAAAGCCAACTTCTTACTAAGTTGCACATATAGAAGGTTTATTAGGCTTATAACTTGATTATTTAATTTATAAGGGTTATCATTCTTATTTGATTATTCAATTGAAGTGCCCTCTTCATCATTCTTACTCTAAATGATGCCAAGAGTCATAAAAGATACTCTAGAAGGTGTATTTTACAAGTTGCACCCCATATTTTGGGTAAATTGCACTTTACACCAAAACTAGGGTTTTAAGTACAAGGATTGCTCCACAAGTTGCATCTTGGTGCCCAAACTTGGAGAATCCATCATAATTCATCATATTCATTCTTATGATGTCTCAACACCAAAGAAACGTCTTAACATGTGCAATTTTCAAGTTAACCCCTTTTAGTTGGGTAATTTGCACATAAGTCCTTATTAACAAAATAATATTATAACATTGTTCAAAAAGAGCAGAAATAGAATTATATGTTCCTCAGAAGCTTTAATTACATACCAAAAGATAATAAAAAGTATCTAATTACATAATTAAGAAAAACACCTAGGGTTAGTTCATAACCCAGGTCAGGTATGTTACAAATTATCCACCCCTTACAAGGATTTCGTCCCCGAAATCAACAAAACATATTAAGAGAAAAGAGCAGGGTATTTCCTTCTCATCTCTTCCTCTAGTTCCCAAGTGGCTTCTTCAACACCACGGTGATTCCAGAGGACTTTAACAAGACTTATATCTTTCTTTTTCAACTTTTTAATTCTTTTATCAAGGATTGACACTGGTCCTTCCTCATAAGATATGTCATCATTCAATTCTACCTCCATAGGTTGTAGAACTGACTCAGTATCAGGGTGACATTTCCTCAGCATAGAAATGTGAAACACAGGGTGTAACCTCTGTAACTCTGGGGGTAACTCTAGTTTATAGGCTACTTTTCCAATCTGTTCAATGATTAGATAAGGCCCCATAAACCTAGGAGCTAACTTCCCTTTTCTTCCAAACCTTAGAATTCCCTTCCAAGGTGAGACCTTGAGATACACTCTATCTCCAACCTAGAACTCCAAAGGTCTACGATGCTTGTCAGCATAAGATTTCTGCCTATCTTGTGCAGTCTTGATCTGTTGTTCTATTACTTTGATATTTTCTGTGGTCTGCTGCACAAGTGTCTACCATATAAAGCTTCATAAGGTGCCATGTCAATGTTATGTTGATAGCTATTGTTGTAGGCAAACTCTATCAAGCTTAGGTGCAGATCCCAACTCCCTGTAAACTGGAGAACACATGCCCTCAGCAAGTCTTCCAAGGTATGTATAGTCCTTTCAGACTGTCCATCACTCTGAGGATGAAAGGCCGTACTAAACCTTAATTGGGTGCCTAAAGCTTTATGAAGTCGTTCCCAAAAACGACTCGTAAACTGGGGACCCCTATCTGAAACTATAGTGACTGGAATTCCGTGCAGTCGCACTATCTCCTGAATATACAACTGTGCTAGCCTCTCAGCAGAATAGGTTGTTTTGACAGGTAAGAAATGCATTGTCTTTGTCAACCTATCAACTATTACCCAAATGGAATCATACCCTTTGCTTGTCCTAGGTAGGCCAACAACAAATTCCATGGTTACGTGATCCCACTTCCACTGTGGTATGGGCAATGGTTGCATTGTCCCTGTAGGCTTCTGGTGTTCAGCTTTAACTTGCTAACACACAGGACACCGCATAACAAATTCAGTAACATCCTTCTTCATCCCAGGTCACCAATACATATCTTTCAAGTTTCGATACACCTTGGTGCTTCCTGGATGCATAGCATACATCGAAGAATGAGCTTCTTCCAGGACTAACTTTCTCAAGTTATCCACATCTGGCACTATCATCCTCCCATGATAACAGACTACTTGGTCATCAGAGTCATGGAAACCATCTCGTTTCTCATCACCAAACTCCGATCTGATCTGCTGAACTGCAGCATCAACTTGTTGTGCCCCCTTGATATGCTCTCTCAGAGTAGGTTTTATATGCATCTTAGCTAACAACCCGGCTAACAATGACACCTTCAATTGTGCATTGTCTTGCCTTAAGGAGATAAGCATATCTCTCCTAGAGCATACTAAAGAGTTTAGTTGTTCCCTATCTAAGGCTGGTGTTGTTGATTTCCTACTCAAAGCATCTGCAACTACATTGGCCTTCCTTGGATTGTAATCAATTGTACAATCGTAGTCTTTGATTAACTCCATCCAGCGACGTTGCCTCATGTTAAGTTCGTGCTGAGAGAATATATACTTAAGGTTCTTATGATCAGTGAAAATCTGGAATGTCTCTCTGTAGAGATAGTGTCTCCAGATCTTCAAGGCATGAACTACAGCAGCTAGCTCCAGATCGTGTGTCGGATAATTCTCCTTGTGTTTCTTAAGTTGTCGAGAAGAAAAAGAAATCACTTGTTTATCCTGCTTCAACACACATCCGAGTCCATTCTTGGAGGCGTCATAAAAAACTGTGTATCCTTTGCCTTGCTCAGGTAACACAAGTACAGGTGCACTTGTCAACCTCTCCTTCAGCAACTGGAAGGATTGCTGACACTTATCACTCCAAACAAAAGGAACATCCTTCCGGGTCAACTTAGTCAAAGGTAGGGCTATGGAACTGAAGTTCTTAATGAACCTTCGGTAATAACCAGCCAACCCTAAGAAACTACAAATTTCCATCGGTGTCTTTGGCTGTTCCCATTGTAGGACAGATTCTACCTTTTTAGGGTCAACACGGATACCCGAGGCAGATATCACGTGTCCAAGGAAAGATACTTCCGGTAACCAGAACTCACACTTGCTAAACTTAGCATATAGCTTGTGTTCTCTTAGCAAAGTTAGAGCCTGATGAAGACGTTGTTCATGCTGCTGAGCATCTTTACTATAGATCAGAATGTCATCTATAAAGACAACAACACACTGATCGAGGAAAGGTTGGAAGATTTTATTCATGAGTTCCATAAATGCAACCGGCGCATTAGTTAGTCCAAACGACATAACTGTGAACTCATAGTGGCCATACCTCATTCTAAAGGTAGACTTGGGTATGTCACTGTCCTTAATACGGAGTTGATGATATCCCGATCTCAAATCTATCTTTGAGAAGATAGTTGCACCATGCAACTGGTCAAAAAGATCATCAATCCTCGGTAGAGGATACTTATTCTTTATTGTTACTTTATTTAACTATCTGTAATCAATGCATAACCGCATTGATCCATCTTTCTTTTTAACAAAGAGCACTGGAGCACCCCAAGGCGAAGTACTCGATCAGATGAAACCCTTCTCAAGCAACTCCTGCAGTTGTTTCTTGAGTTCTGCCATCTCAGCAGGTGCCATCCTATATGGTGTTTGTGCTATAGGTTGTGTGTATGGGATCAAATTAATTTCAAAATCAATTTCCCGATGCGGTGGTACACCTGGAAGTTCTTCAGGAAATACATCTTCAAATTCCCTGACTACAGGAACTTCAGTAGGGTTAGGACTTTCCATGGTAGTATCTACCACATGGGTCAAGAATGCGTAACATCCTTACCTCATCAGCTTCTCAGAAACCATAGCTGACACAAGACAGGTGGGTAGAATCTTTCTCTCTCCTTGAAAGATCCATGTGTCGCTTTCATCAGAAAACACAGCTTGCTTGGATTCACAATCCAAAACAACCTTATACCTTTCCAAGGTATCCATCCCAAGGATTATGTCAAATCCTTGCATCTCAAGTGGTATAAGATCCACTTGAATGTGGTGTTCAGAAAAGAAAAGGATGCAGGAAGAGCATACCTCCTGTAACACAGCAGACCCTCTCAACGGAGTCTCTAGCAGCAGACTATCTGCTCTATGACTAACTGTCATATTGCAGTTACGAATCATCCTTCAAGTGATAAAGGAGTGCGTGCACCCGGATCAATCAAAACAGATACAATGCAAGATGTAGACATATCAGAATATAACAACTTCATCTGACCTGCCACAACCCGAGGGTTGATCACTGCATCAGGTGGATTCATTGCATAGAATCTTGTTGTTGCTTGTGGTTGATTCGGTGTTGATGATCCAGCTTGGGACGCTTGTCCACGTCCTCTAGCTCCTCTTGGAAATTGTCTCCTCTGCGATCTTTGCTGACCCTGCCTCTATGGTTGGGTTACACTCGCTGGTCTAGCTCTACAGTCTTTCATCAGATGCCCCATCTTCCCATATATATAACAACTTCTATCTTGTTGTTGTGGTCTGGGTGGTCCTGTAACTGACATAGATGCTGAACTGTGAGCCCCTTGTAGTGGTAGGTTTCGTCTTCTACCTCTACTTGGTGTCCACTGTGTCTGAGCACTAGGTCTAGGTGGTGGTGGTATAGGCGCATAAAATCTAGGCTTCTTGAAGTCTCTGGATGAAGATCCTTGGAACTGAGGATACATCCTCTTGTTATGGGTTTTCCTCTTCTCTGCTACGGACCTCTCTATCCTTCTGACAGACTCTATGAAGATAGCAAACATTTCTCAGTTCTCTAGGGCAGAGACAGGGGTAGTCAACTTAGCGTTTAACCCCTTCTCGAAACGCCTGATCCTTTCTTCATCTGTAGCAGCCATATGCAAACAGAACCATAACAACTCCATGAACTTAGCCTCGTACTCACTAATGTTCATCAGACCTTGCCTTAACCTCTTGAACTGAGAGATTTTCTCGTCCAGGAACGTTTTAGGGAAATATCTATTGATAAATTCCCGTCGGAAGACTTCCCATGCAACCTCCACACCAGGCCTCTTCTGCTCTTCCATGGTCCACCAATGCCCGACACTCCCTTTGAGAAGATAGACAGCATGTCTAACTTTCTCAGCTTCTGGGATGTTTAGGATTCTAAAAGCTTTCTCTAGTTCGGTCAACCACAGATCGGCATCTGTGGGATCAGCCGTTCCAAAGTACTCGGTTGCTCCAACTCAGTGAAGTCGTTCAAACATCTTGTCGATTCCTTGTCCTTCAGGTTGGGTAGGTTCCCTAGGTGCAGGCATGGGCATCCTATCTGTTATGTGTGTCATGGCAGTCATAAACTGCCCAAACATGGTCTGGACGGCTGGATTCCCCATGTCAGTTGGATTGAACTGGGGTGGCTCAGGTACAAGTTGTTCTATCTCCTGGTTCCTTGCACCTTCTCGTGGTGCAGCAATGCTACTCTCTGCCACATATTCCTCATGTGGTCCAGACATCCTTAACTTATCTTCTTCTCCTGAGGAGCAGAAGACACTATTAGATATACTGGAAAACACTAAGAATAGACTCAACATCCTAAGTCCTATGTCTCTAGACTCAGTGAACCTAGAGCTCTGATACCACTAAATTGAGACGACCCATCGTGGAAAATGAGATTAACTAATGCGGAAGCGAATTATTAGCAGCGGAATAAGGAAAAATCACTAAATTTTAAAACTTTTTGGAAAAAGAACTTTAAACCATAACTCCTTTATAAGAAAACAAGGTAATCTGTTTACATCATAGCTTGACATTACATCTCTGTGATTACATACATCCATTGCCTTATTATCTGAAGAAGGCAAGATACAAAATCTCGAGGCACTAAGCCAAAAACCTCAGACCTACTGACTCCTAGGACCTGAGAGTACAGAGACGACATAAGACATACTATCTACGAGACTCGACCGTCAGTATCTCCACCTGAGATTCACTGCTGCCCCTGGTGTTGCTGCTGCTGATACTGCCCACCCTCGGATTGGTTCCTCCGTCCTCGACGTCCACCTAAAAAGTCGAAACCCACGGGGGTGAGACAATTTGAATAATTGTCCCAGCAAGAGTTATAACTCTCTGCCATAAGCTTTGTTATAGTAATAAAGGATTAACATAAGCAATATACTCTTTAAGACATTCAACCACAGATTTGGTATTAAGTAAGACAACATTTACTTAAGCAATTATTTCAATAAGGAAAATGAAGAACATGTATACTAATCACATGGCTAGAATATTATAAACAATGTAACATCAATCATTGTTTCTCATATTTCAACCTAAGCAGTTATGCTACACAGCTGATTATGATTTTCAATCATTATTATGCCCTGTAGAGATGAGGTATACCGCTTATACTCCAACCGACCATTATAAAATCGCATCGGTATCATACATAGGTCATCAAAAGAGCCAGATTCTTATGACCTCATCTTCCTCAGTCAGTGTGAGGATCAACATACAGGACATCTCGTGTCTCTACTACAATAGCTTCCCAGGGTATTCTGGCAACTTCGCTATTTAGAGTCACAGTGGCATTCTGTACTCTCTTCGCCATCAAGCGATTTCTTGTTTATCGCTCATCGATGCGGCGTTAAAGATTCCCTCGGGAGATTAGTGAAACATCACCCCGACATAAACACATAATGAAGGATTGATGGATTAAAGTACATCCTACATCAATTCCTACATTAGGACGTAAGGATATTCGCATCCATAAACCCCCACATGATCAAAAGTATGTGTTCCAGGAATTCCCTTAGGAAAACCTGTTTCACCATCATTTGGCTTCTGACAATGATGGATCTATGATCAGGGCTCTACATGATATGATTATACTTGATTATTTAGGTACATTTTAGCATTCATTTAGCATCAAGCATGTTCTCAATCATTAATCATTAAAACACTACTATAAAAGAAGAATACTAAATGTATCAAGTTTAACTCACATCAGTTATCATATGGATATTAATTCTTAACCATCTCATCATATGATTCAGGAACATGGTTATTCAAACCCTCATATTATCATAACACTTGCTACCAAGTGACATATAAGCATCAAGTCATCTAACAACATGACCATGATTTAAGCAATGTATATACTTTTCACATATCATTACTCTAAAAGCTTATAATTGTTTTCAAGGAATATGACATCATAACTCTTACCTGGCTATGATCACCTCATAATATCAACCTGCATGACTAATACAATTAAGGACATGCAAATATAACAGTCTTAGCACAATACCAAAACTTTTCAATTTCTTTATAGGACACCACGGCCGTGCCACCTTGCACAGTCGTGTAAAGTAAGGTTACCACGACCGTTCTCCCTTGCACGGTCGTGCAAAGTAAGGTTACCACGGCTGTGCTCCCTTGCACGGTCGTGCTACAGAAGATCACTACATGATTCATATTTATATATATGTATTCTAATCTTTCATCCTTTCAACTTGATTAGGTCACATCAACCCTTCAATCAAGTACATACAATTATGTTTAACATAGTGCATCAAGCTATTAATCCTATAAGCAATTATGAATTTTACCTTTAATTAGTTCTAATCACTTAGGTATTATTAGGGTTTCAACCTTCGTACCTTCATTGATTATCATTACTAATCATTATTGGATCAATATAACATTCATCATCTTAATTCTCAAAGATTCAATCACATTGGACCTCCACTTCATAAGGTATCCAATTGAATTAGGGTTTCCAATGTTGATTCCTTCAATCATTGAATTCATGGGACCAATAATCAATTGGACCTATACTCAAACTTCAAATGAGTTTAATAGGTCAACCTTCAACTGATTTGACCCTCAATTGACCCTCAGTTGATCTTCAATTAGGGTTTAAATCAATCGAATTAGGGTTTGGAATCAATAACCCTTCAACATATTTCCGTGTGGGTCTAATTGATTTGAACCCATTGAACCATCATTCAATTTGGACATGACCTGACCCCAAACAGTCTTGGGATCATTTGGATGACCTCCAAACGGTCTTGAGACCGTTTTCCCATCATATCATCAAAATCTAAGTCAACCAATTAAGGTTTGGATCATTGGATTGATCACCAAATCAGCAATTGATTACACTCCAACTTAGTATCATTGGATCATCGATTGCTTAACCATACTCACCCCTAGACCTCAAAACGGTCTTGGGTGACCTCCAAACGGTCTTGAGACCGTTTGGCTCATCCAAACCTTGGATTCTAGTGAACAATCATTAGGGTTTGAGCTATTGAGTTGATCATCAAATCAACACTTAATTGCAAAGTGATTTGGTATCTTTAGACCTTCAATTGGTCAACCATGCTTAACCTTAGACCTCCAAACGGTCTTGGGTGATCCCCAAATGGTCTTGAGACCATTTGGGTGATCCCCAAACGGTCTTGAGACTGTTTGGGCTAATCAACCCAAAATCTCAATTAACTCATTGGAATTTCAGCACTAATTTCAATTAGGGTTTGCCCAATTGATTAGCCTTCAACTCATGATTCCTTGGGAATTAACCCCTCAAATTTGGTGAGTCATTAACCAACATAATTAGGAACAGGAATATCAAACGGTCAATGCTTGGTCAACTCACTCAAACGGTTTTGAAACCGTTTTCCCAAAAAGTTCAATTAATCAAGCTGAAAAATCAGCACTTAATCCAATTAGGTTTGCCTAATTGATTAGTCTTAAACTCACGATTCCTTGGGAGTTAACCCATAAAATTTGGTGAGTCATTATCCTACATAATTAGGAACAGGAATCTCAAACTGTAAACGCTTGGTCAACTCACTCAAACGGTTTTGAAACCGTTTTCCCAAAAAGTTCAATTAATCAAGCTGAAAAATAAGCACTTAATCCAATTAGGTTTGCCTAATTGATTAGCCTTCAACTCACGATTGCTTGGGATTTAACCCATAAAATTTGGTGAGTCATTATCAAACATAATTAGTAACAGGAATCTCAAACGGTCAATGCTTGGTCAACTCACTCAAACGGTTTTGAAACCGTTTGCCCAAAAAGTTCAATTAATCAAGCTGAAAAATAAGCACTTAATCCAATTAGGCTTGCCTAATTGATTAGCCTTCAACTCACGATTACTTGGGAGTTAACCCATAAAATTTGGTGAGTCATTATCCAACATAATTAGGAACAGGAATCGCAAACATTAAACCCTTGGTCAACTCAACTAAACGGTCTTGGAGACCGTTTTCTCCAACCGACCTTGTGAAACTGTTTGCCCTTCAAACGGTTTTGCAAACCGTTTGCCCCAAACGGTTTTGCAAACCATTTGGCCGGGGGGGCAAGACCGTTTGCTAAAGTAGCATTGGTAATCACGCCCATCTTCTTCTACCTCCAGATCAAGGTTTGTTCTTCATGGTTTTAGTTGCAAGAAAGCAAGGAAGGATGGGGGAAAGAAGGACAAATTACTTTTGCAAGAAAGAAAGATGCATAACAAAGTTTAAGGGTTTAGAGTTACAAAACCCGCCTTAGAACCAGCTCTAGAGCTCCAAGCTTCGAAGCTTTAATGGTGTCTTGATCTCCATATGTCGTCCAAGGTTCCTTCTTCAAGAATTGGTTGGAAAGGATGGCTAGAAAGAAGAACTAAGTAAGAAAAACTAGCAAACCAACCTTGCAACATGATTTCCTCCATGAATTCGAGCAAGATGATGATCAAAGCTTACCTAGAACTGCTTGGCCGTTCTCCTATTCTCCATAGATATGTCCTAAGTCAGTCTAAGCAAGGGGATAAGAAGGGAAGTGAAGGAAACGATCCTTGTTAAGTGAGAAAAGGTGTATATATACTTTGGGTGAAATTCCAACATAAGGACAACTTGTTTCTCCATTTCTCATCTAGGTCCTTCCCTTATTCTAAGCCACGTTTCTCCCTTCCATACTTAAGCAAAACTCATCTTAAACCCAAGGTCTAAAGGTGAAGAAAGCCAACTTCTTACTGAGTTGCACATATAGAAGGGTTATTAGGCGTATAACTTGATTATTTAATTTATAAGGGTTATCATTCTTATTTAATTATTCAATTGAAGTGCCCTCTTCATCATTCTTACTCTTAATGATGCCAAGAGTCATAAAATATACTCTAGAAGGATTATTTTACAAGTTGCACCCCATATTTTGGGTAAATTGCACTTTACACCAAAACTAGGGTTTTAAGTACAAGGATTGCTCCACAAGTTGCATCTTGGTGCCCAAGCTTGGAGAATCCATCATACTTCATCATATTCATTCTTATGATGTCTCAACACCAAAGGAACATCCTAACATGTGCAATTTGCAATATAACCCCTTTTAATTGGGTAATTTGCACATAAGTCCCTATTAACAAAATAATATTATAACATTGTTCAAAAAGAGCAGAAATAGAATTATATGTTCCTCAGAAGCTTTAATTACATACCAAAAGATAATCACAAGTATCTAATTACATAATTAAGCAAAACACCTAGGGTTAGTTCATAACCCAGGTCAGGGATGTTACATTGTCGAACTCAGGGAAACGTAATTATTGGTAGACTACTACTAACTACTTGTAATCAGCTAGACCGATTAAAATGATTTGAGAGTTGATTGAAAAAGAAAATAAAAATAAAAGAAAATAGAGCGATCGATTAAATGTTTGGTTTAATCAATTCAAAAGGGAATCTTTAGGATTGCGGTTTCACCACAGGTTCACGTTGTATTCATTCCTACACAGTTAACCTAATATGTCTCTCATTTCGGGTAGTGGCCTGTATTTAGAATTGCTCATTTTCGTGATATAATTCACTACCTAAATCTAGGTCGATTCCACGGTAGTAGTAACCTATACCCTAAACTAGGTGCATGAAGACCATACTCTGGGTTTCCACCATTAACTGTACATCGCCTTGTTCAAAGGATTTATTAGTTAATGTGAATTTTGTCTCTTTTCAACTGTTAATTCTTCTTTCAAAGTAATTAAAGGCATTAGATTATGATTAGGGTGATCAATCATAATGATATAATGGAGAAAACAAAATTATACCACGGATTTAAGAGACAAATTATGAAATACTATGGTAAAAATGTCATACAACAATCACCCGGGCTACTCCCGGTCCTAAAGATAAAGGGGATTAGCCCCGCATGTTCATCTCAATGATGGACATGATGAGAGCAAGGGAAAACATGAGGAAAACGTGAATAGAAGTGATGTAAACCCCTGAACAGAGGAGATCCGGGCATTCCTCGGCATAGAATGAGCGATCTACAGCCTTTTGGTAGTAGAAAACTCCTTCTGCAGCTCTCGGAACGATCGGAGCGTGGCTCTGGGCTCCGTTCTTCTCTCCTCTCCTCCTTGAGACTTGTGCAATGACTAATGATGTGATACCTTGCTTAGGGCCACCGTAATTAGGTATATGCACCACTTTAGATCGCCAAAAGATCACCACCGTCCGATTAGAAATGATATGTAACAAAACATGATCTGGCGGCGTCGATACCATCGACGCAGGTCGATGGTATCGACCCGTTCCTTTTTCTGACGTTTCGTGCTGATGCAGACTCGATACCATCGACTGTAGTATCGATGGTATCGACACCTTTAGGCGTCACTTTTATCACCAATCTGACGTTGAAGCTGGGCGATGTCGATAGTATCGACCAGTTGACTGCTGGCTCGTTGTAGGTATCTCGCTACCATTGACTTCAGTATCGATGGTATCGACTCATCTTTGTTCCTTGTGACTGTCTCACTATGGTTGAGTCGATACTATCGACAGCTGTCGATACCATATATTCATTTTTCCTAAAATTTCAAAATAAATTCGAACCAGCCTTGCTAAAACACATCCATATGATCATTTATAACCAAAAATATGAAATATAGTAGATTTGATGCAAAATGAGATTATAGACTAAAGCGAGTGAATCATGCGATACTAACCACAAATGTGACTAATAAACACATAAAACACATGTAAAACTAGTCTATAAAAGTGACTCAAAATCCTCGCATCAAAAAGCTTCTCCAAGGTTAAGGTGAAGGTTAAGGCTGAAGATCCAGGAATAGACTGGATAAATTCTTCAAGGCAAATGACTCAGTGTAAGAAGGGGATCTCCTTGGCAAAGGTGTCCAACTACTTACAAGAGTGGGTAAGACCTTGTAGAGGTAGAAGACTCTAGATTAAAGGATAGGCATGTCCTTAGTTGGTTTATTGGCTCCTTTTGGTCATTAAATAGGAGGTTGGGTATCCTTAGTCTGGAAAAGGAAGGTTATCTTGTATGTCTTATAATGGAATATAAGTATACATTGGTTGTAAAATCTTGGAGCTTGACCTCTCTAGGTAGTGGACTGATTCTCTCATAGTTTGGAGATTGTAACCACTCTACATATCTTGTTCTTGTGTTTGTTCAATCTCTCTCATCCTTGCTATGTATGTTTAGTTGCACCACAAATTCAATATTTGCAATCCTATATCTTGAAGTAACTTGAAGGTCTAACGAAACTTATTTAAATACTTTTAGCTCTATTCACCCCCTCTAGAGTCCATTGATCCAACAATATACTTGTAGAAGTTGAGACAACATTTGGCTACCCATCCGTACTCAAGAAAGCAACATTCATACCCTAGCTAAACATTTGATTTTCTTTTATCAATTTTCAAATGAAAATACATTTGTTTTCTATATATTTTACTATAGAACCTCAAAATTTAAATAATTCAAATAGACTCATTCTTAGGACCACCCTCATGTTCTGGGATCATGCATGCCAAGCACAAGAGAGTGCACATCATGCATACAATTGGGAGAACCCATAATAGTTTCATGTACGTGTGCACACCATGCATGCGAGAGCATCATGCTTTTCTCATATCAAGGATTGACTCCATTTTTTGGACTTCTTTTATCAGCGATGAGGGTTGGATTGGTTCAAGATGAGCCAAACTTCACAATATCTACATGCATGAGTACCCACAATTAGTCCAAATAACATCACAAAGACTAGTTAACCTATTTAACCAATTACATTACAATAATATAGCAATAGTATGCAATTTAAGTTTTTAAAACG
The DNA here is from genome assembly GCA_963693085.1 of Alisma plantago-aquatica. Classification (NCBI taxonomy): domain Eukaryota; kingdom Viridiplantae; phylum Streptophyta; class Magnoliopsida; order Alismatales; family Alismataceae; genus Alisma; species Alisma plantago-aquatica. Next base: position 846,194,355 of record OY856413.1, read on the forward strand.
TATGAAACGAGAGCATTAAGTAGTATAAAGTGCATTCATCAGAAAATTATGAGATGTGATGTATAATGTTTATCTGGAATGAAGCGTGTTAATATGATTCAATGGAGAGTATTTTCTGAGAAAGAGATAGCATAAATAAATGACATAGTATTTTTTAGTAGAAAGAAAAAATAGACTAAAAAGAAAGAAATATAAGAAAAAGAATGTGGAGAGAGAGAGTGTGTGTGTTAAGGGGAAACAAGCAATTTTAAAAAATCATACAGTCCTATTGGTCAGAGATTTTCTCAATACAAAAAAACAACATAAGTATATATCTAATAGACTTGCTCTTTTTATAGTTGTATTCAACATTTAGAATCAGATTAGTTTATCAGGTGATTTCTTATCTAATGATGCATTGAAGTGACTGGAATGGAACATGAAGCCGGATATGACTTAACCTAGATGGTTCTGGTCTTCAATATTACTTCCTAGTATATATGGGAAGATAAACCATTCTTTGTATTTGATGGAAAGTGTAGAATGGCCAATTTTATTCCCGCATATATTCTAGATTATGTAAACTTCTCAAAAAGGATATTTGGCACACATGTTAGAGATAAGCCAAGTTCTGAAGCAACCACTTGGAAAACACCCATGTAGGGTTTTATGAAGCGAAATGCTGATACGTTCATGGAAAATAATGGGCATGCTTCCATATGTGTGATTGTACAAAACACTTTAGGTGAAGATTTGTTATAGATGTCGTGATATGAAGGACATCGCCAGAAGGCTAAGCTCTTGGGAATGCTTGAAGATTTTGTTCTACCACTAGAGAGGTGTTGCATCATCGAATCTGATTCTGTAGTTGATGTCGATCTCGTCTCATCTACCGACTAGATATCTTTTGTCTTCAAACCCTGAGTTAGAAGGATCAAATACCACATGACAACAAGCCGCTGATGTATTATATTTAGTTCAATCGAAGAAAGAGCAATAAAGTAGCTAATGCTCTGACTAAGCTACAACTTAAAATCAATCTTCACGTAATGGAGTTGACAACTCTACCCTTATATGTTTTTAGTTATTTTACTTGATGATAATCATGGCACTGACCCTATTGGTAGAACTCATAGTAGCAAAAATGAGGTATCAGTTGATTTGCAAGTTCTAGGTCCTTTGGTCATCGCAGGAGAAGCGCATGGCAAATATATTAGCTTCTAGCTTCCAAAAAGAAAAAAAACGTCTTCTCAATTGTTGAAAGAATCAAATTTTTATTATTTAAACTAGTAACTTTTTTTAATACTAGTAGGAAGACACATGCTAAGCACGTGTAACATAATTGAATTAATCAGTAAAATAACATATTGAATAAATCTATTTAAAGAGAATATTTCAATTGATTTTGTGAGACATAATGGAATTACTTGTGCTCTATAAAATTATATAATTTAAATTTAACACACCATAAAAGAAGAACTCAATTAATTGTCAGAGTGACTCCCTTCAACATGTATATGTGGTTATCAAAATTGTCTTTGTTCCAAAATTTGTGTAATTAATATACTCACAACTCACTTAAAGAGAATAATCTGATTCTTGTGATTACTGGAGTTACTTATGTTCTAGAAAATTAATATATAGTACTCACACTAATAGAGAAGAACTTGATAAATTGTTCGGAATATTTTTTCTGATTGTATGTGTCGTTATTAAAATTGTTTATGCTATGTAGCTAATACTCACGACTCGCTGAAAGAGAATAACTTGATTGATGGGGTTACTAACATTTCTTATGCTCTAAAAGTTATAGATATTTTACTCATAATAATTTAAATATAACACACTAAAAGAAAAAAAACACAATTAACTATCTGGTTGACTCCCTCCAATGTGTATGTGTGATTACCAAAATTGCATATGCTCCACAAAATATATAACTAATACTCACAACTCATCAAAAAAGAATAACTCAATTCATTTGATTATTGGAATCATTTATACTCTAGAAAATAATGTACATAACACTAATAACAACTTAAAATATTATACACTAAAAGAGAAGAAATCGATTAGCTACCCGACTGACTCCCTCCAACATGTATCTGCGATTATCAAAATTGTCTCTACTATAAAAAATTATGTAACTAATACTTACAACTCACTAAAATAGAATAACTTGATATATTTGATTATCAATATTATTAATGCTCTAGAAAATTATATACATAACTCAATATAACATAAATATAATATAGTAAAAGAGAAGAACTCGATTGACTGTCCGACCGACTACCTCTATCATGTATGTGTGATAATCAAAATTTACTCTGCTCTAAGAAATTATGTAACTAATACTCACAACTCAACAAAATATAACAATTTGATTATTTACCAACTGACTCACTCTAGCATGTAGTTTTTTGTTACTAAAGTTACACATACTCTCATTTTTAGCATGTCTATTGACAACTAATATATAACCAATTGTTGCTTCCCTCCCTACAACCAACAATGCTATATAAAACATGTATATGTGCCGCTAAAATATGCAAATAGAACTCACACACATACTAATGAAGTATGTAATAATGCAGATACATGAACTAAGCATAAAACTCCTAGAACTTGAATAATGATGAATTTAAAAAAAATAGTCAATCGTCCTGGTCGCTAGCACACTGGCTGGAAGACCTTGCTTCGTTATAGGCACACGATAATTATACATATCACATTAAGAGAGAACAAATTAATTAACATCAAGTTAACTACCTACGATGTGTAACGACACATGCACTTTATATTGATAAGCACAAAAACAAATTGTTAGAGTGCACAAAATGATTAGACCCATGAACACACAACCTGGTTGCTAGAACGCAGATATAAACTGGAACGATGACCACACAGAAAAAAAGTATGGCACTTATATTATAACTCATCCCTCTTTGTTCGCCGCATAACTAATTTTGAAACCCAGTTTGTCTATCATGTCGAGATGTCATCAGCCAGAAATCAACCTACCACTTCTTGTTTATTGAGAGAGATAAAGACGTGTCACAAATTATGATTTTTTTGATGGGCGCAAGATGAATAGCACACTACCATACACAATAATTTATATACATATCACCAAGAGAGAGTAACTCGATTGACATGAGCGAACTCCCTTCAGTATGTAAGGATACATATAGTCTAAGATATGTATAGTTTGGACTAATAATCATACAAACATACTTGTAGAACACAAAAACTAATAGATTGGCAAACACAAACTGGATTGATGTTTAAACAGACCCAAAACCTGGAGGCTCCTATTTGACATGAAAAAACAAAAAGCAACCAAAAAAGTAATGAATGAAAGATAACACACACTTAAAGAGTTCTACGATGTGCAAGTGACCGTCCACTCTAAACAAAAAGATTTGTTTTATTATTTGCATACTTACCCATATGAGTTATTCCCATACTAATCCAATTGTACACTGATACACATACACACAACATACCATTTTTGTAAAGTTTATCCAATTGACGGTTTGAATACTTAAATACCGACGCTTCAAAACAAAGCAACCGAGCACACATGAGTGAAAGCAATGACCACACTATTGAGTTATTCCCATGCTTATCCAATTGTACACTGATACACATACACACAACAAACTATTTTTGTAAAATTTATCCAATTTACGGTTTGGATACTTAAATACGGATGCTTCAAAACACACAACAGACCATGTGTAGAATGAAATGATTAGTACACAAAATAAATTACTGAAATACACAAACGGACTGGATGTATAAGTACACAATCAAACTATCGTAACATACATACATGGTCTTCATGAACAAACAAAGTCAGTTCTATATCATATCCGTCGTCCTCTTCCTTTGACATAGAAATAAAAAGTTACCCAACCGAGAAAGTAGAATATACAGATAAGGATGCAAAAACTTATCAGCACAATAAACAATATTCTTATAGCAGCCTATCAGTGCACAACTTCCGAAGAATTAACAACGACCCTTTCCCCAAACAACAATGTTGGATAAGTAAGTGCAAGTTAGCAATATCTGCGAACAGATTGACATCAAAATGAACCATCTAGACAAACATTAAAAAATCAATTGTAAGCAGCTTAAGATTTGAACCGAAACAGGTAACAACTGAAAAAGAACAAAAAAGGCAACTGCAAGAAGCTCGAAAGCAGCCACCACACTGCTGTTTATTTAGAGGGTTATAGATATAAATACACGCAATCATAGAAAACGATGACAACTGTCTCAAATTATGCCGAGTACAAAACAAAAAAGGCTTAAAAAATATTCATAATATCTTAGAGCACAGTTCAACAACGAAGACAGAGCAACATAAGCATGGCCGCCGGCTCCAAACTAAAATAAAAAGGCTCGACACTTGAGATATAGAGAATTTAAAGGATTATTACCAGACCCGGTGGGAGAAATACCAATGAAGTCCCTTCCATTCAGCAGGAACGACCACGCATGAGACTGGATGGGTGATGGGCTGGTAAAGTCCTTGCAGCAGTCCAGCACCTCCTTGGGGAGCCAGGACTCGACAAAGGTCTTGAAAGCCACGTAATTAGTGCCCTCAGTACCTTTCCCAGATACCACCACCCCCTCAGCATGCTCAAATTCATTGCTTTCCTTCACTCCGTTCGATATCACCCCACCATTCTCAACACCCTGTTCTTTCACCTGGAGAGGGAGTGCCTAGCAGCTTGAAAGCAGGCTGGACACTGCCTCTTATTTAGAGGGTTATAGAAAATTCTTTATATAGACACCAATATATGGCCTAAAGACGCTTTTTTGTACATACATAATTGTATTAAATAACATGATATTGTATTCTTAATGTATGTGCTATAAAATTGATTAAAGTATTTAGGCATGTTTTAAGTTAGTCGAAATGACCATGCTAAGCCGCATTTGTTATTTTCAAAAAAACTGAAAATAGTTGATTTCACTATGCCTAAGTGATCAGTAAGCTATACATTGTCAATGACATTCCCTATCTTTGACTTCCTATTAATATGAAAAATGTTAACTGAAATCGTAGGTACCAAATATTCAATCTAGTATCACAATTACACCTTTGTAAGCCTCGAGTCCTATAAAGCAAATTACCTCCCATGTACAACATGCTACATAGCCGGTATTAGATCAAGTTGCCTGATTGATTTGGCGTTGTAGCACCGTATAAATTCATGTCTTCTTTAAAGTCGAACGTCCTTATAAATTACTCAATCATGTAACGTATAAAGTTGGCCATAGCCATCAGCAGTTGTGACTTCTATGCGACACCACTGTGAGGCTATTACATGGTTTAACAAAGATTATATAGATAAAGTTTTGGGCCAAACAGTCAACGATTGAGGAATGCAGACATGAGACATCATCAGTTCGTCGGCATGTAGCACCCCTAACTTATGTGCCGTTTACAGAGTTGGTAGCAGGTAGTCTTACATGGGAACGACTGTATGAAAAAAAAGGTAATAAATGACAGTTTTGGATGGTACCTATTCAATAGTACAACAACAATAAAAGTCAAGAAATAAAGAATGAACTTGGAACCTATGAACGTTGTTGAAGGTAGAGTTGAAACAGAGAACGACACAACACCCAAACTCGAGTAAATAGGCAGCAGAACCACAAACGCGGTAAAGCTAAAGAGTTGTATAAAGGTAAAATAAAGAACCTGCGACCTTTTGCAGTAGTAGACCAGCAAACTTTTATAGGAATATCAATGTATTGAATGCGCGCAGCGCAGCAGTTTGTGAAAGCAAATCCCGAAATTTTGTTGAAAGAAGACGGAGTGTTTTTAGCCTACAACAAACATTATATTTATCGGAATGGAATGAAATTGATGTTTATAAGGGTGCGATGTCGACCTCTAAGACCATAACGCCTAAAATGTGAAAGTAGCAGAGCACAACCGGTGGTGGGCCGGGTTGTCACAGGTTGTTGCTAACTCTCAGCAGAAACATGGCAAGAATAGCAGGCATGTCACTCGTTCTTATTCATAGGGTATGAGAAGAGCAGCAGTTTGTGAAAGCAAATCCCGAAATTTTGTTGAAAGAAGACGAAGTGTTTTTAGCCTACAACAAACATTATATTTATCGGAATGGAATGAAATTGATGTTTATAAGGGTGCAATGTCGACGTCTAAGACCATAGCGCCTAAAACGTGGAATTAGCATAGCACAACCGGTGGTGGGCCGTGTTGTCACAGACTGTTGCTAACTCTCAGTAGAAACATGATAAGAATAGCAGGCATGTCACCCGTTCTTATTCACAGGGTATATGAGAATATCCGGAGGCAATTTTATTCATTCTACTCTTGTAGACAAAATCCATCAAAATTTACATCACCGCTCATGCCTCATGCACGATGCTGCGTCCGGATCCGTTCCCCGTTATGGAAGCACGTCCACAACCTCGCGACGTGGCGTAATAGAGCGACCCATCGTGCAGGCTCCACGTCTCATCATGAGTCATGACCCATACATCGTCCCACCGCATTAACTCACGGCGGAGTCTGCAACTCCTGACTCGCATTAACGCCGTCAATGCCGAAACGGCCGCTCCGTCCCGAACCCCTGGGCACAGATTCCGGGCGGACCTCGCTAGATCCAACGGCCTGGATCCAAACAAGTGGTCACCTCCTCCCGCATCCACGAGGCGCGGATCCCCCGTTACCCCACACACCCGCAAACTGCTTCGGTAGAATCCCCAAAATAGCATGTAGAATATCGAAGAGAGAAGAGAGTGGCCCCAACTCCTCGAAACGCTGAGACCGGAGCGAGCGAGCGAGCGCAGACGGGCAAAAGAAGAGCGGAGTCGGGGGAGCGAGCGGCAGGGGAGGAGGGAAGCAAGCTGCTTTTTTCCGTGAGGGAGCGAGCGATCGACTGTTGTTGCAGGTTACTGCCCGGGGGTGGAAGCGAGGAGGCGGTTTGGGTCCTCGGAGTCGCGGGGATGGCGGATCAGCTCGATGAGCCGACGGCTTTGGCCGCGGCGGTGGCTGAGGCTAAGGCAGAGCCTGTCTCGCAGGTGCCTGCGATCAAGGAAGAGGAGTCCCGCCCGCGCGGCGGGTCGTCCTCGTCGTCGGACGACGAAGGGGAGAAGTTCCAGGCCGTTAAGAACAAGGTGTACCGCCTCTTCGGCAGGGAGCAGCCCGTGCATCGCGTCCTTGGCGGCGGCAAGTGTACGTAACCAAAAAGGCGCCTTTGCCGTTTCTCACTCAGCCTTCATCAGTTTCTCCATTCCTCCCACTTTTATTGAACGTAAACATTTTTTAAAATTTTATTTGGTTTCTACGGAAGTGATGATCTGTTCCGCAGTGACCGGATTTTGCGGTTTCTTTATTGGTCAAGCCATTCGATTCTTCAGATTGGGGACTGTGACGGGGCCATTCTCGAGGAGGTGGAAGTTGATTTCGATCAGCATGTCTGATCCCAGTTTTTTTTCCTCCATATATATACTATAATTCCGTTGTTCTCATCCTTTCCTGCTGCCCAGCAGCATGGATTATATAGCATTCTAATCAATGGATTTTATAAACAACTTCAATCGCCACATCATAAATGATTGATGTTTCCATTTTCTACCTGATCTACAACCCCGCCACTCCACGAACGATTGATGTTTCCGCTTTCTATATGATCTACAACCCTGCCACTCCACGAACGATTGATGTTTCCGCTTTCTACATGATCTACAACCCCTTGAAAAAGCTCTGACCATTTCATGACAAGATCCATACCATCTGTTCTGCAGCCGCTGACATCTTGCTGTGGAGGGACAAGAAAGCCTCCGCCATCGTGGTAGGTGGCGCCACGACAGTCTGGGTCCTGTTCGAGCTGGTCGAGTACCACCTGCTCACACTGGTGTGCCACCTCCTCATGCTCGCGTTGGCGGTCATCTTCCTCTGGTCCTACGCTTCAGGGTTCATCAACAAGTACACAGGCCTTTCAGCTCAACACTGCTCTATCTTAATACGTGTTGAATCCTCTGTTTTTTTTTTAACTCCCCTTATTTTGTTTAATCAATGGTCGAGGAATTTCATGCAGGTCCCCACCCCGCATTCCAGAGTTGAGCATCCCTGAGGATCTCTCTGTGAAAATCGCCTTGGCTCTCAGGCAGGAGATCAACAACGGGCTCTATTCATTGAGGGAGATCGCAACTGGCAGGAACCTCAAGAATTTCCTATCTGTACGTTATAGCAATTTTACTTTTTGAAATTACGAAACCCTTTGTGGCTGAGAGGAGGGGTGCCTCTGGTTTTCGTGATTATCATCAGGTGATTGCTGGACTGTGGGTTGCGTCCATCGTCGGCGGCTGGTTCAACCTGCTTACGCTGATCTACATTGGTAACGCCATACTTACAATCTTCTTTCGCCGTCGTCAGTTTTTCATGTAGGGTGGATTACGGTTTACCTTTTGATTGACCTGACGAGCACTCTCTTCTTCTGTCAATAAACAGTCTTCGTTCTTCTGCACACTCTACCCCTGCTGTACGAGAAACACGACGACAAGGTCGATTCCTTTGCTGAGAAAGCCATGGTGGAGATCAAGAAGCACTATGCAGTTCTCGATGAGAAAGTTCTTAGTAAGATCCCCAAAGGGCCGCTGAAAGACAAGAAGCACTAGGCAGTTTTCATTTTTCTTTTTTTGTGGCTAGATTCTTCTCCACCTTATTAGTCAATGTGAATTTGGACTTTTCTCCATAGGCTTTTACCTTACATGTGCAAGTTTTTTCCCTTCTTGTTAGTTTTGAGACTGAATTTCTATCTGGCTGATTTTCTGCTTAATTGGTGTCATCTCTGCTGTTTAAACTAATTGTTTCGTTGTAACTGAGGTGTGTTGGACTGATTGGAAAGGAAGAATTGATGCTGGCGTGACTCTAGGAAAGTTGAAGTGTGTATATGTAACCAATGGTGGATGGACGCACTGCCCAGAGGATCTCTTTGAGAGTGATTCCTCATGAATGTGTGTTCCTTCGGCTGGGAATTCTGGAGTTTAGAGGATTGTTAGCTGTTACTGCTTGAATTACATACCTCACGCTTTATGATTAAGTAATCATATATATCAATGAAATATATTCTTTCACAGCACGTAAAAGCAGCAGATACGAGATTGCTGTCATATGTTCCGGAAACCTGACAACTCATGGGGACACATGTAAATGTGTTTATGATTCGATCCTATTCTCGTCTCGCTACATAATTTTCCTTCACTCCGTAATTCTCCTGCACTGATACACCACATGCACATATGACAGATTATGCTATGAGTGTATATTACAAAATTAAATTCATAGAAAACATGAAAACTGAAGCGCTGTTGCATAAAATTTTGGATGTGTTTTGAGTATATATAATATGCCATCTGGGGTTCAATTCCATGCATACATCTAGAATGATGAAAATTGCGAAATGGCAGAATGCATACAATCCCAAACTTTTACTGCAATGGATGGCAATTGTGTGACCACCCGAGATCTCATATAACAACAATGAGAAGTAGTTTTGGAGAGGTCCACTATTGGACAAGCGGGTTTCTTATAGGAAGTCTGTCGAATATGGCGCATTGCTTGCTGCAACCCTACTGTTTTGTGGTTAGGCCTACTTGACAGACTAATGTTGGTTGACTCTTGGTCCTCATGGTCGGGAACCTAGCAACAATTGTCTTTTATGTTGGGCACTTCCGATCCCCTCCTCTAGCAAACTTTGAACTCTAGGTCAGCTTGCTTCAGAAGCCATCCTCTTCATTATTTGCGATTACTTTCTCTTCTCTCTACAATGAGAATAGGTGGTCTTCTCTTGATTCGTTGCTCTTTCTCATCTAATTGCATTTGCCATGCTATTGAATATGAGATCCCTAGGTCCTTTCTAGCGTATCGGATTGCCCCAATTTGAAATAGAAGCTTAAAGCTTCTTCTAGATACTATTCATATATTTTGTTGGCCTATAAAATGCTTCTCAAACTTCACACAATTTTTCGGTAACAACAACAACAACCAACACACTCCACAAAACCTTAAATCCGCACTTGATAAGGTACTTAAAGACTACCACTATAGAATTGGGGTTTGTCCATTAACATATTATAATCATACTCTTCCAAATCAATGGTGCGACACTCAATTGGATGTTGACATCTTATTTTATTTCAATGAACAAGAAGAATTGGCTTAGTGTTGTCTGGGGACATGATATCATGAGGCACAATGTTAGCCTTCTTTCTTGCATGATTACCCATTTGATTTATATTTTGACCTAAACTCTATTTCCACGATTTCTCTACGGGACGATGTGACTAATTTTCTCTCATTTGCAAATTCTATTAGCATTAGTGGGCATGATGCGAACATAACACCTACAGAACTTGAGAGCAATCTAAGTTGGCAAAACAAAAGACCATCAACTCTTGTGATGGCTCATATTGATGGAATCTCACTTTGAAGCTTTTTGTTTATGTCTCTAGGTTAACTACTATTTCTCATAATGCATGTGACATGAAATGTTTGCAGTGTTGTTTCTTCAGTCTGATGACGTAAAATCTACAAATTCATCCATACAACTTAGATAATCTTATTTCTAACCAGGAAGATGAAAGTACACTTTCCAATTTTCAACTCAACACCATTGGTGGCAATCATATCAAGAAATTGGCTCAAGATTCTTCTCATGCTCTAAGAGGTGGACTTTTGGTCGGATGGAACCCTAACACCTTCCAACATGTCTCAACTACACTTAGGACTTAGTCTGTTTCCATCAAATTTTGCAATTTTGACAACCAACAATGTCTTTGGGGAGTCTCGATACAATAAACACCTTTTCATTCAAGAGCTTAATGTCTTAGCTTCCAACCATTGTCGCACTCCTTAGGTCCTGTTGGGTGACTTCAACTTCACCATGAATAATATTGAAGGGAATACTATCCAAGGAATAAATAGCCAACATGGTCACAAAACCCACATACAACAACTTCAATATTGATAATCGAGTTATTGATCTATTAACATCAAATATAAATTTCACTTGGCAAACAGTTAAATTATGGGTCAGACTAGATTCATTTCTTTGTGCACAAGATTGGGATAACTTCAGTCTCTAACTTTCTTCAGAGCAACTTTTTGGTCTAAGGCTGATCATTCTCCCATCACTCTCAACACTCAATACAAACTATGGGGTCTGAAATCTTTCTATCTTGGACATTTCTATATTAACCATCCTACTTTTGGAAACTTAGTCCCCTTCACATGGAAAACAAATAACTTTGATGTTGAACAAAATTACTTGAACAATAGAACTTAAAATATTAGAGGTTGAAACCTCACATATGAAACAAAGATGATTTCGGAAACATCAACACTAGATCACTAGATTGGAATATGACATCTTATCAGAAGAGAGATATACCCCCACAATCCCCTCATGTATTCAATATATCAGACCCACACCTACTTATTTGACATTAATGCAAGAAATCCTTTGGAAACAAAGATCCAAAATCATGTGGTTCAAAGGAGACATCAATAAATAAAATCCAAAAGATGTGAAACATAAGCAAATGACACTTACATATTCATAGCATTTGCATATTGATGTGATGATTAGAAATCAATACCAAACTATCAACCATTTTTGTGATTACTTCCAAGCCCTCTTCAATCATGGACACAACTACTCAAAATAATTCATTCTAGATTGAACTTGACTTAGCCCCATCAATGTCCTAGTTCCCTTACACTTGTATCACCATTCTCTCCAAGGAAGATCACATTATTTGTGACTAGTCTTTGGCACCAATAAACCTTTAGGGCTTGATGGATTCATTTTTGACTTTTGCCATAATCAATGGGATATCATCAAAACAAACTTCAATGATCTTTTGAATTACATATTTCATCTTGATAACATCACTCCTCAAATTGGTATCCCTAGTTAAACGTACATCACTTCAATAAAAATGCCCAATCCTACTTTTTTCAAACATTTTGACCCATTAACCTCATTAATAATTCATACAAAACAATCATCAAAGTTTCCAGACTTAAATACAATATAGGGTATTTCATTGGTTTCCAGCAAACAACTTTCATCAAAGGTTGACACATTCACGACGCCTACACTATTGTTAGTGAAACTATCGACACACTCTATTGTTAACCTTTAAAACTTGATTTGGAGGAGTTATTCGATAACATGGACTAAAAATTCATCATTGACTCCATGATCTCAGATCCCCTCTTAATGAATTCATTGGATCAATAGTTGCATCAGTTCATGCCACTTCTCCATCATCATAAATTAAGAAACCTTTGTGTCGGGACCTCTCCTTTGATCAACATAAATTCCAACCATTACAGAGAAACCCAAAACCTAAACCCAATTATGAAACAAAACAACAAATTCTCAATAAAGGTGATTAAAATAGTATATGAAAATCATAGATAAATGTTTCCTTTTTCTTTCTTCACCATTTTCATAAACCAATGTCACATCAAGGATATCACATTAATATATTATAGTTCTTATTCAACTCCATTAAAACTAGAATCAAATCTTACTTCTCACATGCAGTTCAGTTTACAACATATACAAGTACATTAATGAACAATTTGATACACTATCCATTGTGGGAAAGAGAGAGTACATGGAAATTTTAATCTATCTAGATTATTGTATCAATATCTTCTTAACCATGACCTCTATGCTACATATCATTAATATCTAAAACATTTGAAACAACCCCATGAGACTCACATAGAGCTTTAATGAGTGGATACCTCCCACTCAAGCTAGGTACATGCATTAGCATTAGACTAAATATAACACACTCAAAAGAAACTTGCAGATATTGAAAGGTATAGTAGATAGTTCTAGCGTAAGTCAAACCTCGTTTACAATGGTAATCTAATCAAACAGATAAGCTAATCACTTAAACCAAATACAACTTTTAAAAAAACTTTTAGAGCATGTCTATGAACAAATCAATAGATACTTTTTAATTAATATTAAAAATCCTTTTTCATGAGTAACAAGTCAAGTCAAAGTATCAATTTATAACAATAACATCATATTTGTGACACCCCACTAGCCGGACCATGAACACATCTTGCATTCCTAAAGCTGAAGTACACATAAAACATGTCTACCAAATAGTAGTATCAAATAGCAAACAATCCAACTCACAATCAGAGTGGATATAAATCCCAACATTCACAACTTGTCAACAAGATAGAGCAAAATATAAAATAGATAATCTCTATAATAACATGATTATCTTCCACAACAAGAAACATAATCAACAATGGCAAATCATCAACTAGCAGTACAAGGAATGTAACGAATATTCAAATCATATTCTACACGGCTTGTCATCTTTTATTCATTTTCCCTGAACGACTTGGCTTGTACCTCACCAAGTAGAAGTCACCACACCCTATTCTTGTGTCAACTACTCACCATCACTATCTTAGGGTTTAGACGACCACCCTAAGATATCTACAACAGACGCTAACCACCTCAGGGTTGCCTAAAGAGGCTCATGTCCTCATCTCCGATACATGAGATAGGAACCAACAAAATAATGTATCACATATCATATATCATAACATTTCTCATATTTTCATATTTCAAATAATTCATTTCATCAGAGTCTATTCCTCATGGACATAGACTTTCATAACAAAGATTTAGGGCCCGATCCACTCCAGATGACTCACTCCTAAATCCTGGTGGTCCAACCTTTACGGTCTCGATCCACACTCCAAAAATCTTCTCATATTTCAACAATTACTATAAGGAGATCCATTTTGTTTTCCCAGTGTGACCCCGGGGGAAACTCACGGTGTTCAGGGCACCTAACTAGATGTGTCATCATTTCACTTAATTTAATCTCTTTTACACATTGAAAGAAGGCAAAACATAATGTATCATATGTGTGTATTCTCACGTAACTAGAATAACATGCAATAGATTAGGCTTATAAAAAGACAATGATTAAAGAAAGAAGCACAACAAATCTATAGTTTGCAACACATATGATTCTTTGTATTTTCTACATCATCTCATAGCAATCATCATTAGTGGATTTTCATCCCGAGACATAATCTCATTATCTAGCATTTACCCCATCAGGGTTTTATCATCATCGTTGGGCTTTCAGCCTGAGACATAATCTCATTGTCTAACATTTACCCTCATCAGGGTTTTCAAATGTAATTAGTGCATGTTAAATTTAAACTCGACATATTTCTTAACCATTCATTTCATATCAGAATTCTTGTCAAGTATTAAAAATAAACATTAGAACTAGCAACAATAGAAACATATAGACATCTCATGTCATTCATCTTACGTAGAATAGGCTCATCATGAAACATATACCCATTCCATTTGATTTATGTACTTATGAATAAATCTCAACACATAAACATGCATAACACACTTAATAATCCTCTTTTATAATTTACCACTCTTCAGTTAGGGATACTATTCATTGCATAAGTGATCACATTAGAAAAGGCTATTTTCAGAATACAAGTATCATATCATACAATTACAATCCAAGATCACATTCTTATAAACCAATTCACATCCTTGAATATTCATCATGTAATTGAATTAAACTATACTCATATTCATTCCTTACTCCCTCGTTTGAGTTCAATACTCGTTAGCATTACATAGGCCATCATTTTAGGGTCAGAGTTAGGTTCTTAGACCCATCTACTAGTTTTCATCATTTTTCTGTCATTTCATATTCATTAGTCTCAACTTCTTTCATTTCATGTTCATTATTACTCTTGGAGCATGACATTCTATAATTACTAAATGCATAAGGTTTCTCTCTCATTGATAACCTTTATAATATGATTTTAGTATACTCTATTTATTTTAGGGCAACCAAGATATACATAAATTAAAAATATAAAGCCTTCCTGATACTTGTTTTATCAATATTTTATTCATTACATATCATCACAATTCATATCACCCTTGTCCATTCTTTATTTTGCATCTAGATACATGTACCACGTTATTTGACTCATAACAACATTTTGGCAAGTAAAGGCAATCCTTCCATTCCTTATTGAACTCTTAAATTAGAAGGTACAACATATTAAGGTTTCTTCTTACTCTTTAATTTTTATTCATATCTTGGTTCATCATTAAATTACTTTATAAAAGTGTAGCATTCATGTGGGGTTTTCTAATATTCTATACATTATACTATAATACATGCATTAAGCTTATATCATCTTAATAAGGTCTATCACCTTCAAATGATGTAATAGTGCCTACAATTGGGAATTTCATCGCATTTATAAGATAATATACAACATTGATTTTCATCTCTCATACCTGATTTAATAATATATTTCTAGTGTTTAAGAAGTCATCTCAGATCAACACAACATTAGAATCATATCATTCATTAATCTCATCTTGGTGCACAGGGGTTCATTAGGGATATTCACACACATGGAAACCCTAATTCCCATTTCCACATATTTCATTCATCAATCTTAAGTATACATTAATTCAATGACTCATTTGATTCAATCCTTCCAAACAAACCCTAACCACGAAATATCACCACCTCATACTGATTTATATGTATATATCATATTCAATTTTAGTAAGATTAAAGAGTAAACTTATATAATTCATTCTAATACAATTCAAATATGATTCTATACATGTCAATTCAATTCCCAAGCATATCACACATTGGGCTGATTTTTAGGCAATATTCACATGAAACAACATAGTCCTCTATCCATAGAATTTTCCATGGAATGCCAATAAATATATCAGGAACTAAGCAAGTTCAATTCAATGAGAAATAATTAAAATTAGTAGAATTTGATTCCCTAATACCTTTCCAAATCATTACCCAATCACATACAAATACAAGCAAAATTTTTGATTATTTTTTCCAGATAGAATCATGCTTTTGGCATGAATATATATCTTAAGAGAGAGAAAAGAACTCACCAAAGGTGAAAATCACCTTAAAAACGTAGGTTAAACTCTGAATTTCTAGAAATCCAATCAAACTCTAGCAACTGAATCCATTTCTTCCTCTTCTCAACTCAGAAACCCTACAAATAGAGATTAGGAGAGAAAAGGTGAGAAAAGGGGAAGATTTGATATCATTTTGAATCAAATCAGAGGAAGAACATAATCTTGATATGTGAGAGAAGATTCACCATGAAAGACTATGCAAAGAAGCTAAACTTGATTTCATCATATCTTGGATAGTGAAACCCTAGGTCAACAGCTCCACCACTTTCTCCTCTCAGAACCCTAGCTCTCCTCTCTCTCTAGGATTTCATTTCTATGGAACATATCAAGAAATATGAGAGCTTCTTGGGAGTTATGTTGCTCATATAGATCAATCAAGATTCTTGGTCAATTGCAAATTGACTCAACTTACACTTTCTTTTAATCAATAGGATTTTCCGCCATAAAATATGTTACTGAAAATCATTTACTTATCAGGCCAAACCTCCTCTGTGACGGCCCGTTGCTCCACAAGTGAGATTACTCAAAACCAAACATGGAAATAACACTAAGTGGATTATCTGAAAACACAAGAAATTAAAACCTATTTCATTGAAGCACCATAAGCCAAAAACTTATTACATAAGAGTCCACAAAGTCTGCCACATGCAGCACATAACATATCACATGGTGCTTACGTCACTGTAGATCGACATTCCTATAATCAATTTGTTGCGTAAGATACTGGTTCCACATATCTACAAGCCAAAAACCTCGTATCGGTTACATAAGCACAAAACATCTCAAAGCCACCCCAAGGACTTGAGTGTATAGGGACAACTCTAGGACTCTAACACTAAAAGACTAGCAACACATCCAACCTCATCAGATACTGCTCTTGTTGCTGCTCTTCCTCAACTACAAGACATCTACCTCTTCATGCACGATCACCTAAAAGATGTGGAAACCCACGGGGTGATACCAAACATCCCAGTGAGAGATATAACTCTCCACCAACACTATTAAAGAACAAATATACTAAGCAAGTAAAACAACATACTAACAAGATGAATAGATTCAGCTAAATGATATGTATTTAGCCAGGAAAAGCAGATTAAATAAGATTAGGAAGCTACTACTGAATAGTAGATCAAGTTATGTTCTATAAAGGAATATTAAGAACATGTATAACAATCGACTTCTCTTACCATCTTATAATTCAAGAAATCAGTAAAAAGACAAGGCAAATTCTCAACCGATGTGGGACGTATGTGACCCTAAGCACATATAATACATATCTATATTACATTTTTTATTATGCCCTGAGGATTTGAGTCGTATCACCCAAATCCAACCACCCCCTTCGAAGGGAACTGACGGTGCCATACAAGGTCCAGGGAAGAGCCAGAATCCACGACCTCTCCAACACCTCTTGGTCAACACAAGAGAACACCGCAAAGACATACCAATCAACTGCGAAAGAGTGACATATGGTTACAAAAGGATTGGCTCACGCATGGCCATCCATATAAAACACCTATCCCACCTTGGTACAAGTAACGACGGTAGAAGAACAGGCTCACACAGGGTCGTTCTCAAAAGAAGGAGTGGTTCACTCATGGCCATCCATATCACAAGGATATCGGCTCACGCATGGCCGTCTCACACAACCTGTAATTATGGATGCAAGGAGATACTCGATTTATACCCCCGCACATTCAAAAATATGAGCTCCGAGTTAAATTCATTTCACCAATGTAGCAAATAAAGTTGACACTGGAATTGGATCTATGGTACATGTAACATTACATGATTAGGTTTCACTTGATTAGTTAGTCAACTGGGTGACTTTTTAGCATCAATCAAGTTACTAAGTATAAAGCTAAAACAAACTCTGCAAGAATAAGGGTGTGTTGCAACTTTAGAAGATATAAAACGTATAAGGTGTGAAATTCTCACACAATCACCACATGATACTCATCACTCTTTCATTCACAAGGTCACCATCAATGTCACACATCACCATGGGATAACAATCCCTTAATCACATCACTTGAGGATATCACCTCTCAGTAGGCATCTAGCCAACACTAGGTCATAGGACCTATCACATTAAGCCCTACATACTATGCCTCGTCGATATGCATAAACACCACCATGTATCACATAATCACCACCACAGCATACACAAGCCATGGCATACATACCACCTACAAGGTTAGGGCTTATAAACCAAGAAAAGAGATGAAGCATTACACATGATGAACAACTTATGAGAGAGAAAAATAAACACAACTCATAACACTTATTTAGGACTACATACTTAACCAACTTGGGTTTTGTAGATGTACATGCAATAAGCCCTAGGTGGAACGTCTCCCACATTCTTAGAATACTTTTAGGGTTAGGGATCATCATAAGGGTTAAGAAAAAACTTATCCATGCAACACTACACATGTCTCATACATAGCCCATTCATTACTCATAAAAGTGCATTGACGAGACGTTCAAGCATGTGACTCAACCATCCCCTTCATGTATGGCATGATCACCACCATACATGGGTCACGACCACCATCACCCATGGTGTCATGACCATAGCCAACCTTCTTCATGTCACATTTGTGACCCACCAAAGGGGTGCACCAACCCTTGACTCTCAATCAACCAGGTCACAAGAGATAGGGTTAGGTTTCAACCACCCAAGGGAGAGCATGCCACGACCCAAAAACAAGGACTCACCGTGACCCACGACAAGAACATGTCTTGACCTCAAAACCCAACCATGTCGCAACCAACCAAGGGAGAAGGAAATGTCTCGATCAAAGCCACGGTGTATCATGACCCTCAAGGAAGTAGGTGTCACGACCATCAAGGAGGAGGATTTTATGACCTCCACGAGGTCATCCATCTTGACCCAAAACCAACATGCCAAAGGATGTTGCGGCCTGAGACAAAAACAAGGCATAACACCCACTAAGGGTTGAACCACCACCAAGACAAAGGACCAACTCCAACCCAAGGTATATAAGGTCAAAAATAGGGATAACCCATGGCTAAAATAGGAGACAAAATAAGTAAAACCCATCATCACCATGAAGGAGAAACCTCATGTGAAAATGATCATCAAACCCTAACACAGACTCCAAGAAACCACCATGAAAAGGAACCTCAACAAGAGAAAAGAGCCAAGATCATCACCACCAAAACCAAACCAAAACTTCATAGAACACAGAAAAACTCGATCATCATGCATGAAAATCAAGCCAAGGTCAAGAAAGGAAAGACAACCACCATGCACCACAAACACTAACAAATCATGTACAAAGGAAAAAATAGGGTTTCAGATTACATCCAAACAAAGAATGATCTCAACATCATCCAAGATCTAAGGTCTATCACCATCTACTAGCATATTAAGGAAACATTAAGACAGAGAAAATCATGACATGCAAGCATAAGAGTGCAACAATAGAGGAGGTTACAAGTTATATAACCTGCCTTAAAAAATATCAACTCCAAGGAAGGCAAGCTCCAAGCACATGATTACCAAGGAAGATCAAGCTCCACCAAAAGCTTCACTTTCGATCACAAGATCACCTTAAGAAAGAGAAAACACCAAGGTCAAATGATATCTCAAGAAAGAGGGTAAGAAGTTCAAGGCCGAACCAAAAGAAAGAAGGGGGAAAAGAGAGAAGAAACTCCCTCTCACTTGGGTGTCGCCTTGTCAAAACATGGCTTCTTACCCTTGTGATGAGGATTTTACTCTCAAGAACGACACCATGTCAAAACATGGTCTAAGACTGAGAAAAAGGAAGAATATGGGGTAGAAGGTCCAAAGAAAACATTAACAAGGAAGATAAACACTCACCAAGGTTGAAGATGACCAAGGATCACCACAAACACCACATGCAAGGGTTGAACCACCTCCAAAGCACCAAGGATAGATCCTTCTTGCTCCTCCAAGCTCCAAGATCGTCCAAACAAGGAAGGAGAAAGAGGATGGCCGAAAAATATCACTTTCATGGAGAGAAGAGGGTTTATAAAGAAAATGAGGAGAGAGGTAGGGCAAGGGATGAGATGTCAATGAAAGAAGGCCCCAAAGGGACACTTGCCCACTCAAGAAACTACCATGCAACCACATAAAACCCACATGAAAGTGATGGTGATACTCTCTAGGTTGGTTTTCAACCACCTAGGCCACCCAACCCTCATGTTGTGACCACAAAACACCAAGGGAACCACCCATGGCCGCGACACACCACTAAGGACCACTAGGTCGCAACACAAGGTCACCACAACCTTTAGGTCGAGACACTCTACACAAGAGCACCCATCTCAAACCAAGACACCCAAGACCATATAAGTCACGAAAACAATGCCTAGGGGAGGTGTCTTGACCGTGACACCCTTCAACCAGGTCCTAGGTTGTGACCTAGGTTGACACAAACCAACAAGGGTCACATGGTCAAGGCACACCAAACCCTAGAAAACCCTAATCACCACTAAGGGTGATTACACTCAAATAAGGATCCACCAAGGCACCCCAAAGAACCACAACCTCCCTCATGAAGCCAAGAGAGAGAAGGAACACTCTATAGGTGGTAAATTACAAAACAACCCCCAAAAATGGGTAAGTTACAATTTGCACCGAAATAAGCACACAAAGCACAAACAACATCCAAACAAGCTCAAACTAGAGACTTAAGCTCTCCATAAGATATAAGATCCTCCCAAAGGATTAGAGAAAGGTTATAAGCACATCATCAAGCCAAAGCAAATAGGGTTACCCCCAAACACAGGTCAAGGGTCTTACAAGCCATAAACCCCTAACAAGGATTTCTCCCTCAAAATCCTAAGCGAAAAGAGATAGATAATTCTTCCACATATGTTCCTCAAGCTCCCACATGTCTTCCTCAATGCCATAGTGATGCCACTAAACCTTCACGAGCACTATGTCCTTCCTCTTCAACTTCTTCACCCTCATGTCAAGAATCAACACAAGACTTTCAACATAGGACATGTCCTCATCAAGCTCAACATCCACTAAAAGCAAAACCAACTCGTTATCATGGTGGAACTTTCTCAGCATAGACAGATGGAACACTAGATGCAGTCTGTGCAACTCAGATAGCAACTCCAACCTGTAGGCCACCTTCCCAACACATGCTACCATAGGGTAAGGTCCCATATACTGGGGAGCCAACTTACCCTTCTTCGCAAACCTCAAAAAACCCTTCCAAGGAGGGACTTTGAGATACACCTTGTCTCCCACTTGGAACTCTAAAGGTTTTCAATGGTTATCAACATATGACTTTTGTCTATCCTGGGCTTCTTTTAACAACTGTTGAATCACTTTGATCTTTTACTATTGTGTGTTGTACTAGATCATGACCAAGAAGTTGATATTCACCTGTCTCATACCAACACAATGGAGACCTACAAAATCTCCCATACAATGCCTCATACAGTGCCATGTCAATGCTCCTCTGATAGCCATTATTATAGGCAAACTTTATCAGACTAAGGTGGGTGTTCTGACTCTCCAAAAATTGTGAGACATAAGACCTCAATAGGTCCTCCAAGGTCTATATGGTCCTCTTAGACCGACCATCTGTCTGTGGGTGGAAAGCAGTGTTGAACCTCAACTGCGTACCCAAAGATGTGTGCAAACGCTACCAAAAGTGACTCATAAAATGAGGACCCCTATCTGACACGATAGTAGCTGGGACATCGTGAAAATGCACTATCTCATCCACATAGATCTAAGCAAGCTTCTAATGATGAGTATGTCATCTTCACTGGCAAGAAGTGCACTGACTTTGTCAACCAGTCAACTATCACCCAAATGGAATCATATCCTTTGGCTGTCTTAGGCAGACCAACCATAAAGTCCATCGCAACATGATCCCACTTCCATTGTGGTATGGGTAACAAATACAATGTCCCTACAGGCTTCTAAGACTATGCCTTGACTTGCTAACACACTGCACACTTGGCCACAAAATCAACTACATCCTACTTCAAGCCATGCCACCAATACAACTCTTTAAGATTATGGTACATCTTGGTGCTACCTAGGTGCATAGAGTACATCAAAGAGTGAGCGTCTTCCAAAACCATCTTTCTCAAACTATCAACATTAGGAACCACAACTCTGCCGTGGTAACAAACTATCCCATCATCTGCCTCATGGAAGCCATCACACTTCTCACTGCTAAACTCTAATCTTATCTACTGTATTACAATATCAACCTATTGTGCCTCTTTGATTTGATGTCTCAATGTGGACTTCATCTACAATTGTGCCAGAAATCCTACTAGCATGGACACCTCTAGATTCATGATCATCTGACGCAAAGAGACCAACATGTCTCTCTTATGACACACCAAGGAGTACTCAACTGTGCACTGCCCACTGATGATGTTGAAGAATACTTCCTGCTCAACGCATCTACCACGACATTCACCTTTCCTGGGTGGTAATCAGTCATGCAATCATAGTCCTTGATTAATTCCATCCAGTACCCCTGCTGCATGTTCAACTCCTACTGTGAAAATATGTACTTCAGGTTCTTGTGATATGTGAAGATCTGACACTTCTCACAAGGTAGTGCCTCTAGGTTTTAAAAGCATGAACCACTACAGCCAACTCTAGGTCATGGGTAGGATAGTTCTTCTCATGCTTCTTAGTTGTTGTGATGCAAAAGATATCACATTCTTGTCCTGCATCAGCACACACCCCAAACCATTCCACAATGCATCATAGAAAACTATGTAACCTTTCCCGTACTTAGGCAACACTAGCACTGGTGCACTCATCAACTTCTCCTTCAAAAATTGAAAGGCATGTTGACATCTGTCATCCCAGACAAAAGGTACATCCTTCCTCATCATCTTGGTTAGGGGAAACACTATAGAGTTGAAGTTCTTAATGAACCTCATGTAGTAACCTGCCAAACCTAGAAAGCTACGCACTTCCATTGGCATCTTTGGATGCTCCCATTTCGACATGGATTCAATCTTCTTATGGTCCACCCCAACACCCTGAGTAGATATCATGTGTCCTAGGAAGGACACCTCCTTCATCCAAAACTCACACTTGTTGAATTTGGGATATAGCTGATGCCGCCTCAACACTATCAATGCTTAGCGAAGGTGATGCTTGTGCTGCTGGCTGTCACAACTGTATATCAGGATGTTATCTATGAAGACCACCACAAACTGATCAAGAAATGGATGAAATACTCCGTTCGTCAAGTCCATGAACCCTGACAGTGAATTGGTTAGCCAAAACGACATAACCACAAACTCATAATGACCATACCTAGTCCTAAAAGCTGACTTAGGTATGCCATCCTCCTTGATCTGCAACTGGTGATACCCTGACCTCAAGTCTATCTTGGAGAAGACTGCAACACCTCGTAACTGATCAAACAAGACATCTATCTGCGGTAAGGGATACTTGTTCTTTATCGTCACCTTATTGAACTGTATGGTAGTCTATACACTGCCTCAAGGATCCATCTTTCTTATTTACGAACAACATGGGTGTTGGGTTTTCTGGGATAAAACATGCAGCAGAAACAAAAAAATTATCTAACCACAAACC
Organism: Alisma plantago-aquatica; assembly: GCA_963693085.1. Classification (NCBI taxonomy): domain Eukaryota; kingdom Viridiplantae; phylum Streptophyta; class Magnoliopsida; order Alismatales; family Alismataceae; genus Alisma; species Alisma plantago-aquatica. The sequence continues at coordinate 846,217,989 of OY856413.1, forward strand.
CATAACCAGCAGATCGCATCAACAACTATGTAATAGGAAGGATGGTTTAGCGAGATACACATGGTCCTGAGACTTGCTCAGTGATAATACCTCACAGCTAGTGCAGTCTTCAACCACATAGTCTTCGACAGTGTCTGTGCAGCTCCAGGTATAGACCCAGACTGTGGTTGACAGTCGTCCTCCTAAGCAAAAAAAATCTCCCACCTCTATAGATAGTTCACACGGACTACCGGGAACTCTAGTCATCCTAATGGACAAACTAGAAGGAGTCATCCCCTTCTGTCGGCGTACTAGTCAATGACACACTCACCCACAATCTGTCTCTTTTTTGTAGTTGTCTTTCCCTCATTGTTCCTCCGTGGATGGGTAGAAATTGCTTGGGCTCTCTCGTTTACCACAACCAGAGAGGACAACAACTTTACAGAGCAACTGATATTTTGAGTTGTGTGTTCTGAGAATCCCCTTATACCCCTCTATTTATAGTAGAGGGCAGGATCAGGGTTCCCAATCTATGTGGGAGTAGAAGGGTCCAGAATTTCCATGAACTGATTGTACTGCGGCAAATGAACCGGTCGTTTCACAACTCAACTGGTCATTTGGGAAGGTGAGCCGATCGGTTCACTTTTGAACCAGTCAGTTGGGAGTGGAACTGGTCGGTTCACTTAGTAAACCGATCGATTCACTTAGTGAACCGATCGATTCACTTAGTGAACCGGTCGTTTCACTTCCCAGACTTTCCCACAATTGACTTTCCTTATTCATTTCTAATTAATGCAAAGATTAATTCTTGTCCCAATCAAATTGAATAAGTGAAATGAAAATCTTTTCTTACAAACCAGGAAACCCAATACCTGCTCGATTGGTCCATGTGAACCGATCAGTTCACCAGTGTGAATCGGTCATCTCATTGACCATAAGCTGACCGGTTCACCCAATGAACCAGTCGGTTGGTGGTCCAAGTTGTGCAAAACTCAGTCAATGCAGTTCTCAATCAATCTGACACTCTAATCAATTGGTTCAACACTTGAACTTGATGATTATAAGTCAAGTCTATTGATTGAATGTTTATTTGAGTACCTAAACACTTTAATAATCAATCTAAACATCATTCATGGATAATATTCTCTTCAAGGTTAATCCTATGTGTGTGACCCTATATGTTCCATTTCACGTTGGCAGTGAATGTCCATAACTAACTTATGACATCAGAAGAAAAGAGTGGTGCCTAGTCGTACATCAATGCTACCCAAGTGAAGAGGAAAGTTGGAGAACAACTTTCAACCTACAATATGTTATTGGTGTTACAGTGAATGTATAGTCCCTTTGTAACTGATATCCAGATTGAACTCGAGGCATGGACTTGTCATCCTCTACAAACTTTCAATCCATGTTTCTTGACTCATAGTAGACTTTCTGAGATATATGTAAGCTCAATGTCATACATTGACTCACATGTGCATGGCCATGCATTTCTCATTCTCACTCCTCAAGTGGCTAGGATATCACACTCCCTTAGGAGGGACAAATTCCATATCTATCACTCACAGTCAAGTCCCCATGTGTCTAAGTCACCCAATCATCACCGTTATAACAACCCATGTTTCAGGACTGCATTTGATGATGTCAAAATGTACCCAACCACATGTGATGAGTGTAGTGATTTTAGGTCTAAGAACCACAGTCACCACCAATATTATAAGAGATGATCCCGACTAACAAAGTGTGGTTTCCATGCATCACTCTTATGGTGGGTCTGTCTGATACACTGTTCTCTAACATGTATTTGTGTGCTTGGTTTGATATCATATATCATGACTAATGAGATTTTGTCATCAAACAACACACACTCTAGTCTTCCATGTTATTGATATCTATGGTTATTTCCATAATAACAACCTACTAGGGACATTAGTGAGAATGTACACACTCTTAACATTTGTATGATCTCATTGTTCAAGTCACATACTTGAAGACTTACATCATTGAGTTTTGTCATTCTCTAGACATCTATCATGTAATACTATTATCTCAAAATAGTCAAAACATATAGACGAAAATTGCCTTTATTATTATACAAATCATTTACAAAGTATGCCATTACAATCATCACATGATTGGCTCTATGGGCATACATACCAACATACTCCCACTTGCACTTAGAGCCAATCACCCATGAACCTAGCTCCTTGTGATCTAGCATGACCATCATGCTTCTGTTGTGAAAGTGCCTTAGTCAAGGGATCAACAATATTGTCTTCGGTTGGTACTCTACAAATATTCACATCTCCTCACTGCACGATCTCTTGTATGAGATGGAAGAGCCAATGTATGTGCTTGGACCGCTAATGTGATCTGGGTTCTTTAGCTTGTTCAATAGCTCCATTGTTGTCACAATAAAGCTCAATTTCATCACAGATGCTAGAAACCACCCCAAGTTCAGAGATGAACTTCTTGATCCACACAACCTCCTTTTCCACATGGGATGCAGCAATATACTCAGCCTCTATCATAGAATCTACAATTGTCTCTTGCTTGGAACTCTTCCAGCTCACAACTCTATTGTTGAGGCAAAACACAAATTCTGACTGTGATCTATAATCATATTTATCAGTTTGGAAGCTTGCATCGATGTAACCCTTTACCACCAACTCTTCCTCACCAACATAAATGAGGAACTGATCCTTAATCCTTCTCAAGTACTTGAGGATGTTCTTCATGACTGTCCAGTGAGCATCTTCAGGATTTGACTGGTCTGCTCATCATGTTAAATGCATACAAGACATTAGGACGTGTGCACAACATTGCATACATGATGGATCCAATTGTTGATGCATATGGAATCCCATTCATGTGTTCCCTATCTTCATAAGATTTGTGGCATTGAGCTCTAGACACGGGAACTCCATGCCTCATGGGTATGCTTCCTCTCTTTGAGTTCTCCATGCTAAACCTCTTCAACACTTTGTCAATGTATGTGCTTTGACTTAGTCTAAGAAGCCTTATGGATCTATCTCTATAGATCTTGATTCCTAAGATATAGGATGCTTCTACTAAGTCTTTCATTGAGAATGTATTTCCAAGCCATGCCTTTACCTTTTGTAAAGAAGGGATATCATTCCCCATCAACAATATGCCATCTACATACAATATGTGGAATGTAGTCATGCTCCCACTAACCTTCTTGTACACACAAGGCTCATCTTCATTTTGACTAAAGACAAACTCTTTGACTACTTCATCAAATTGAATATTCCACTTCCAAGATGCTTTCTTCAATCCATAGATTGACCTTTGCATCTTACATACTTTATTTGCATCCTTTGGATTTATAAAACATTTAGGTTGTGTCATTCCTCAGCAAGATTCCCATTAAGGAATGTGGTTTTAACATCCATCTGCCAAATCTCATAGTCATAGTAGGCTGCAATAGCAAGCATGATCCTGATGGACTCAATCATGGCAACTGGTGAAAATGTTTCTTCATAGTTAACACCTTGAACTTGTCTGAAACCCTTTGCAACCAATCTGCCCTTATAAGTTTGCACATTTCCATCCATGTCGGTCTTCTTCTTGAAGACCCACTTGCACCCTATGGGTTTTACCCCTTCAGGTGGATCCATCAAGGTTCGTACCTTGTTGGTATACATGGATTCCATCTCAAATCTCATGGCCTCAAGCCATTTCTCAGAGTCTGGTCCCTGCGTAGCTTCTAGATAGGTAGTTGGCTCATCATCTATGACCAACTCACCACCTTCTTGAGTCAGAAGATATCCAAATCTTTCAGGCTCAAGGCGTGTCCTACTAGATCTATGAGGTTCTTGGGTTACTTGAGGAATTTGAGATTCCACAATAGCTTGTAATTCTCTATGTTCCTCTTATTCATTTATCAGTTCAATGTTTTCTTATTGATCTTGAACTTCTTCGAGTTCCACTTGCCTCCCACTGATTCCTTTGGAAATGAATTGTTTTTCAAGGAATGCAACATCTCTGGAAATGGACACTTTGTTGTCAATTGGGTTATACAAGTAATATCCCTTGGTTTCCTTGGGATATCCAATAAGGTAACATTTATCAGATCTAGGGCCAAGCTTTTCATAAAACATTTTCTTGACGTAAGCTTCACACCCCCAAATCCTCATAAAAGACAATTTGGGATGCTTTCCTATCCATATCTCATATGGTGTCTTTTGAACCGATTTTGATGGTACTCGGTTAAGTGTAAACATGGCGGTTTCAAAAGCATAACCCCAGAAGGTTGTCGAAAGACTAGAAAAACTCATCATAGATCACACCATATCCAGTAATGTGCGATTCCTTCTTTCTGACACACCATTATGCTGCGGTGTCCCTGGTGGAGTCCATTGTGATACAATACCACATGCTCTTAGAAGGTCCTCAAACTCTTGGCTTAAGTATTCTCCACCTTGATCGGATCGAAGTTCCTTAATACTTTTGCCAAGTTGGTATTGTACTTCATTCATGAAATCCTTGAACCTTTCAAGGGTTTCTAATTTATGTTTCATCATGTAAGCATAACCATACCTACTGAAGTCATCAGTAAAGGTAATGAAGTATTGATACCCACCTCTAGCATTTGTGCTAAAAGGCCCACATACATCAGTATGTATGAGTCCTAATAGATCAGTGGCTCTCTCACCTTTTACTAAAAAGGGAGTCTTGGTCATCTTGCCCAATAAACAAGATTCACATGTCTTTATTGATTCATAATAAAAAGAGTCCAGATATCCATCTTTATGGACTCTAGATATGCGATTCTCATTTATGTGCCCTAGATGACAATGCCAAAGGTATGTTTTGTTTGAGTCGTTGAGTTTTTGTCTTTTGGTGTTTACGTTGTATACACTTGTCTGTAGATCTATCAAATATAGACCATAAGACATCGGGGCACTGTCATAAAAGATCCAATCTTTAAAATGGAACATTTTCCATTCCTAATAAGAAATTCAAATCCATCCTTGTCCAAACAAGATACAAAAATGATAGTCCTATTTATGGCAGGTACATAATAGTAGTTCTATAACTCTATTATCAGCCCACTTGGTAGAGATAACTCATAGGTTCCTACTGCACTGGCAGCAACTCTTGCTCCATTAGCAACACGTAGTTCAACCTTGCCTTTCATTAAAGTCCTACTTCCTTTAAGATCCTTCACATTTGAACAAATGTGTGATCCACATCTGGTATCAAGTACCCATGATGAAGAAGTAGTAAAGTTAATCTCAATTATGTATACACCGGAAGTAGAGATCTCTATCTCTTATTTCATCTTCCTTGATTCCCTTAATCCTCTCCATATTTTGAGTGCAGAAGACTTGGGCTTCAGCTTGGCGGGAGAACGCTTCTCTGCCTTGCATGTGTCCTTGGAATCCATTCCACTAATCACTATCATGGAACTATCCTTCTTCTTTTATGCCTCAAACAATGCCTTAAGCATACATAGAGTGGATTCTACGGCCACTGGTATCTTAGGAATATGCAGAACACTTCTCATAGTCCTCATCTAATTATGGAAATTTATCTCAATTAAATTGTCTGATTTCAATGATGATTTCTTTGCCATTTGATTCTATAAGAGAAAACATTTCTGATTTGTCAAAACTCCATTTTGATTTAATTTGATTTGAATAAAGTTTCCGATATTTAATTAGGCCTTTAATTATTTATTGCTCCCACTATTTTGTTCAAATTGATATCCCTCACTATCAATTTGGAATATTACAATGTACAATACTCTAGTGGGCCAAGATCCATATTTCACCAAGTCATGACTCAGCTTTGGCTAATCACCCATAACTTGACTATTTAGGTAGGCCATCATGCCAATTGCATCATATGCAACTCTTAGATAGATGATATGCACAACTCTTTGCCATATTCATCTTCATGCATCTAGGCTTGGGCTCTCCAAGTCACCAGTTAAGTCTTGAACCAATAGCCAATACGATAGGTATGCACCATGATTTGTGAAAATCTACATATCTATCATCACGCTTCCACGAGATGGACGACGTACTATGCTTTGTGAAAATCTACGCTTGGTCGATCAATTTTTTCATGTGGGTTGCTAATGGAAGGCATCTTAGGCTTAATATTGTATTTGAGGGGTTTGGTATTTATATACATATATATATATATACATATCCAATTTATATAGTATGTATCATATACATGCTATATCCCACAAGAAAACATGTGAAGAGATAAAGCAATGATTATGGCCATCCTATTTGTAATTAATTGAGCCACAAGGAATTACGGTCATCAAGGTCTACATAACATGCAACAACCTGTAGTTGATGAAAATCTGTGCTTGGGCCGTTCTAGGTTGATTAACTCATCCTATGACTGATCGGCTCGCCTCCTGGCCGATCGATTGGTTGTCACCAACCAATCATCTGGATCCTCTAGACGGTCAGTTCGTCGAGTCATTGTACTCCTTATCAGGCCACTAGTTTCTCATCTCGCACCATCAACCAGTCGTCTCGGTCCTCCAAATGCTCGTTTGGGCGCCCATCGATCTTCGACATAATAGGAAATAAAAATATCCTACTTTTACAAATTTCTTTGGGAAACCCTAAGTTACATTCGGGGGGAGCATAGGTAGATGAGAAGGATCGAGTTATATCAAGTTACATCTGGAATAGAAGAAAGGACTCAGTACGCAGACTGAGATGCAAACAACCACAATCAACCATGCACACACATAGGGGTTTATAGGCCATAACCACGCTACACATCCACCGTCAAAACCATTTTAGGGAGACACGTATCGATTGCATATATATGCCATATCATATATGAATATAGGGATTTGTGGTGTTTAATCGGATATGCATATTAACCAATTAAAGTATTCACATCACATGCAATAAATAAATGGTGAAAAACCAAAATATGATCATATCAATTAATCCTAAAACATAGTATGTTGACGTGGCTCTGATACCACTGTTGGGTTTTGTGGGACAAAATAGGAAGCTGAAACTAAAATTTTATCCAACCATAAACCCATAATCAACAGATCGCATCAACAACTATGTAATAGGAAGGATAGTTTAGTGAGATATACCTAGTCTTGAGGATTGCTCAGTGACAATACCTCGCAGCTAGTACGGTCTTCAACCACCTAGTCTTCGATGATGTCTGTGCAGCTCCTGGTATAGACCCAGACTGCTGTTGATAGTCGTCCTCCTGAGCGGCAGAATTCTCCTGCCTCTATAGATAGTTCACATGGACTACCAGGAACTCTAGTCATCCTAATGGACAGACTAGAAGGAGTCATCCCCTTCTGTTGGCGTACTAGTCACCAACACACTCTCCCACAATCAGTCACTTTTCTGCAATTGTCTTTCCCTCGTTGTTCCTCCCTGGATGGGTAGAACTTGCTTGGGCTCTCTCGGTTACCACAACTAGAGAGGAAAACAACTTTGCAAAGCAAATGATGTTCTGAGTTGTGTGTTCTGAGAAGCCCCATGTACCACTCTATTTATAGTAGAGGGCAAAGTTAGGGTTCCCAGTCTGTACGGGAGTAGAAGGGTCTAAAATTTCCATGAACTGATTGTACTGTGACATACGAAGTGGTCATTTCACAACTCAATCGGTCGTTTGGGTAGGTGAGCCAATTAGTTCACATTTGAACCGGTTGGTTGGGAGTGTGAACGATTCGGTTCACTTGGTGAACCGGTCGTTTCACTTCCCAGACTTGCCCACAATTGACTTTCCTTATTCATTTCTAATTAATGCAAATAATTATTCTTGTCCCAATCAAATTGAACAAGTGAAATGAAAATCTTTTCTCATAAATCGGGAAACCCAACACCTGCTCGGTTGGTCCATGTGAACCGATCGGTTCACCAGTGTGAACCGGTCGTATCATTGACCATACGCTGATCGGTTCACCCAGTGAAACGGTCGGTTGGTGGTCCAGGTTGTGTAGAACTCAGTCAATGCAGTTCTCAATCAATCTGACACTCTAATCAATTGGTTCAACACTTGAACTTGATGATTCTGAGTCAAGTCTATAGATTGAATGTTTAGTTGAGTATCTAAACAATTTAGTAATCAATCTAAACATCATTCATGGATAATATCCTCTTCTAGGTTAATCGTGTGTGTGTGACCCTATAGGTTCCATTTCACGTTGGCAGTGAATGTCCATAACTAACTTATGACATCACAAGCAAATAGTGGTGCCTAGTCACACATCAATGCTACCCAAGTGAAGAGGAAAGTTGGAGAACAACTTTCAACCTACAATCTATTATTGGTGTTACAGTGAATGTATAGTCCCTTTGTCACTGATATCTGGATTGAACTCGAGGCATGGACTTGTCATCCTCTACAAATGTTCAACCCATGTTTCTTGACTCAGAGTAGATTGTCCGAGATATATGTAAGCTCAATGTCATACATTGAATCACATGTGCATGTTCATGCATTTCTTAGTCTCACTCCTCAAGTGGCGAGGATATCACACTCCCTTAGGAGGGACAAATTCCATATCTATCACTCACAGTCAAGTCCCCATGTGTCAAAGTCACCCAATCATCACCGTTATAACAACCCATGTTTCAGGACTGTGTTTGATGATGTCAAAATGTACCCAACCACATGTGATGAGTGTAGTGATTTCAGGTCTAAGAACCACAGTCACCACCAATACTATAAAAGATGATCCTGACTAACCAAGTGTGGTTTCCATGCATCACTCTTATGGTGGGTCTGTCTAAATCACTGTTCTCTAACATGTATATGTGTGCTTGGTTGATATCATATATCATGACTAATGAGATTCTGTCATCAACCAACACACACTCCAGTCTTCCGTGTTATTGATGTCTATGGTTATTTCCACAATAACAACTGACTATTGACATTAGTGAGAATGTACACACTCTTAACATCAATATGATCTCATTATTCAAGTCACGTACTTGAAGACATACATCATTGAGTTTTGTCATTCTCTAGACATCTATCATGTAATACTATTATCTCAAAACAATTAAAACATATAGATAGAAATTGCCTTTATTATTATTCAAATCATTTACAAAGTATGCCATTACAATCAGCACATGACTGGCTCTATGGGCATACATACCAACAATGGGAGCACCCCACAGTGACGTAGTCGGTCTGATGAAACCATTCTCATGCAGCTCCTATGATTGTTTCTTCAACTCTGCCATCTCTGTTGGTGCCATCCTATATGGTGTATGTGCTATCAGTTGCATGCCCGAGACTAGATTGATCTCAAAATCAATCTCTCTGACAGGGGGAACACCTGGGAACTCGTATGGTAACACATCCTCAAACTCTCTAACAATTGGAACCTACTAGATACTTGGATTCCTCGCCTTGGTATCCACAGCATATGCTAAAAACACATCACAACCCTGTCTCATCAACTTCTCAACTACCATCACTGACACCAAATAGGTAGGGAGAATCTTCCTATCACCTTGGAAGATCCACGACACGCCACCATCTACACAAGTCTCGACCTTGGAACTACTATCCACGACCACCTGCTACTTCTCCAAGGTGTCCATTCCAAGGATCGCATTGAATGCATACATATCAAGTGGTAGGAGATCCACTTAAATGCTATGTCCTGAGAAAGAAAGGACATAGGAAGGACACACCTCCCACAACTCCACCGATGCAACTAATGAGGTTTCTAAATGAAGACTATCCTGTAAGCGGATAACAGGCAAAGAACAAGCATCAATCACTTCTCGAGTGACAAAAGAGTGTGTCGCACCAGGGTCAACCAAAATAGATATAAAGCAAGAAGAAGACAAATTATTCAGAATGAAATAATTCCATCTGATCTGTCACTACTTGTGGGTTGACCACTTCTTTAGGCTGACTCATGGCGTAGAATCTAGCCATCGACTATTGCCTCCCTCTTCCTATACTGGCCTATCCTGAAGAACCAACTTAAGACATTTGTCCACGTCCCTTTCCACTGCCACTAAACTACTATTTCTGCGAGCCCTACTGGCTCTGCCTCCGTTGCTCAGTGACTTCTTCATCCTTCATAGGGCAGAATAGCTTCGTATGCCCAACTTGTCTGCACTTGTAGCACGTCTTGCTCTCAGACTATGGCCTAGATGGCCCCATCATCGATGTTGATGCTACACTCTGAGCTCCTACGACTGGAAGACTACATCCTCTATCCTTACCGGGCAACCACTGTGTCTGTGCTTTGGACCTCTACTGTGCTGGTGGTGTAGAAAACCTAGGACTCTTAAAGCCTCCCAGTGACTATCCTTGAGACTATGCCGACCTCTTCTTGACACTCCTCTCTCGCTTCTTGGCCATAGACCATTCGATCCTCCCAATGTACTCCATAAATGTTGTAATTTCTCATGGTTCTCGAGCACTGCCACCTCTGTCGTCAATTCACCGTTCAGACCCTTCTCGAAATGTCTGATCCTCTCCTCATCTGTCAATGCCATGTGAGGATAGAACCTCAACAACTCCATAAATTTTCTTTGTACTCATTGATCGACATGGATCCCTATCGGATTTGCTTAAACTGACTTGTATTCTCATCCAGATAGGTTCGTGGGAAGTACCTACTGACAAACTCTCGCCTGAACTCCCCCCAACTGATGTTAACACCTGGTCATTTATCCTCTTCAATGGCCCACCAACGGCTAACACTCCCCTTCAGAAGATACACCGTATGCTTCACCTTATCGACCTTGGGGTTATTAAGGATATTGAAAGCCTTTTCTAACTCTGTCAGCCAAAGATCAGCATATGTTGGATCAACCTTACAAGCATACTCTACAACACCAACACATCTCAACCTCTCAAATATCTTCCCAACTCCTAGAGATTTGGCATCGAAGACAGGTGCCCTAGGTTGAGGGACAGACATCCTATCCACCATGTGCGTCATCGTCTCCATAAACTACCCAAAGAGAGACTGGAAGGTAGGGTTCTCTACCACAATCAGGTCAAATTGGGGCTCACCAGGCACATGATCTTCTCTTTCCAGAGCCCTCACACCAACACTGGATGTAGCAACACTACTCTCTACAATGTGTTCTTTGTGTTCTCTAGACATCTTTTCTACTCTTCTTGTTCTTGTTGTTGTTGTTGTTCTTCTTCTTCTTCATAAGAAGAAGTCACTATAAGACAGGTTGGAGGACACTAGAATAGACACAAATGCTAGTACTAGGTCCCTGTAGACTCAACAAACCTAAACCTCTGATACTAACCCAAACTATGATGCCCCATCGTGCCACAAGTGAGATTACTCAAAACCAAACACGAAAATAACACTAAGAAAATGGATTACCAGAAAACAAAGGCAATTAAAACTGATTTCATCGAAACACCATAAGCCAAAAACTTATTACATAAGAGTCCACAAAGTCTACCACATGCATCACATAACATATCACATGGTGCTTATGCCGCTGTAGATTGACATTTCTATAATCAACTTGTTGCATAAGATATTGGTTCCACCTGTTGCATAAGATACTGGTTCCACATATATACAATCCAAAAACCTGTATCGATTACATAACCAAAAAACATCTCAAAAACACCCCAAGGACCTGAGTGTACATGGACGACTCTAGGACTCTAACACCAAAAGACTAGTAGCACATGCAACCTTATCAGCTACTATTCTTGCTACTTCTCTTCCTCAGCTGCACGACCTCTACTTCTTTGTGTACAGTCACCTAAAAGATGTGGAAATCCACAAGGTGAGACCAAATGTCCCATCTAGATATATAACTCTCTGCCAACGCTATTAAAGCATAAATAAACTAAGCAAGTAAAACAACATACTAATAGGACATGCAGATTTAGCTAAATGATATGTATATAATTAGTAAAGTAGATTAAACAATATTAGGCAGCTACTATTGAATAGTAGATCAAGTTATGTTCTAAAAATGAATATGAAGAACATGTATAATAGTTGACTTCTCTTACCATCTTATAATTCAAGAAATCAATAAAAAGACAAGGCAAAGACTTAACCAATGTGAGATGTGTGTCACCCTAAGCACATATACTACACAGCTGTATTATGTTTTTTATTTTGCCCTAAGGATTTGAGTCATACCACCCAAATCCAACCGCCCTCATGAAGAGCAACCAATAGTGCTATACAAGGTCCATGGAAGAGCCGAAATCCATGACCCCTCCAACACCTCTTGGTTAGTACAAGAGAACACCGCAGAGACATACCAGTCAATTATGAAAGAGTGACATATGGTCACAATAGGATTAGCTCACACATGGCAGTCCATATAAAACACCTAGCCCACATTGGTACATGTAATGAAGCTAGAATAACAGGCTCACACATGGCCATTCTTAAAATAAGGAGTTGCTCACTCATGTCCATCCATATCACAAGGAGATCGACTCATGAATGACCGTCTCACGCAACCTGTAATTGTGGATGCAAGGAGATAATCGAATTGCACCCCTGGATATTCAAAAATATGTGCTTCGAGTTAAACTTGTTTCACCAATTTAACAAAAAAAATATGACATTGGAATTGGATCTATGGCACAAGCCAAACTACATGATTAGGTTTCAATTGATTAGTTAGCCAATTGGGTGACTTTTTAGCATCAATCAAGTTACAACGTATAAAGCTAAAACAAACTCTACAAGAATAAGGGTGTGTTGCAACTTCAAAAGATATAAAACGTGTAAGGTGGGAACTTATCACACAATCACCACATGATACTCATTGCTCTACCATTCATAAGGCCACCATCAATGTCACACATCACCATGGGATAACAATCCCTTAATCACATCACTTGAGGATATCACCTCTCAGTAGGCATCTAGCCAACACCAGGTCATATGACCTATCACATTAAGCCTTGCATATCATGCCTCATCGATGTGCATAAGGACCACCCTGTATCACATAATCACCACCACAACATACACAATCCATATCATACATACCACATGCAAGGTTAGGGCTTATAAACCAAGAAAAGAGAGGAAGCATTACCCATGATGAACTACTTATGAGAGAGAAAAAAAAGCAAACACAACTCATAACACTTATTTAGGACTACATACTTAGCCGACTTGGGTTTTGTAGATGTACAAGCAATAAGCACTAGGTGGAACACCTCCCACATTCTTGGAATACTTTTAGGGTTAGGGATCATCATAAGGGTTAAGCAACAACTTATCCATACAAAAATACACATGGCTCATACATAGCCCATTCATTACTCATACAAATGCATTGATGAAACATTCAAGCATGTGAATCAACCATCCACTTCATGTATGTTGCGACCACCCCAATACATGGGTCACGGCCGCCATCACCCATAGTGTCACGACTGTGACCAAACTTCTTCATGTCTCTACCACGACCCACCAAAGGGGTGCAATAAGCCTCGACCCTCAAGCAACTAGGTCACAACAACTAGGGTTGGGGTTCAACCACCCAAGGGAGAGCATGTCATGACCCAAAAACAAGGACTCACCGCGACCCATGACAAGAACATGTCTTGACCTCAAAAACCAACCATGTCATGACCAACCAAGGGAGAAGGAAATGTCTCGACCAAAGACATGGTGTATCATGACCCTCAAGGAAGTAGGTGTCATGACCATCAAGGAGGAGGGTGTTACAACCTCTACAAGGTCAGCCATCTCGACCCAAAACCAACATGCCAAAGGATGTCGTGACCGGAAACAAAAACAAGGCATAACACCCACTAAGGGTTGAACCACCACCAAGACCAAGGACCAAATCCAACCCAAGGTTAACCAAGGTCAAAAATAGGGATAAACCATGGCTAAAATAGGAGACAAAATAAGTAAAACCCATCATCACCATGGAGGAGAAACCTCATGTAAAATCAATCATCAAACCCTAAGAGAGACTTCAGGAAACCACCATGAAAAGGAACCTCAACCAGAGAAAAGAGCAAAGATCATCACCACCAAAACTAAACCAAAACTTCATAGAACACAAAAACAGTCGATCATCATGCATGCGACTCAAGCCAAGGTCAAGAAAGGAAAGACAACCACCATGCTCTACAAACACCAAAAATTGGGTACAAAGGAAAAAATAGGGTTTCAAATTACATCCAAACAAAGCATGATCTCAACACCATCCAAGCTCTAAGGTCTATCACCATCTACTAGCATGTTAAGGAATCATTTAGAGAGAGAAGGAACACTCTAGAGGTGGAAAATTACAAGAATACCCCCACAAATGGGTAAGTTGCAATTTGCACCAAAATAAGCATACAAATCACAAACAACATCCAAACAAGATCAAACTAAAGACTTAAGCTCTCCACATGCTCTAAGATCATCCCAAGGGATTAGAGCAAGGTTCTAAACACATCATCAAACTAAAGAAAATAGGGTTACCCCAAAATACAGGTTAGGGTTCTTACATCCTCCATCAATGATTAAAATCTAGCATATTGTGGAGAGAGCATTTCAGAGCTCCAACTAAAATTTTAGATCAATCATTGTTACCAATATAAAGATAAAAATCAAATACGAACTGCTATTTTTTTATCCCGAATACATGGTTGACTGAGTTTGTCCAAGGGGAAATTCGACAGACACCACACTTTGTAAAATTTAAACATATGAAAAGTTTACATAATATCTAAAATTGAGTTCCAGGCTACAATTAAAATTTTAGATCAATTGGATGTACCAATAAAAACATAAAATTCACATACCACCCTGCTATACTTCAATATATATACATTGTCGGCTGAATTTGTCCTAGGGAAACTTGGCCAACAAACAGGTCAGAAAATTCTTATATTTTACAATAATACTAATAATTTAGTTCTCCAAACTATATACAAACTCAAATAAATAATTTTTGTATATAAGATACTAAAAATCATTTAGTAAACCACTATACTTATAAAATTTTATATTCATATGTTACCAAAACCCATATGTTTGGCCAATTAGAAATTTTCAATTCTCAAGCCCTAATTATATGAATCAAAATTGATTATAGCTTCACATTATATTTAAAATATCATAATTAAACTACCATCATTAATCAAGCTTTAAACAATGATCAATCTATTTAAGCAAACAATCATACAAGTAAACTGTATTCAAATGGTTAATTTGAAAATGGTTCGTTACACTTTGGCTATCGTACTAGCTCAAATGGATCTCAACAAGATTATAGATTACCCCCTACTTGTTCATCATTGTTACTTCCATCATGGACAAAATGTTTAAACTTGGTTGTAACAAAATTCTCATGGATATCATGCATGATCACACAAATAATATTGTTCAATATGTCAATGATACCTTCCTTTTCCTCAAACTTGATGATAGCAATATATACTATCTTCATACTTACCATATCATTAGATCTTTCTGTACTTAAATTAATTCCCATAAATCCACGATCTGTGGTATGCATATAAACCCTATTGACATGGACCACTACAAGATAATGCTTAATTGTAAGGAGGAAACATTTCCTATCTTATATATCGGTCTTCCACTTTCTCCCTACAATTTTCCATCAAGTGTTTTGAAACCTATCTGTCAAAATAAACTAACAATTTTAAAGCCCAACACATTTAATATTGATGATCAACTCACTCTCCTCAACTCTTCACCCTAGTTGTCAATTACTTCCTTAGTTGCGTGCCCCCCTCCATTGTGATTTATCATATTGATAAAACTCAAAGTTTTCTATAGGAAAACACCAAAGAAAAATACAAAACACACTTGACCAGTTGGAAACACATTTGCAAACCCAAATCTTTAGGTCTGTGAGGCATGATCAATATCAAGACACATTTACGTAGTCTAGTGCACAAGACCATATCCTCTATTTGTCTAAATCTATGCATAATATAGAAATGCCATGTAATCAGTAAGTACTACCATTCACATAACTACTGACACACTACCAGACAGACAAAATCTCCCCTATTTGAAGATACCAACCATACCGACTATGCCATCCAACACAATATTCAAACCCCACCTCTATTCTTCAATCACACTTAACTCTGGTTTGATCCTTGGCTCAATGGTACCATAATTATCAATACCATAATGTGTCTTGCAATTCCCACCTCAATTTGCAATAACACCACACACGAAGCTCCAATACTCCTATATTATCAATGAGACAACACCCTCTAAAAATGTATCTATATAAATAATCTCAACCATTAAATAACCAAAAAAGATCATATTAATTGGATTTAAGGAAATATACATTCCTCTAATAAAGCCTCCAAGTATTCCTTTGTTCCTCAGAACTATGTCAATTTTTACAAGAGATTGTGGCACAAAAAATGTCCAAGAAAATAAATATACTCATTTGACTAATAGTACACAACACATATCTCATTTTTGCCCATAAACACTCTTGGGTCTTCCATGGACCCTACTTGTGTAAATTATGGTGACCCCATTTGGAAAATTGCTTACATGTGTTCCTCACATGTCTATTTCCCAAATCCAATTCTATCTTTGTTTCAAATTGTAGTGAGGATCCATTGAGTATTAAGTTATAGATCCTTTAATGCCTCTCCGAAAATAGATCCAAACTATAAAATGCCCTACATTTGGATTCCCTTTCTTTCATAACTTTTGGCACATTTGAATAGAATGTGAATTTAGATCTTTTGATAATATGTCTTTCTCGTATCGAAAATATGTGAAGATATACTAACTTTTTAATATCTTTTATATTAATTTTACCTAAAGTTAGACCAGTTCTTCATGATCTGGATCAAGGGCATTCTTACATTAACCAGATTGGAATTGATATTGCATGTGAGGATACTAATTCTCTAGATTAAGTTCATGAAGTCTCTGAAGAAAGCGGATAACTAGTTCAACTTATTTTATTAGTTTCTACGTGAAATTGACTTTCAATGAGGTGTTCTATAGTATCCCTCCTGCATCTATCTAGATTTGGACTTTCAAATTGTGCTTAGTACTTCTTGTACCTTCAAACCTTGTTATCTATCTTTTCTCTATCTATAACTTGATCTAATTTTCAAGGTTGTGATGCCAACTCTTTCTATCAATATAAGCTAGCAACATTGTATAAACAACAATTGAAAGATTGTGCATGGATACTTAGAGATGAAGGCATATTGCAACTAACATGGTTAAGAAAATTATTTGATGAAGAAAGTCCTTAGATCATAATAATGGAGAGAAAATTATATACAACTCTAAGTGATGAGTTGTGTAGAATAATAAGTATCAATCAATATTCATCTTTGAGCATATGTCATGTCTTAACATTGTATATTCCAATGCTTGACATGTAAAATTTTCCATATAAACTGAGTCTATAGGAAGTTCAACTTTTTCAACGGTAATGATAGTTGACATGTGTAGTTTTCCATAAACCATCATTCCATTCACACATGATTTTAAAACCGAGACATGAATATAGGAAGAAAATGACCATAGTGTACAAAATTAGGCAAAAAAACTCCATGTTACAGTTTGAAGGATGTGTCACATGACGACGAATTAAAGAAATTCTACATTTTATAATTTATAAGATACAACTACCACCAATAGATCCTTCTATGGATGAAGTGGTCATTGCTAGCTCCTCCTATGTCCTATGAATACTACCACTTTATTTGCGATTGCTTCAACAACAACTCTCAAGTATAGAAGTGACCATAATTTTTGCATCAATGGTGGGTTGTTGGTTTTCCGATGCTGACAACATAATAATGGTTTGATGCCCTTCACCTCATATGTTGGATGGGTTGGTTGGAGATTCAAGACTGATACTTTAAAAACAACTAAGTGATGCACCATGTTGTCTCAGTCATGCTAGTGTTATATGCTTGTCACTTAGTCGGGGGTTGCCTTTTAATCCTCGACGGACTAAGGATCTAATTTGATTGATGGAATTCATAAAGACTTATTATGATTTTTCTTCAAATTTAAATGCAAAAAAAAATCTCCAAATCATTTTTTAGGTTTGAGGGTCATTGGATCCTTAGCTCACCAACTAGTCTACTTAGGTTATAATATTAGTCATTTTTAACTTGCCATGTTGGGATGCATATTACTTTATTGTCTAGTTTGTTGGTGCATAAAACACATGATGTTTTGTTTTATTTATTACCGGACAAGAAAATATCTAAGTAATAATTGAAGAATAAGGATTGGGGATCATTGGAATAGTGTAAAGGTTCTTTATGGCTAGGTTGAGATAAAGGTGTAGGGTCTCCAAGATGGAATTTAGTATTATTATATAAGAGAATAGAGGAGGATGTTAGACTTATATGCTATAAAATGATATTAAGATAGGAACAACCACAATATATAATGGAACTTATACAAGATTGTGTAACTAGGGTGTGATATATCAACAAATGGTCCACATTTTGGGAGAAATGGTAAAACATATTAGAGTCACGACCATGCATATTGGTAAAAAATGTAGAAAACTACACGAATAAATGTATAGGTGCAAATTATAGAATCCATAATACTAGATAACATATCCCCTTTACATAATCTAGTGTCTTACCTATATCTACATTAAAAGATTATCTTTATATGACTGGCTTGTTGGATTTCACATTTGGCTTTCATGTTTTCCCACAAACATGGTGGTGACTCGATTTCCCAACCTTGTTCTCTCTCTGCCTGCATTTGCAAAGGTATCACTCCCTTAGTTTTTAGAAACAAAAACAAGTAATTTGAATATCATATGAACAATGCCCACCTTGTTTTTATATACTCCATCAATAGGTATTTTGTGGTTAGGCTTACTCGACCCAAGGTAGTACTACAATAGTTAACATGTTAGGAATCTTTCATGGGTTGGACAAGAGCGAGAAAAAACATGTTTATGAAGCCAATGCTGATCTTTAGGGCATTGTTCATCCTCAAAGATCTACTAGAACCTTAGACTATAGGCTTGGGCATTACATCATATTGATGCTAGCTATATGATATCTTTACATGATAAGTAGTTCTAAAATACGTCTTTATAGTATTTATAATCATTGTATTCAATCATAAGATGTATTGTTTTGTTAGTTTATTACCAAACATATTTTTCTATAATATAATAGATTTCTATATTTATCATATAAACTATGTATATTATATGCATTAGATAAGTTTGAGATTATTTAACTACTATGAATACCATATATATGGTTTTGCATCACTTTATTTAGCTAAAGAGAAAAGGAGAGATGATATTAGAATTAATAGGCAATTATGTTGTGAGAAAAGTTAGGTAGAAATAAAAAATCATGTTGAAACTTGTCCCATCGAATTTCATACCATATACAATGTTAGGAAAAGAAGTAGATCACCCAAAATAGAAGTAAAATATAAAAGTAATATAGTAAGTTCTTCTCAGTATTAGGAACATGAACGCTACCACATGATCATTCTTGAAGTCACGTTAAAGAAACCATATTCCCCACCTCTATTGACCTTGGTTGTGCTAAATTCCCAACCTTAACAACTACATTAGACACACAAGGCCCAATTCACTGTTAAACAATGAACTGAGTGAAAACTTTATATGACCATTTGTATATAGTAAGACACGGCCATTATGTAATTTTTAAAAATAAAAGAGAAATTTATATTTATCCCACTTGTGGCCTTTCATAAAGTCTTATTATAATACACAAGGACTTTGTAATTTTTTTATAAAGTGCATCATATTCCTTATCTCGCACCAATACCTTATTAGAATTAAAGACTAGTTTGAAATGAAAATTATTAAAAAATTATAAACAACAACTCCTACATACTTTAGTATATAATATATATTAGAATAGGAGGATCATTTGTAATTTTAAAAATGGAAGAAATAATTGCAGATGAAAATCTCTCTATGATTCGTTATATAGTATAGATGCATACTCATACACATGTTGACCGTTACTATATTTTATGATTTCCATAGATATGTCAATAAATTATGATGTTATCTTATTCTATGGATCTAATCATGGTTTCATCACTTTATACATAGCATCTTTTCCATTCCCATACTTGATTTTTGGTATAGGTTGCAATATTTGTACAATGTTTGTCTCTTTTCTGTGAATATCATAGTTGTATTTTTTGTTCTTAAATGCATTAATATGGTTGTTCATTGATTCACCATCATGCGTGGCATGCTCAGTTGTTGTCATAGTTAGGTGGGTTCGCTTCCATGTAACTTTAAGATGCTTAAGAGAAAACTACAAGTATATTTATTTCCCTTTTGAATAGTTATTGGCCTATGCACATAATAGAGAATACAAATCATTTAGGTTAATTACTTTACAGTTTGGATCATAAAAAGAAACAAGCCAAGCTAAAGAGTTTAAAATAAACATTCTTAGTCACAAGTCACAAATAGAGAAGAATGAATATTGCCCAAATGCATTCATTGTTCTCCATCATTTTTGATAAACAAACATACATTGGAAGTAAATGTTAGATAAATAACACATGGATAAAATACTCTTTTATCTTACTCTTAAGTATGAAAAGAAGGTTACAGATACAAAAGAATCCAATGATCTCACCAAATTACTTTTGAATAAGCTGATTGGAAACCTTTAGACATTTGAAGTAAATCTCAAGTACATATATAATTGAGAAGAGAAGGATTAACTGAAGAAGAAAAGAAGCTATTTAAACTCAAGAAGAAGAGGAAGGAAAAGACCAAGAAAGCACACAAATAAGCTTGGGATGCAACCACATTGAGAAACTCAATGGAGAAGAAGACTTTGAGTGATTGAAACATGGGGTCTCAATGCCTCATGTTAAACAATGACCAAGGGAAATTCCAAGAAGATTATGGAACTAATCAACATGTCAAGAAGAAATTATTCATAACCCAAATCTAAATATGTAGATGGTTATTCAACATTTCTTTCTACATGGTAGATCTAGTGAGGAGTCGAATGAGTTAAATATTTTATATCTTTCTAGATATAAACTCAATGACATGAACTTGATACATAATGGTAGATTATAATATTGGTATGTATGCCCAAAGAACCAATGATATGATGATTGTAATGGCATATCTTGTAAATGATTTGATTAATATTAAAGGAAATCTTCCAATTTATTCTATTTTATTCAGTTATGAGATAATTATGTAACATAATAAATGTCTAAGGATTGATGTTACTCGATGATATATGTCTTCAAGTTGAGGACTTAAACAATGAGATCATATGTATGCTAAGAGTGCATACATTCTTGTTATGTCCCTAGTAGGATGTTATCATGAAAGAAAATTAGACAACACTAATACACAAGACTGGAATGTATGTTGGTTGATGAAAAAATTTCATTAGTCATGATATGTGTTATCAAACCAAGCATATAGGTTCTTATTAGAAAACAATGTACCAGAAAGACCCACCTTGAGAGTGATGCATGCAAACCATGATTGGTAGTCAAAATCATATCTCATAGTGATGGTGGTGATTGTGGTTCTTAGACTTGAAATCACTACACTCATCACATGTTGTTGGATGTAGTTTGACATCATCCATCGTGACCTTGAGTAAGGGTTGGCATAAAGGTGGTGCTTTGGTGCATTGTGACACATGGGGATGACTGCGAGTGATGTAGATGGGATTTGACATGTGAGACTGAGAAATACATGGCCATTCTCATGTGAATCAATGTGTGGTATTTAGTTCACATGTATCTCAGCCAGTCAACTCAAGTTTAAGGAACATGGATTGAACGTTGAAGAAGATGACAATTCCATGCCTCAGGTTCAATCTGCATATCAAAGACAAAGGAACTATACAATCATTATAATACCAATAACAGATTATAGGTTGAAATTGTTCTCCAACATTCCAATTACTTGGGTAGCAATGATGTCTTGCTAGATACCACTTATTGCTTGTGATGTCATAAGTTGGTTATGGACATTCACTACCAATGTAACTTGGAACCTATAGGGTCACACACATAGGATACAACTGGAATAGAAGTTTATTCATGAATGATGTTTAACTTGATTATTAAAGTGTTGGTATTCAATTTAAACAACAATGGTTGGAAATTGACTGATTGGATTGTAAACTGACTGGTTCAAGTGTTGAACCGATCGGTTAAAGTGTTAGGTCAATTTAAACTAGCATTGGCAATCATAATTATGAAAGGACTGGTTCAAAAAGTGAATAGATCATCTCAAATCAAAGAATTGACTGGTTCAGGTCATGAACTGACCATTTTGTTGATCAATAAGATTGGTACAAGGATTGATTCTGATGTCATGTTGTGCATTAATTAAATATTAATTGCCAATACTATTCCAAATAGGAAACATTGTGAAATGACCGATTCAAAAGTTGAATCGAGGCTCACATGTGAACCAACTGGTTCAACTTTCACAGGTCATAAAATTCAAAAAATTACATCCTTTTAACTTCCACTCAGGCTAGAACTCTGGACCCTGCCCCTTCTATAAATAGAGGGGTATTTGAGGTTTTTTAGAGACATAGTAATAATCTCTAAAAATTATTGTCTTGTCATAGTTGTTGTAATGTGAGAATCCAAGAAAGTTCTACTCATCAAAGAGAGAAAGAACAAGATAGAGATAATTGAGAGAGCAAGTTGATGCTATCACATTGACTAGAAGGGACAACTCCTTGTCCATTTGTCTAGAATGACAAGAGTTCCCGATGGTCCACCTACTACTACAAAGGTGAGGAGACCGTTGCCACCTGCTAGGATGACATAGTTAATTGTCACCCATGGTGATCAACCAGGAGGCTGCTGCTGACATCCATCCATGTACAACTTGAAGAAAGGAGCACACTGCAACAAGGGATTGTCACTGGACTTGCTGCAGGATCAGGTATAAATCTTACAACCCTCTTTCCCATTACATAGTTGTTGATGCGATCTACTATCTAAGGAGAATATGGTAGTGATTTTTTTATTTCTGCTATCATATATGAAGCCATATTGCCCTACATATAAATATATACACAACAATATATATAAATTTGTAGATACTTTATATGAGTAGTCTAAAAACCTTTCTTGTGAGTTTGATGGCCTTAAAGTTTCTCCAAATGTATATGATGTAGTATCTACTCACAAATATAGAAATTATTCTCTTGAGTGTGATAATACTTGCCTTGCTAGTCGAAATATTATTTTGTTAGAAAAGTTCCATGATTACCAATATTGGTGTATTATGTTTAAACATGTGGTTTTATATCACATCATCAATGAATGAACAACCTATCCACTAGACTAGTTATTATTGTGACCACTATATGTGATATTATGAGTGATACAAATCCCTTAACATGTTATTTCCAAACTCCTTTAGTGGCATTATGAACTAGATACCTCCCTCGCATGATACAATGAAGTAGTTGTGAGTGCTATTTCTTACAAACCAAAGGATCACCCATCCAACAAAAGGTGTATCAACACTTTTGTCAGACATTTCACTCACCCAATATCCAAAAGCCTTTTATCTTTTTGCTACCAATTTGGAAATATTTTTAATAATGCCACTTAGGGAAGGGTGTGGCATCTCTGGACTTTTAAAAACTTAATCAAGCATGTGACATCCTAACTTAAACCTTCACCTAAGAAATAATCCAAATTACATACAATTGCAACTAGGTATATAGAAAGGAAGTTAGACTAAATCAAAAGGAAAACTCCATCAATATGTATTGATGTAGAAAAACAAGTAGTATGTACACATGAACAAGAACAAACCACAACCATAAGTTTACAATTAAACATATAATTACAAGATGTATTATTACAAATTTTGATATTGTACATTGAATGATGAACTTTTGAAAATGCACTTACTACATCAACAACATGACCTTCTAGTTAGTAGGTTCAAATGTACATAAACCAATCACACAACTCCAATCATTTATCAAGCATTATCATGTCCATTTTATAACATCACCCAATATAATTAAATGTGGTAAATATGAAAACAAAATCAACGAAAATATTAAGCCTCTTTATGTAATATGACTTGGCAATATATATATATATATGTATGTTTATACTAATATATATATATATGTATGCATATATACTAATATATATATATATATATATATATATATATATATATATATCAAAGAATTTATGAGGTGAACATACTTATTTACAAAATATAGAACACATATTATATCATGCATTTTTATTATATCATGCACACACTTACCACCTTAGGGAATAATGTGTTACATGTCTTACTATAAAATGTGATATTTTAAGGCCTTATCATCTCCTACGAAAGAATAAGACCATTCTAAAAAATGATATCTTACCAAAGATTTAGACCACTCAACCAATTTTCATACCAAAGAGAATATGTGTTTACAAACAACAAAACAAGATATATCATGTTTAGTGTGTTTAAATCTATATATAGAGAAATCAAGAAAACTATCATACAAGAATATTTATTTTATCTAATATAATTTGCCAAGTCTTTTGTACATATATAATATATCCATACTACACAATATGCCTAGTAAGAGGTAAAGCATACCTTGAATTAAGATGAGCTAAACATAATTCCTAATTCAACTAACCGATCAACCCCTAATTTAGTAATATTATACTTTTTTTATTACGTTCTCTTTATTATAAATCCTAGTTAGATCTATGTAAAGGTTTACGTTAGTTTATTTTTATATTCCCTTAACTACTTATCTTATTATCTTTGAATTCAAATACTTATGTTCACTTCCCTATTAATAGTTTGACATGATCATTAGATCCATATTCATTACACATATTATAAGATCATATTAGGGTTTTTTATCACATGAGGAGTCATAATCATCCGATAACATATATTAGATGCATGTTCATGGTATCAAAATTTCAGGTTATCTTACATATATACTAATATGACATTATATTGAAATTTCCATCATTTACTGTCAATTAACACAGTTGTTGCATTTTTATGTAGGTTTATTGCTCTAATCATCTATATGAAGCAAAACATATTACTTTGTTTATTGACACTAGTATTACATACATTTAATGCATAGTAATAATTTATGGTGTTACTTGTGTATTTTTAGAGTTTTTGATAATCAAATGTTATGTATTACATATGAGATTAACATTACATTTTATGCATCATATACATTAGAAAAGATTGATTAGAAGGTTCCATACTGTTCTACTTATTGACCCCAAATTATGATACTTGTTTCATGATTTTAGGATGAACATGTCATTTGTTATGTTTTTTTAAGATCTAAAATTTTGGAAATTGAAAACCATGTACCTATGTAAGGCCTCCATTTCATACTTATGAGTTGTGTTTCACTCCTTTAGACTGTCTAGTTTCTGGCCTCTGGACCCAATTCAAATCATTGAACCCATATTCCTCTCTATCGTGGCATTTATGCCTCTCCCATCTGACACATGGCTCTTTTCTTGCATGGATGACTACCACTACTATATAGAAATTAGGATTGCAATTGTAGTTATTCTATCAATCCTCATACTTGGTTGTTGCTTTCATGATCTTCTATGGCTTTTCCCCATGGCTAGAAGAGCTCATCGCGGTCTGCCTTTTGTGCACTAGAGCAAAAGAGTTGCAACACCACTACTCACTAGATATTTAAGATGATGCAACATGACACCCAGGAGGACCTTTGGGAAGTGGCATAGCCACATGTGGGCACGGGAGGGAACCTGCCCTACTCGTTCCCAACAAAAAATGGTAAAATTCTATGGTAGATTTTGCAATTTTAGAACATCCTGTGAGAGTGCCCCCTCTTTTCGGCCGTGAGAGTGGGCATGCGTTGTGCAAAGAACAAATGGACAGATATACGATGGAATTATACCTTTGAACTTCTATTGGATAATTACATTAATAAAAGGTCAATTCTTTTTATAAAAATACTAGAATACAAATGAAAATAGGGGAAGAATTCTTTTCAGCTTTCAGGGCAAACTTTGTATTCTTAGTTCCAAAAGAACAATTGCACAATGCATAGCCACACCATCATCTTTTTTGTTTTGATCAAAAATGCCAGACAACCAGTCACAGAGAGAGAGCATTGTGTTTCTCATTCAGAATGAATAATCACACAACCTAAGAAGAGTGCATCATCCTTCTTGTTTGTAGAGAACAACTGCACAACTCCAAGGAGAGAGCTTCTTATTTCTCGTTTGGGAATACATCCACACAATCATAGGCTCCTACACACAACAACACAAGCCTTTGCGATAAAATTGAATACTTCTCTTCTCATCTAGTTTTTGACCATCACATACTCTCTAGAAAGCTCTCACTTTCAATATTGGTTGCTTCTCTATCGTTGGATTAGTACAAATTAATTACATATCCTAGTTGTACGCAAAGTTTCACTACTACCTTCTATTGCATCTGAATTTGAAGATCTTTTCCCCAATTTCCATCTTTCTTTTGTGAAACCCAAAGATAATTTTTTTTCATCTTGAGGTATCATTTATGTTTCTTCCAATTATTTTTACATTATAATTGTCATTTAATCAGTTTAGTTGTCAAGTTTATATAATACCTTGAATATAGAGTGCATAATTTCCTCAAATACAAACTTATTATGTTACAAATACTTAATTATAATGGAGAGATTTCTCATAAGAAATAAACCGCATGAATGAACCCCCATGAGAATCCTATTTGAAACCATGAAGTACATGTGTTGTGTCCATCAATCATCCAATGAGTTGAACTGAATCCATAAGAATTAATTTTTGATCCACGATTGAGGCCAAACATAACAAGCTATTGTACAAATATTTGGGACACCATCTGTTGATCTTACTTATAGAATGGTCCTCATCAACCTAAAGCTCATAATTTCCCCTAAACATAGTTTGGAATTTTTTTTTGTTGATTTAATCCATTGTGGTTTGATGACTATCCAAACTGGCTAGTGTATAGCACAGAAAAATACGGCATATTGCCTCTATTGTTATCTCTTTTCAAAAATTGGTCATGATCCTACTTTTTTTAGTAGAGGATACACATATTGGAAGGGAAAAAATGGTTTTGAAAAGCTTGATGGTAATTCTTTGAGTGCTCATAACAATGCTCATATATTGTATAATGGCAACATTGATGTTTCATTGTCTAAATAAGATAAAGAAGTCAAAAGGGAACATCATACACAATTGGAGGTACCAATTGATTGTGTTTGTATCTTTTAAAAAAGGATTAGTTTTCTGTGGCCATAGTGAAGGTTCAGATTCATTGAGTAGAGGTAACTTTCTAGAGTTGTTGTAGTTTCTCTCTTCCCACAATGAGAATATTAACAAATTTGTTTTAGAGAATGCTCCTAGAAATTTAAAGTTGACTTATCCTAATATACAAAAAGATCTTTGCCATGTAATTTCTATTGAAATAAGAGATAAAATAGTAAAAGAAATTGGAAATGTCGAGTTTATGATTTTAGTTGAGGAAGCCTGAGATGTTTCCATGAAAGAACAAATGGCCATCATGTTACGATATGTCAATGCATAAGGAGAGGTTATTGAACGCTTTGCGGGAATCATATGTGTAGCAGATACATCTTCTATTTTGCTGAAGTCCACTATTGATTCCTTTTTTGTGCAAAAAAACTCAGTATTTAACAAATACGAGAGCAAGGATATGATGGTGCAACTATCATGGATGAAGAATTTAATGGAATGAAAAGTCTAATTCTGAGAGAAAACAATTCAACTTACTATATTCATTGTTTTTCTCATCTGCTTTAGTTAGCTCTTGTTACAGTAGTAGAAAGACATGCACTAGCATCATTATTTGAGTCAATTTCAAATATTTTGCAAATCATAGGTGACTCATGTAAGTGACATGATTCTCTTTGAGTAAAATAAGTGGAAAGATTAAATGTTGAATTAAACAATGAGAAAATCAGT
Organism: Alisma plantago-aquatica; assembly: GCA_963693085.1. Classification (NCBI taxonomy): domain Eukaryota; kingdom Viridiplantae; phylum Streptophyta; class Magnoliopsida; order Alismatales; family Alismataceae; genus Alisma; species Alisma plantago-aquatica. Next base: position 846,245,953 of record OY856413.1, read on the forward strand.
ACATGTACATGATTAAAACAAGTACTTGGTATTAAAAGAGAAATTGAAAAATGATGCAATTCTCACTACACATCTTTACTAAATTGTATCGCTTTATTTCCTTCCAGTGTTTATATTTTGGATATTATAATTGATGATGAAAAATATGCAAAAGAAAGAGGCCTTACAAGTGTAGTTTCTAATCAAGTTCAACGATTTGAGTTTTTCTTCCTATTGCATCTGATGAAACTTATTCTATGTAAAATGCATGACTTATTACAAGCTTTGTAAAGGAACAATCAAACTATTATGAACATTATGACATTAGTAAATTTATGCAAGGAACAACTATGTTCTTTGAGAATAGAAGATGACCAATGGGAGATCTTTATTCAAATAGTAGTTGACTTGTGCATGAATCACACGATAAATATGCCTAACATGGATGAAGTATTTGTAGCACATGGAGATAAAGAAGAAAATTTTAAAAAGGTTACAAATGTACATCATTATCAGTCTGATACTTTCAAAACCATAATTGATTGGATGAAAATAGAAATGGATGATCATTTTAGTGAGACTAATACAAAGTTTCTTCTAGGTGTTTCATGTCTTCACCCAAGTGACAAGTTTAGATCTTTTAACAAACATAAAGTGATTCAACTTGCACAATTTTATCCTTTTGATTTTTTTGAGGTTGATATTTAAAAGTTTGATATGAAACTTGATACTTATATTCTAGATGTCCAGACTTCTGATTTATCACATCTAAAAAGAATTGACAATCTTGCACTAAAGCTAGTGGAGTTGAAGAAAGTTTAAGATCTTCCTCTAGTGTTCAAGCTTACAAAATTATCACTACTTCTACTCTTTGTGACAACATCAGTAGAATGATTTTTTTTCAACTATGAAGATCGTAAAGAATTGACTGTGCAATAAGATGGAGGATAATTGGCTTAATGATTGTCTTATTCCTTACAGTGAAAAGGAATGTTTTTCTTCAGTTAGCAATGAGATAATCATAAAATGATTTCAAGGAATGTCTAGTCGTCGTGGTCAAGTCTAGAACACTTGGTATAATTATCTTATGTTTATTCTTTTATTTGTAAACAATATAAATGTTTGTCAACATTTTATCTTATACAATTATTTTACACTATTATATTCACATATTTATTTGGATTTATATTCATGTGGTGACCCCCTTAGAAAAAAGTCATGGCTTTGCCACTGCCTCTAGGAACCCACTTGTATCCTCCATTTGTGATGAGATCCACTCCACTCAGCCCCCTAACTCCATTTATTACTCTAACAAGATCCACCTCATCGACCACCTTCTACTCTTCGAAGCTCCAAGTGTGATCTTCCGTCCTCTCAGTGAGATGTCAAGGATTGATTTTTTCTACAAAATCCTTCTTCTAAGACACCTACTCTTCTCTATGTATCCTCTCACCCCAACAAAAAATTGAGTGGAGATGCAACAAGGATGATGATAAGGAAATCTCAATACAAACACAATACAAGATCACACGAATTGTTATGTTCGAAGTTTCAAAAACCACATGATGGTAAGTCCTTCAAGACATTGTAGGAAATGATAAAATGATTAGGGAAACTTTTTGAAAAAGGAGGACCACCTACCCCTCAATTTTTCAGATGGGTTGTAAGGAGAACCTTATGGTGCTTCACAAAATCCAATTCTTCTTGCTATCTCCTCTAATGAAGAAGAAGTTTTTTCTAAAACTCATTAACCCACATATTTTCATTATTATGTTCATTCTGCATCTCTTAATCATTATTGGTGGCTGCAAAGTAGAGAGATCATCATTCATTTTTTTTTGACACGTATGACTAAGTAAAGGACAAAGAAGATAAAAATCACCATGAATGAATATCCTCCCAACAAATGTGGGAACATCACATGCACTGAGATAAAAGGTGACGACGAGATACATTAACAACTCTAAAATCAATTATCAATGCAAAGTTTCCAGGTTATAAAGCTTGAGTGGGGCCTAAGTGACTCCCATTCTAACACAATTAATGATCAAGCTAGATTGATTTTAAATAGAATGAAACTCTAATTGGATGCATAATAAACACTAACCAACCATCCACAAATCAGAGTTCATCTTAACTGTCGTCATGTGAGATCTTAGACTGAAGATTAGCGGATCAGTTATCAAGGTACATATACATTATGCATGCCTTAATCAAAAGTACTCATAAATCATGTAGAATAATTAAACTACACATATTGAAATTTAAGATTGGAAGGCCACTTGGAAAAGGTGCACGTGAATTAGAGGTCAATTGTAGAAGTTTGTCATGGAGTCCTAAGTATTGGTGACAAGCATATATTTTACAGTTCCCTTGAGACAGTGAACAATCACTTATCAACATTCTAGTTAGTAAAAATAAACATGCCTAAATGTTGTCATATTAACCCAGATATTATATTTGTAAAAATTAAGATCAAATTACACTACATTAGGTCGTTCTAGGTCAAATCAGGTTTCATTGGGTCAATTAGTATTTATATCAATAATAAAATAAATGATAAGTCAAGGCGATGGTCGTGCAATTGTGATCTTCAATTTTTTCGCATACAACAACAGTGAAAGTATACAAAATTAAGAGTAAAATAATAGATACTATTCTTGTCCTTATCCTTTTTCAAGCTTCCATTATATGTTGGGATGTGATGTAATTCACATAGATAGTCATGTATTTTCCTGAGAGTATCAACTTATATCATCATTGTAGCGTCCCAAAATTTGAGGCCTCGGATAAAAATGATCTGATAAGGGATGATTAGACTACCTATATCACCAAGGTGCGCCTCTATTTTTGGGGCCCAAGGAAGTTGATATTGGATTACACGTGAGTGAGGATAAAGCACACAGTTAGGACTAGTGGTGGTCTGTGGGGCCATTCGTCATTCTTGAAACTTTATGAGAGCCTTGGGCAGTGGGCCCTGATGTTACAAATGGTATCAAAGCCAATTCCCCACTAGTAGGTGGGGCCCACATAGGCATGTGGCATGCTATTCTTAAGCCGTGCAATCTAGGAAAGTTGGAAATGGCTATCTGCTGAGACAAGATGGAGCCACCCTTGCGCTGGTAGTTGTGGATGGGAGCTGGGTGTCTTTGGGCTATTATGGGTCTGCACTAAAATGGGATAGAGATTATGAGGCCATATAGTTGAGTCTTTACGAGGACGTCAAAGTGTAAGTGGGGGAGATTATAACGTCCCATGATTTGAGGCCTCAGATAAAAATAATCTTATAAGGGATGATTCGACTACCCATATCACCAAGGTGCACCTTCTTTTCTGGAAGTCCATCACTAAAGAACTCCATAGTTAAGCATGCTCAAATTGGAGTAGTACTAGGATGGGTGACTAGTAGGGAAGTTAATCTTGGCTTGCATGTGAGTGAGAAAAAACACACAGTTAAGGCTAGTAGTGGGTCTATAGGGCCAGTCATCATTCCTGAAACTCTACTAGATCCTTGAGCAGTGGGCACGGACATTACAATCATCCTATATGTGTATACTTTTGAAAATAAGATGTAGTTACAATAGGTTGACCACTAATTGTGGTTTTTCCTTACATAATTGAGTCATGTTAGCATGCATCCCTCAATGTGGTTAAGTTAGGTGCACTGACTACATCACACAACATATGTTATAAGCAAAGACCACATCCACACATGATATGTTTGTTGTGGATTGTTTTGTCTGAGTTGGCTAGTGTTATGGAACCCATGTACACTCTAACCGTACAGGACAGACCATTGGCATACATGCACCCCATTATCAATTGCTTGCTATCTATTTTTTTAAATAATATTTGATTGAAAATTTAGTGGATGAAAAGCCATACAATAGAGTTCATACATTTTATCAATGATTCCTTGAACTTCCACAAGTATGGTATAGTTAAGGAAATCCTATAGATATGAATCACTTGATTTGTTAGATCAACCATTAGTCAAATATCTCACATGTGCACCCATAATAGGTTGTGGTAGATCCTCATTGAGATCAAACATTCATGTAGGCTATGCATGCACCTCTAAGGGAGCACATAATGGCTACTTGGTATTGGTATGTAACTTGTAGTAGTAGGGGTAAGGCAATAACGCAAACTAAGGTACAAAATTTGTACACAATGGTTTTAAATATCATGCATGTGAACCTCAATATATATATGTACCATAGAGTTTATTTAATGTGTCCACAAAAGGAATATTATATCAAGAATCACCCCTTTAAAATAGTAGTAGTCTGGGGAAACTTTATAGAATGACCCATTATACAATCAAAGTTCTATGGTTGCTAGTGCAACAATTTTATGTCTAAAATATGAATTAAAGAATGATAAATCAATGTGCATGCAAAAATATATTGATTGATTGCTATGGTGAGAACTTATAATTTGACATAAATATGAATCTAACATGAGAAACATGATGTGACATCACAACTAAAATTATAACTAACACTTACATGAATTGAAAGAGAAACCCCCAAATTAAATCTACTACTAGAGGGGAAAATATCATGGTGTTGGCTTTCTATGAAGAAACAAACCCACAATGACTCAACAACCTAGAAGGATCCATGATTCAAAATAAGAAACTCAAAACCATAACCACAATCACCAAAAGAAAAGTTATAACATCAACCACGAGTACATGTTCTTTCTTAAAAGTGGGATGGAGGGGGTAATGATGACTTAGACTAGAAGCAAAGTGACGAAAGTGACAACAACTATAGAGGAGGAAGTGAAAACATTAGTAAGGGTGGAAGTTATGACTACGGTAGTAGAGAAACAAGAAGGAAAAACAATGGTAGCAACAATAGAGGCATGATCGATGGTGGCGACAACATCAACAAAGGAAGAAGAGACAACTACGACAACATTAAATGCAGAATTCATGGACAAACCAAAAATGGAGATGCAAGTGACGATGGAATGCAACAACAACATCAGTGGTAGTAAAATCCTAGGTCAAAATATCTAGAGCCCCAAGCTCCCCACAACTCGTGCTTGATGAGATTAGTAAGAAGTGGAAAGGTCTATTTCATAGGGTTAATAAAACCCCTAGAACATTGGTTATCCACCTAAAACTACTAAGACACGTCAATTTTTCAAACATAACAATTTACTAAAAGAGTTCACTTAAGTATATCTCGTAATGACATTAAGCTCAGATATGTTGAAGACCACCATTGACTTAACATTTGTCAACTACTTTCTAAGTGTATTTGATAAAGTAAATACAATGTCCAAATTGATGCTTGGTGTAGTGTTGCGTCCCATGAGTCCTAGTGGGTTGTGAAATCCCTCGTTCGACGAGGGAGTCCACATCCTAGCCAAACATGGTTTAGGAAACCATGACCTATAAACTCCTATTAGTATATGATATGAGAGGACTCTGCTAAGGCATGCAATCCTATCTTCTCATTTTTGTATCTAAGGTTTGAGAAAACCCTAAGAGAGAAACTAAAGAGAGATAGAGATGATGAGGAGGAGACTAGCATCTTTAGTCCATCTTCCAGTGCTCACATGGATACCACAGAGATGAGTTCACTAAACAAGTTTGTTTCATATGAGTGAGTTCATCAACAACATGCATTTTGAGGAGAAGGAAGTGGAAAAGTCTTGTTCCATGAAAAGGTGTTTGTCATGGAGAAACACATCTCGCATCATGGCGTCAACCTACAAAATAATGTATTTTGCATGACATCAATATAAAAAGTGGTGCATTCCAATAAAGGCAAATTGGGGATCCAATATGGAGTCACTTGGGACACCTTTATAACCTTGTGGTTTGTTCCCATCTATTATAGAAAGAGATGCTACACCATAGATAATCATTCTTATAATCTGGCATTCCACCATAATAAATTAGGATTACTTACACAAATAGAGGCAAGTTTCATTCTGTCTGAGACACTAAAAACAAGTTCTAATTTATGAGATTATAAAGCAACATAGATTGGGTGGTCCAGAGGTACACCAAATAGATCGTGTGAATCATTGGAACCTCTACTCAAATAAGGTATACACATATATCTCTAATCCTGTATCAATGATTTACATGGATTCCGCTCAAAGGACTCTCTAAATTTTTTTATTCCCACTATCTTTTGTTCCTAATAACCCAACATTAACTATTCCTCAGTGGTCAAAAATTTGAGTGATATGAATACATATCTATAGGCGGTGACCCATATGAGGAAAGAGATTCTCTTTAAAGAATTGTGTTTGACTTACCTCTAAGCATTTTCTGAGAGACAGAGTGGTAGATCAGATTCCTTTTATTTTAAGGGCCTATTTCATTGATTGATTATGGGTCGAATTATCCATGGTGAATCCACTAGGTATGTGGTAAGGAGGTGAGTATGACTCACTAAGTTGGGAGAACATCTAGATAATGCTTTTTCTGGTTGTATCCAAAATGTATTGGGGTCTTATGATAACTTTTGGACAACACTCTAACATGAGCATAGTTTTTTGTACTAATTAACTATGTGATCCTAGGTTCTCCATCTTGGTGTTGTTGAGACTGAAGTGGCCTCATGGATCAGATTGAACTCATTGGTGGGTTTTTTAGAAAGGTAGACTTACCAAAATTGAAGAGATTTAGCATTAATTTGAAGTTATTTTGGGTTTGTAAAGGGAAGGATTTACTAAAATGAGAAAACAAAGAAACATTTTAACATACTACAAGTTTGGATATGGACTGTACCAATGTCAAAATTTTGCCAATAATTCAATGTTATTTTGGGTTTTGAATAAGATTATTTAACACAATACAAACGAAGATTATTGTTTGAATATACATTGAATTTTGAAGAACGATTATAGAGAATTTGAAATCCCAAAAATATTGTGATATTATTTTTGGGTTGTGAAGATGGTTTATTGAATTTGAAAAATTTTCAAAATTTTTAACCAAAAAATCTACCAAATCTTATAGTTTTAGTAGCATATAGAAATTAATTTGGGTTTTACAAAATGGTTTATCGAACTAAAAAAATCAACATTTTTGTACCAAATGTTTGGCAGTGTGTGACATGATGTTGGCTTTTGAGAGATGGGTTGTACCAAAAGTCCGATTGTATTACATCTTCAACATTATTTGGGTTTTGAAAATGGATTTTTACCATGTCAAACTTTGATGGTATCAGGATACTATTTTGGGTATGGAAGAAGATTATTACTAAAAACTCAAAATTTCAACATCATTTCAACAAAAATCTAGACTTTGAGAAATGATAGTTACAAAAAGGTCAAAATTTTGAAAAAAAAAAATTATGCTACTTTGTGGTTCCAAAGAAGGATTGTTACCAACATGTAAAAACTAGGCAAAATTTTGAGCTATTTTGTGTTTCAATATACTTAGACAAGATCATACAAGTTTGTAATTCAAAACACGCATGATTTAGAGACAAACAAAAGTTGTACATAGAGGTCACATCCATTTGCAACTTGGATTAGATGAAGGCATCTTGTAGTCTACGTGGGTGCACTGTAGGGTGCTCCCTTAGCTTGAATTTTGATCATCAGACACCCACTACAACTTCTTGAAAGTTTCAAGGTGAAAATTAGAAATATACATGGTGCATCCTGACATTACACTTCTTAAAATAGGAGTGATCCCAAACTTGAGGGAGCGACCTAATGACAACATGGACTCTAGGTATTTGGACATAGCGCATATAACCCCTTCTCAAAATCAAAGGTAGACAAAACACATACCATAGCGGGAGCATCCTCTTGGGATGCCCATGTGTGCATTGACAAACTCATTATGGAAAGATAAAAAAGCATGATCATTACAACATTTCGGGTGGGGCGTGTCATGAAGCTGTGACCTCCTTGGTGTTAGGAGTGGAACCAGAATTTGGACCGTGAAGGGCCATGATCATGTAAAGACAACACACTATAAAAATATATAGTTCTAGTAAAGTTTAATATTTAAAAGGAGCTTCTAAAGAACACATGATAAATCTAGGATGTGAATTCTAGGTGTATCTTATACTTTATATCAATTTTAATTCTGTCTATCAAATGGAACTTATATACATTTATTTTATACAATTTTGTGTGTGTTCTGATTCTTTTTAAAATTAATAAATAAACATCATCATCTAATCTACAACCCAACCATATTTGGATAAGCTACATGGATCCTTCTTTTTCAACCAACTATCTCATGAGTTTATACATATTTTAAAATAGATATTTATAAAATTATTTATTTTTATGCATGTTTGTTCAAGATTAAAAGCTAAAATATCAATTATGAATTCTATGAAAAATGTAAGCGTGTAATTGATTTACAATTTTGATCATATACTTACAAAAAATATGTTTTTAATAAAGTAGAATGTGCTCGACTAGTATTAAATAAAAACTTGTTATACATATGAAAAAATAACCAATCATACTTTGATGTTAGACTTTATAAAGATAGATATTATATACAATTCTGAAACTTGGTATTCTTTGAAACATGATGTTATTCTCAATTAAATATCTAAAAAAGTTCTTATGTTTCTACACATGCACATTTTAATCATAATGTTTTTCATAAAATGTAAACACTAAAAGCATTCTCTTACTATTTTTATATTATATTGTTGGACTTGAGTATATTACTTTAACATTTACATGTACTTAACAAAGTCCACATGCAATTCATTAAAAATAGTATTCAATGATTATGTACAATACTATATATCATAGATATATAGAGTATGTATGACTTTAAAATTTGATGTTATATTTTTAAACATGATAACACATTTGAGGAAATTATTAAAAAATAATTTTAAAACTTTTCTTGATGCAAGGTGCATCTATGTAATACTTCAACTCAAACTATTTCTAGCAACTTGCATTTAAAGAAAAAAAAACTAAGTATCCATTTAGGAATAGCTAGAGTGGTCAACACGAATGGGATTTTCTACGAAAAACATCATCCAATGAAGTAATTTATATTATCTATTTAATTTCCCAATGAATTAATACAACGACTTAGATGTAGACATATTGATTATTGAAGAAAGCAAGTACATTTTACTAGTTAATTGGAAAATTTGTAAACTACCACTCTATTTTGTTTAACATAATGTAGGTGTAATGGATAACTAAATTTGACTCAAATTATTATGCGAGAAAGTTAAAAATAATGTTGTTTACTAGAAATATAATTTATGTTACTACACAATGAATCATTTTATGTTAGTTACAACACATATATCAATTGGTGGAGTGACTAGTGGTGCATCTTTTGGAGCTTTGGATTACACCTAAACAATTGAGTTTGATTAAATGCTCACCTTTAGGCTCGAACACACTTGTAACCTTTCAATATTTATAAGAGGCCTAAACTAACACACCCACTTAGACTAACACACTAACCCGCAAATGCATGAGGTCGTGTTATACTATAGGCAAGCAGAAAGAATAGGGTTGATCCACAGGGAGATGGGGGTCACTAGAGTTTAGTTAGAGTAACTAGGTTCCAAAAGTGGAGTCTAGGGTTCAAGGGTTTGATTGGGGGTTTGTTTGTTAAACTAAGTTGGACAAGAAAGAAATTATAGGGGGGCAATCAATCAAACCTAAGTTAACCATAAACAAGTTAATTCTTAGAAGCAAGATAAGAGACTAAGCAAGAAAGGGAGCAATTTAGATTAGATAATAATGACATGAGATAACTAGCAACCTAGAAGTGACAAATAGTTATGCTAAGCAAGAAACTACAATAGACTAACAATTAGCAAACTAGCAAAAGCAAAGAGCTAAATCAACTCTAGCTAAGAAAAGCAAGCACAAAGGTGGCTCTAACTACTCTATGAAGATTCAATCTACCACGAACAAGGCCATTAGCTAACAAGAAATTGAAGCAAGCAACAAAGAAAGCATGAATTAGCAAGAGAAAATTAGGGTTTTAAGCATGCTATGGAGATATGGTATGTTTGGAGATGTTATTAGGATTCCTTTTTTTAGGGGGGTATAACACACAAACCTATCCATTCATTCTAAAACGACAAACCAAACAACTAGAAAATTGCTATGGAATCACTCAATTATATTAGTCAACCAAGGGTGATATAAGGTGTGTGAAGGGGAACTACACCCTTGCAAGCCTAGGATTATAGAGTGGGTGTCCATATTGTAATTGGGAGCCAAAGGTAGGAATAAAGAGTGGAGGTGAAGGTGTTTCACCATGGTTGGCACTCATTCCATGACACATTGGTTTGTAGGAGTGTGAAGTGTGTGTGATGTGTTTTAGAAATTTTGGAAGCAACCCCATGATTCATGATAGTCACATATATGCAAATAAAGAAATTATAGTAGCATGTTTCTAGAAAAGATTAGATTTTGTTTCTAACTTAGACCTATTATTCATCCATTTTTTAAATGTAGAAAGAAAAACAAAACCATAGATGGGAAGCACGTCTGAAACCTTGATCGGTGGATGACAGAGGTGTCCAAAATGGAAAATGAGGATCAGGATCACAAAACCCCAAAAAGAAAAAAAATGAAGGGAGCCAAGGATGACATATCGCCTTGATCTGCTGCCCAAAGTGGGCAGAACTGGGTGATCCGCCACTGTGTTCCCGTCATGCCAACAAAAAGTAGCAGAATAGAAAAGAAAAAAAACTAAACAATCCTAAGGATGCTCAATCCTTGAAATGGAACAACGAGATTTTGACTCAGATCAACTTGGCTCCTCAGTAGATTCACCAGACTGTAGCACCCTACCTAAAATGGGATTTTGAATCAAAACTACCCTTTTTCATAGTGAAACATCACAGAATAAAAAAAGTATCAAAGTCGCCACCACATTTTGTATGAAAAATGACAAAAAAAGATAGATCCTGAGAGCCACAACGTAAACGAAACGACTATCCATGTTGGATAAGAAAACAAAAAGTAAAGAAAAAGTAGAGATCAGGTTCGACGATCTAGTTAAGTGGGGAAGGATTAACACCCCCATCTTGCTCGATAAACAGGTATTAAAAGAGTGCCATGTTGCAAGGAAATTGAGATATTCAAGACAGTTAAGTTAAAGAAAACATGAAAACAAGTTAATTTTTTATTTATTGTGGGTGGGCTTTCATGGCTGAATATGTTCGTGTCTTTCCTTTCATTTCCCTAAAAGTCCTAATTTTTAGGTGTGTTGTGGTCCTGATCCCCTCTACACCTAGTCATTGGTGACCACGACCAATGTGTAGGATGTAAGAGGATGACTAGAAGACGTGTGCTCAAAGAACTAGATATGATTTTTCAAAAGTAGTAGTAAGCATAAATTATAAGAGAGACTGAGAAGTTATAGCAAGTGATAGATCAACTATAGTAGTAAATCAGGCCAGATGTAACATTTATTGATCAGATAGAAAAAATAACATATTCAACAGTTAGAGCAATTTTCTGCTTTACAAATCTAGAAAAGAAGGTGGTGTCAAAAGGAAGGACCTTTTGATCACAGACAACACAAAAAGTAAAGAGAGAGGTAGTCATCTCTCTAGCTTCAAGAGAGATGAGAGGGCCCTAGGATATGTTAGGTATGGGGTTCTATGTATAGTTTGGGTTTAGGGTCCTAGATTCTGGGCAGAACCTTTTAGAAGAGGTGGCAAATTATGTCGAAGAACTACATAGGGCATGCAGATCGAGGTGATCCGTCACATGGCATGTGGAAGATGGCTATGATCCGCTCAGTGTCACTGGGTGAAAAAAGGAAATCTTGATTTCCTAGTAATTTTAGAAATATTCTGTCAAAAATTAGAGAAAACTTGCACAAAAAGATAAGTTGAAGTTATATCTCGATTTTTTCTTGAAAAACGGGTTATAAAAGGAAATATTCTATATCATACAATTCAACTGGGCAATTTGTGAAGAACAACCTATTTAAGGTAGAATTGAAGAACAAATGCACTTTTGGTCTGAAAGAAAGTTTCTTTGCAGATGATCTCAAACTAGGTTAAATTGGACAAAAGAGGTGATTTAAACAGGCGTTAAAACATGGAAATTGTGGGAAATTGGTTAGGATGTGAAACATATTCCATCACTAGCTAGAGGATTGACATTAGTTGTGAAATTCTTCTAAGTGAATTGAAATGGGGTGTCAATAGTTTGCCCCTTTCAAGGAAAGGTTCAAGATAACAGTGAGAACCACATGCTTGAACCAAGTTTGACCCCCATTTTTGGTCACTGAAGGCCAAAAAGGTTAGACTTGTCAAGGATATTATGAAAAGCCTTATGGAGGGTGGGAAGAGAGTGTGATGTCTCTTTCTTCTTAACCTAAATTAGTGAGGAAAATGTTGGGAATAAATGATTTGTGTAGAGTAAGGGTAGACTATGACTTATGAAGTTTTTTGTTTGTGACCAATCATTCAATCCCCTAAAGTTCTGATGAGTGTCTCCCATCATAGCTTCAATTTTGAAATCATTGCATGTGTGATTCTCCCACTAACTCATGCTTTAGTGAGAAAAGATTGATGTAAAAAGGTAAATGTAGGCGTGGTTTTCCAGTGAGACATTAAGATCCATAGTATTTGATTATTGAATATAGTGAAAAATTCTTTACTATAAAAATGTCTAGGAGAAAAAAATAGTCATCCCTCTTCATATGCATCTTTAATTTTTAGTTTTTTCTCAAGCGGGCCAATTGAGAGTTAAGGCTAGATCTATTAAATGACACAATATGAAGAATTTTCCTATCAGAATAGGGATTGGATCATCAAGATTGGTGTTTGAATTTTAGTCATGCTGTTAGATTTAAGGTGACCTTTCCAACTAGTGATAACATCAGTCAGCTATTTGATTGAATGCATCTAAGATTGGATTGATATTGGACATTTAGACTATCATACAGTGAAAGGTAGCCTCCAGGATGTGTTCTCTTAGTGGTTCATACTCTATCTTCTAGAGTATCTATGCTCCTCGAATATCTAGTTCTTATTCCTAGAAATTGGAGATTTGAGTCATAACTCAGGGTCATGAGGCATAGCTGGAAATTTGGCTCATTTTTTAGTCATGATCTGAGATTGTTGGAAGATGTGTTGATAAACTTGGTCACAATCTGGGATTAGTAAAAAAGGATTTGTATTAAAAGGCAATTTGGATTCCGTTCGTAAGTCATGAGTAGAGAACACAAATAAGTAAGCAAAAGAGGGATAGGGAGCCTGATCATGATGAGGCTCGTGGTCTAGTTTAAGGTCTTAGCCCATGACCAAAATAGATTTTGAAATGGATGCATGATTTGGCTCAGTTTGAGGTCATGATCTAGGACCCCGAAGAGATTTTGAAATTGATGTGTGATTTGGTTCAATTTAAGGTCATGAGCCAAGACCGTGAAGAGATTTTGAAAATGATGAGGTTATGATTTTGGTCTAGTTTTAGGTCATAGTCCAAGACCCTAGTGATTTCATGTGGATCTTGTGGTTACTTCTCTTTGATAAAAATAGAATTTTCTTTCTGAGTCAAGATTTGACATTTTAGGTTTTTACCAACATTTTTGGTATTTTTAGGATTTTTAGGGTTCCGAAAATTCTGTTGAAATCTTGGGACCTATTGTAATTTTTTGCATTAGTTTTTTGCCTTTAAAAGAGAGGGAATGGGAGGAGTGTCAAGTACCCTTCCATTTCTTCTTCTCTCATGCAAGCAGCAATGGAGGCAGCCGGCTCAGAGCATGTTAGGTGACGACAATGCTGAGAGTAGAGAGGAAGAAAGGCAATATGATCACAATGATCTACCAACTCCAGATAGTGTTTTCCTTAGAGAGGCATCACAGTGGTAGGGAGCTTTTGGTAGTCCTATCGGCGGTGTTTTGGTGCAATTTTCAGTTGCATCAATCTTAGGGAAGGTATAGCTTTGATTCTTGCAATTTGATTTGGCCAATTTGGCCCTTGATGGCAAAATCTAGATTTTGGATTCCCAATGTTCTTCATGGTTTGCTGGTTGAAGACGATCTCGATCACATACTATTTTTTGATCAGGACGATTTCATCATTTTCTTGGTCGTTTGTTGTCTGAACAGGCTGATTTCAAGTGTTATGGAAATCTCTTGACATTGCCTTTTTTCTATGGATTGTTTGTTCATTATTGGCATGGGGAAGATCCCTTTATAAATGAGAAAGATTTGTATGATGATGATGTTAGGAAATCTAGGTGACAGATAAGACACCATAAAAAAAATTAATGCACGATTTCCTAACCAACGAGATCATGTCAACAAAAATGTATCTAGGAAGGAAGGTAACAAGAGTTATACCTGGTCCTGGAGCAAGTCCAACGACAACTCTTGATGAATTAGCATGATTCTTCTCCTAGAAACACTCGATCAGTCGTCAACAACGGCCTCCTGGTCTGGCACCACAAATGGTAGTTGACAGCATCTTCCTAACGACAGGTAAAAGCCTCTTGACCTCCAGAGTAGTCCATACAGACCAATGGGAACTCCATGTTGTTCTATCAGAGCTAACAAGAAGGAGTTGTTCTTTTGAATGCCAATGTACTAGCATCAATTTGCTCTCCCACAATTGTTTCTCCCTTTCTATCCCTTCCTTTCAAGGGTAGGACTTGCTCAAGCTCTCTTGGTTATGAAAACTAGAGAGGACAATAATTGTCAAAGCTTATTATTGTGTCAGGGTTTCCAGTCGGTGTGGGATTTGAAGAGACAATATTCATGAATTTTTAGGAAACTACGAATGGTGAACCAGTCAGTTCACTATCCAACCGGTCGGTTGATAGGGTGAACTAGTTGGCTAATCCAATGAACCAGTCAGTTTTGTAGTTTTCCTATTTCGAATCACATTGGTATCCAATGCACGATTAATGCAAAACATGACATCAACATGCATCCTTGATCCAATCAAATTGACCATTGAATCGAGTGGTTCATCACCTAAACCAGTCATTTGGGACCATGAATCGGATAGTTCATGCCCTGGTTTAGGCATTGTTCAACCAATGTTGTTTTCAATTGACTTGACACTCCAATCGATCAGTTCAACATTTAAACTGGTTGGCTCAGAGGCCAGTCAGTCAATTTTGAACCTCAGTTGTTTAAATTGAATACCTAAACACTTTAGTAATCAAATTAAACTTCATTCATGAATAAAATCTTATTCCAAGTGCATCTTATGCGTGTGAACCTATAGGTCCCAAGATACGTTGGAAGTGAATGTTCATGAGCAATTTATGACATCACAATCAACGAGGCGTATCTAGCAACCCATCATTGCTACCCAAATAATTAGGAAAGTTTGAGAACAATTTCAACCTACAATTTGTAATCAGCGTTACCATGATCACATACTTCCTTTATCTATGATATCTAGATTGAACTCGAGGCATGGAATCATCATCCTCTCAACGTTCAACCCATGTTCCTTGAATTAGAGCAAACTATCTGAGATGCATGTGAGTTCACATATCATATATTGATTCACATGAGTATGGCCATACATTTCTCAATCTTGCTTATCAAGTGGCATGGATATCAAACTCCTATATGGTGGACAAATCACATCTACATCACTCACACTCGATCCCCATGTGTTACAGAATACCCAAGCATCACCTTTATGGCAACCCTTATTCCAAATCACTTTGGATGATGTCAAAGTCCAATGAATGACATGTTATGAGTGTAGTGACTTTAGGTCAACCACAATCACTACTATCACTATGAGAGTTGATTCTGACTACCATTCCATGTTATCCATGTATCATTCTCAAGGTGTGTATATTCTATATACTATTGTCTAACATGTACCTGTGTGCTTGACCTGAGATCATATATCATGACTAATGGGACTCTGTCATCAATCAAAACACACTCTAGTCTTATGTATTAATATTGTCTATGTTTCTTCCACAGTAATATCCAACCAAGGATATAACAAGAATGTATGTACTCTTATCATAGATATGATCTAATTGTTCATGTCATCAACCTAAAAAGATATGCCATCGAGTAACATCATTTTTTAGACATATACAATGTACATGTTATCATCTTATGATTGAGACAAACATAACAGATGAAATCACCTTTATTATTATCAAATCAGGTATCTAATGCCACACTCCAATCATCATATGATTGGCTTTCTAGGCATACATACCAACAAACTCCCACTTGCACTTAGTGCCAATCACTCACAAATCTGATTCCAAGTGATCTTCAACATGTCAATCATGTTTCTGCTACACTAGTGCTTTTATAGTGGTTTAGCAACATTTGCTTCTAGTCAGTATTTTGCAAGTTTCACATATCCTCATTGTACAACTTTTCACATGAAATGAAAGTATCGTAGTATGCTATCATAGATTCCTTGCCTAACTAGTAGCTCCATTGTTGTCACAAAACTTTCTACTACATCATCAATAGTTCGATCCTCCCACAAGTTCATCTACATGAACTTCTAGATTCATACAATATCCTCTGTTGTTCTCATAACATCAAGATAGTTGACTTCTATTGTAGATTTAAACAACTTTTTATAGCTCAAAACCTTTTCCATCTAACAATTCTCATTTTAAGGTCAAACAAATTTATATTGGGAGCATTAATTTTGTTTGTCATTTTGGAAGCTTGCATTAGTGTATCCCTTTACACCCATCTCTTCCTTATTGTCATAACCATGGAACTGATCCTTTTAGTGCTTCTCAAGTACTACATGATGTTCTTTATGGCAGTCTAATGACTTTTACTAGGATCTGAGACATATCCACTTGTCATGTCCAATACATACAAGATAACAGGATGAGTACATAACATTTCATTCATGATAGATTGAATTGCAAGTGCACATGGCATCTATCAATGTGTTCATGTTCTTCACAAGAACTAGATTACTAGACTCCTGGGAGAACTTACTCCATGGAACATGTATAAGTTTTAATTTCATTGAATACTGCATGTTGAACCCCTTCAACATATTACCAATGTTTGTGCTCTTTCTTGGGTCAAGAAGCTTTCCATATCTATCTCTATAGATCCCAATTACTATCACATAGGATGCTTAACATAAACTCTTCCTAGAGAAGGTACTTGTTAGGTTTTAATATTCACAGTATAAGGATATTATTCCCCATCTTCATGTGGAATATAAATATGCTCCCACTAAATTCTTGTAATCACATGTTCCATCTTCATTTTGATCTAGGCAAACTCTTTGATTATCTTTTCAAATTGAGGATTCTAGCTCTAAGATGCTTGCTTCAATCTAGAGTTTGACCTTTATATCTTATAGACTTTATTTGCATTATATGGATTTATAAAACCTTTAGGTTGTTTCACGTAAACACCCTCAACAATACTCCTATTAAGGAATGTGGTTTTAGCATCCATTTCGCTAAATATCATAGTCATGTTAAGCTGTAATGGCAAGCATGATCCTCGTGGAAACTAGTGAAAATATTTCATCATGTTCAACACCTTGAACTTGTTTGAAACTCTTTGCAATCAATCTGCTGTTGTAGGTTTGCACACTACCATCCATGTCAGTCTTCTTCTTGAAGACCTGATAGCCTATCGGTTTTACCCCTTTAGGTGGATCCACTAAGGTCATACCTTATTGGTGTACATGAAGTCCATCTTTGATCCCATGGCCTCAAGTCATTTCTCAAACTATGGTCCCTCAATAGCTTCTAAGTAGGTTGTTGACTCATCATCTATGATCAACTCACCACCTTCTTAAGTTATAAGATATCATATTTTTTTCAGACTCAAGGAGTGTTCTACTAGATTTACAAGGTTTTGTGTTACATAATGAACTTGATATTCCACAACAATTTGTGATTCTCATTTTTTCCTATGGTACTTCTTTAGGTTCAATGTTTTCTTGTTCGTATCGAACTTTTCGAGTTCTACTTTTCTCCCACTGATTCCTTTGGAACAAACTCCTTTTTTAGGAATGCAACCATCCTAGAAACAAAACACTTATGTTGTCATATTGGAATATAAAAGTAGTATCCAACAAAACAACATTCATGTTATTTGTGGATAAATCCATTTAATAAAGTATTTTATTACACAATATTTCATCCCTAATCTTTATAAAATACATATCATGACACTTCCCAATCCATATCTCATATGGTGTCTTTTGAACCATTTTAGACGGTACATTATTTTAGTGTAAAGTATGCACCCAAAAAAGCAATTGGAAGATCATCTAGATTCATTGATAATCACACCATGACTAACATGGTTTGATTCCTTCTTTCTGATACATCATTATGTTTCAGGTGGAGTTCATCATGATACACTATCATGATTTCCTAGAAGGTCCTCAAACTCTTGGTTCAAAGTATTTCCACATCGATCGTATCAAAGTTATAATACTTGTACTAAGTGGGTTATGTACTTCATTCTTAATCTTCTTGAACACTTCAAGATATTTAGACTTACATTTCATTAAATACAATCTGCCATATCTACTAAGATCATCAGTAAATATAATGAGGTACAAATAACCACCTCTAGAATTTATTCTAAAAGGTATACATCAGTATGTATGATCTCTAATAGAATAGTCACTCTCCCACTACATCTAGTAAAGATGATTTTGTCATATGGCCCAATATATAAGTCTCACACGTCTTTTTTGGTTCAATAACCAAAAGAGTCTAGATAACCATGAATGCATTTCTCATTTATGTTCTCCAAATGATAATTCTATAGGTATTTATTGTTTGATTCAGTGAGTCATTCAGTATAACTGTCTCTAGAACTATCAAATATAAACTATGATAAATTAGGGCAACTATCATAAAAGGTCTTAACTTTGAAAGCAAAACATCATATATTTTTCATAATATTTTTGTCCATACAAGATACATGATGTTTTTTCATTTATGGCAGGTACATAATAGAAATTCACTAATTCAATTACATGCCTATTACATGAATGATAGATTCCAACTATAGTGGTAGAAACACTTGCTCAGTGAAATTCTAGCTTACTTCTTGGTTCATAAAGTGGAGATCTATATCTCCTTCTTCTTCTTGAGATACTCTATATGAAGAGGACAATTCTTTTTCCAGTGTCAAGGCTGGTGATAATGGTGGCACTTTCCTTCCTTATTCATTTAAGTGAAAATGACAAATCCCTTTTGCACTTACCCCACTCCTTATCTTCAGTGCAGAATACTTGGACTTCAGCTTAGCCTCAAAACTCTTCTTGGCCTTGCCTTTGCCCTTGTACTCACTTTTGTTGATCACCTTCATGGATTTGTCCTTCTTCAGTCATGCTTCAAGATTAATCAACATGCCAATCATCTTAGACTATGGTTTGACCAAGTTACTCAAGTGATAACACTCGATAAACTGGCTATATGATTCATGCAATGATTGTAGAATCATATCCGTTGATAACTTTTGACCTAAAGGAAATCTCAGACTTTCTAGATCTTCTACATGCCCAATCATATTGAGCGCATGGGGCTCTACTGGATTTCCCTCTATCAATTTTCACTCATATAACACTTTGGAGACATTATACCTTTCTTGCTTTATATGATTCTTTAAGATGTTTTACCATCTCGAGAATGTCCATGTTTTCATGCTACTCATGCAACTCAGAGTTCATACAAAATAGCATAAGGTACTTAATGTCTATGACATGATGGACATGCTTCAAGTAAGCATCCATTTCAGCCTTAGGCACAATCGCAGTGGGTTCCTTTGGATCTGGACTTTCAAGGACATAGAGCTTTTTCTCATTGGTGAGAACGCTTCTCAAAGTCCTAAATCATACGTGGAAGTTAACCCCATTATGTTTGTCCTACTCAAGGACTTATCACAATTATAATGTGATGACATTTGCCATTAGATTCTACAAAAGAAATTTTACAACTTTGTCATAACATTTTTGAATTGATTTGATAATAGTGTCGATATTAATTAGGCCTTTGATTAATTATCGCTTCAACCATTTTGTTCAAATTTATAGACCTCACTACCAATTTGAAGATTGGTGTGTACAGTTTTCTGGTGAGCCAAGACACAAAAGAATTGAATTATTACCTGACCAATACCAACATTCATAACCAATTATTAAGGTAGGAAACTTTTGCCAATTGCACATGTAATTATTGGACAGATGTTATGCACAACACTTTGCCATAGTCATATGCATGCTTCTAGGTGCCTAATCTCATTAATATCACCTAGTTAAGTCTAACCCAAAAGCCAACATGTTAGTAATGCACCCTGCTTGGTAGGCCTACATAACTACCATCACACTTCCACGAGATGGACAACGTACCACGCTTGGCGTGCCCACACATAGTCAATCAAGCTTTTCATGTGTGTTTCTAATGGAAAGTATCTTCGGATTAATATGTTATTGAGGTATTTATATATAAATACATATACATATCCAATCACCATATACTAATAGTACATATCATAAGCATGCTATATCCCACAAATAAAAATATGTAAATATAAACACAAGGGATGGTTAAGGCCATACTATTGTAATTCCTCAAAGACCGAGGGAATTACTAACACCTAAGGTCAACATCATATGCAACAACCTATTGTTGGTTAAGATATATTCTCAAACCAATCCAAGTTGATCTAGCTTAATACTTGAACCGATCGGCTCTCCTTCTGGACTCTCAATCAGATTCTTGAAACGGTCATCTGGTATGAGGTTCAAGTGATATCTAGACTCTTTGACGTGGTTTTTTATCGCACTAACAAATTCACTCAGGGTTGAAATCCCTAAGCTTTTACCAAAACCTTGTGCAATAATACCACCCACAAGCGGACGGGCCTTATCGCAGTTTAGTTTAAGGATCGAATTCTAAGGGACAATGTTTTTAAGAATCGTTGTTAGTCTAGTCTAGCTCAAGTAAGACTAGTATTTAGAACAAGGGTTGATTTGAGGTTAATTAAACTAAGTGCCGGAAAGTAAAGACCAGAATTAAAGTTGGATCTAGATTAATGATATGGGATCGCTGGGGTGGTCCCGGATTTCACCACCACTACACATGCAAACACATCCAAACATCAAACATCCAAGCAAGATATAACCATCCAAATGGAGCTGCTGCAAAACCCCCCATACGGGCGTTAGGCTTGCATAAGAATCACCTTAGGTATCATATGTCTCTTCACCATCTGGATCACTCACTTACAGCTCCGAAGATACAAAATCCAACTAAGGTTCTGGCCCTCCCTAAGGGATGTTTAGGCACACAGAAGCATCACCGTGGGCTAGATGGCTCATCCCTTCACGGATCATACACTTACAACCTTAAGGAATCCTATCAGAAGTTCTCATCAAGGAGTCAACCGCGTTAATTGACAAGTAAGAAGATGATTAACCTACAAGCATACATCAATGATTAACAAAGAAGATACAAAATCCAACTAAGGTTGTGGCTCTCCCTAAGGGATGTTTAGGCACACAGAAGCGCCACCGTAGGCTAGATGGCTAGTCCCCTCACGGATCATACACTTACGACCTCAAGGAATCCTATCAGATGTTCTCATCAAGGAGTCAACCTTGTTAAATGACATTCTACCCTACATATAGAAGTTCTCGCAATATAGGGAAGAACAAGATAAAAACATGTAGCACTACAAACATTAATGATTAATAACAAAATGAAAAGTTGTATACATTACCATGGAAAGTTTAACAAGAGAACATGCTTGCGTGGGCTGCAGGGCTAGTCCCCTCACCCCAGTGAAAAGGAACTACTCACTCAGGATGTGAGAAACAAGAAGAACAAGAGAGAGAAGGTTCCACCATGATCATGATGTAGAAGGTAGTCACAGCTCGGTGAAGATGATGTGGTCTTCTACATCGTGTTGGGGCAGATTTAGACGAGGAGGAGAAACCACCTAGGCATCATGGGCGGCCCTTATTCTCCACCTTCTTTCTCTTCTTAATCTCCTTACTCGTAGCAAGAGGTGCAGTAGATGGCGTGAATGGATCTGGATCGAATCTTGCGTTTGGGTAGCCTGTCGGCGTCCCAAAACCCCTACCCAAATGAGGACCCCTGTGGTCCTATTTATAAGCTTGGGTTTGGTCCTCATGTTTTTGTTGTGAACTCTTAAAACGGTTTGGAGTTTCCCATCCAAACAGTCTTGATTAGTACTCTCCAACCAGTCTTAGAGACCAGTTGATGGCCAAACGGTCTCATATTTCATACGGTTATGGCTTTAACAGTCTCTGCCTCTGATCGGTCTTGCCCTAATCGTCCAATCGGTCTTCACTTCAATGGTTTCGTCGTGTGCCCAAATGGTTTTGGGTAAACGGTCTTACAACCAACCAATCTCGCAGATCGCTGGCCTTCAATCGGTTTCGCGGTCGTGTGCTGCCAAACGGTCTTGAAGACCGATGGCCTCCAAATGATCTTCATCATCCAAACGGTTTGGAGATGCTAACAGTCTTGAAGATGGAGGGGTACGAAGATGATGGAAGAGGTGTAGAAGAGAGTTTAGACCAGAATGCAACTTGATTTATAGTTCAGTGTACCAGGTGGTTCTCTTTATCGTACTCTGCTCAAATAATGACTTGATGAGGATCCGGTGGAGATTCCATGTTATTGTTCCACTCATCAGTTAGGAAGCACGACATGTTTGATCCCTATCAGATCGACAAACACTTGCCATTTTTGCAGAGGGATCATGATGTTAGGATTCATAAGCTTCACAAGATGATTTCAATCAAAAGGCTAGTTTTAAGAAGATTGTCCTTTTGAGGATTTGCTTCGAATAAGGGGGGTATAATGATTCGAAGTGTTCAAAACTTCATTAAGTTTCTATTCAATTTCTTTGAAAAACTTTAAATTTTTTGAAAATTTTGGTCAAAATTGCAACGATGAAATCTTAAGTCTGGAATAGATAGGAGTGGGTGGAAAATGAAGTATGTACCACCCACCCTCCACCCCAAACATAGAATTTTTCTCATCCCAAGCAAACTCTAAATCTGAGATGGAGGGGAAAATTCATGCCCGTTGGACCACAAGGTGTGGTAGCGTTCCAATTAGCGTGCATCTTTCATCTAAAATTTTTTAAAAATTAAAACCAATCAAAACTAAAGATAGCATCTCGTGATGCAATTTTTTATTTTAGTGCAAAATTATCTAAAAGGTAAAAACAAAATTAGAGAAACATTCTATTTTGAAATTAAAAACAAATTTATTGATCAGGTTGCCTCCTGAAAAGTGCCTTTATTTTATGTCGATGGCTCGACGTGATTCCTTCAACTTTCTGGTAGATATGTTGGTTTGGAAAGTTTTGTTGATTCTTTAGTGCTAGTATCTGCTGGTATGAAGTATCTCTTCACGCATTGGCCATTTGCCACAAAATAGCCTGACTTATCACTCCATAAGGAGAAAGCACCGTGTGGGTAGATATTCTTAACAATGTAAGGTCCAGTCCAACGAGAATGGCGTTTTCTTGGGAATAATCTCAGTATTGAGTTGAAGAGAAGGACTTGGTCTCCTACTTGTATATCCTTTCTTTTTAGGTGACCATCATGCCAAAGTTTAGTGCGTTCTTTGTAGATTTGTGCATTCTCATAAGCTGTCATCCAAAGTTCTTCCAACTCCTGGAGTTGCAGAATCCTGGCTTGGCCTGCTTTCTTCATATCAAAATTAAGTTGTTTTATTGCACACCATGCTTTGTGTTCGAGTTCAACCGGAAGGTGGAAAGACTTTCTGCATATTAATCGAAAAGGTGTAGTTCTAAGGGGAGTCTTAAAAGTAGTTCGGTAGGCCCACAATGCATCATTGATTTTTACTAACCAATCTTTTTGATTGTGTCCTACTGTCTTTTCCAAAATGGCCTTGAGTTGACAGTTAGAAACCTCTACCTATCCACTAGTTTTTGGATGGTAGGGAGAGTCTACCTTGTGTGTTACACCATATTTTCTTAGCAATACTTCAAAACTTCTTTCCAGGAAATGGGAACCTCCGTTAGATATCACAGTGCGTTGTACTCCGAAACGGGGAAAACTGATATCCTTGAATAATTTGATGACAGGTTTCGAATTATTAGTAACGGTTGGTATGGCTTCAACCCATTTTGAGATGTAATCCACCACCACTAGGATGTGGGAAAATCCATTTGAATATGGGAATGGACCCATGTAGTCCACACCCCAAACATCGAATATCTAAACTTCTTGCCACAACTTTAATGGCATCTCATCTCTGCTTGTTAAGTTACCTATTTTTTGACATTTGTCACATGATAGAATAAATTTGTAGGAATCTTTGGATATGGTTGGACAAAAGAATCCACATTGCAAAATCTTCAAAGCTATTTTCTTAGAACTCATATGGCCTCCAACTGGGCCTGAGTGACATTGCTCTAAGATAAGTTGAGCTTCTTCTTCAGTGATACAACATCTATAGACACCATCAACAAAGATCTTGAAGAGGTACGGCTCATTCCAGTGATACTGCTTCACATCATGCATGAATTTCTTCAGTGCATTTCCGGTGCATTCAGGATGGATGGTATCAGTGGAAAGGTAGTTCACATAGTCTGAGTACCAAGGGATAGCTTCTGAAACTTTCATTAGTTGGTCATCTGGAAGAGAATCGTTAATTGGGATCTTTTCGGTTTCCAAGGTGTGGATGTGACTGAGGTGGTCTGCCACAACGTTCTCTATACCCTTTTTATCTCTTATCTCTAGATCAAATTCTTACAGGAGGAGAATCCATCTAATTAACTTGGGTTTTGCATCTTTCTTCGCTAGGAGGTAACATATAGCGGCATGATCTGTGTAGACAATGACTTTTGAACCAATGAGATAGGATCTAAAATTGTCAAAGGCATACACGAATGCTAGGAGTTCTTTCTCAGTAGTTGCATAATTCCTCTGAGCTTCGTCGAGGGTTTTCAAAGCATAGTAGATCACAATATCACATAATGTTTCTTTTCTATATATTGTCCTAAAACATCACCCACAACATAATCACTAGCATCACACATAACTTCAAATGGGTGATCCCAATCAGGAGATCTGATGATGGGTGTTGTTGTAAGAGCATGCCTTAGATGGTTGAAACGTTTTCACATTCTTCGTCAAAATTGAACTCAACATCCTTTAGTAATAAATTCATCATCGGCTTGGTTATCTTAGAGAAATCTTTTATAAACTATCTATAAAAGCCTGTATGACCTAGGAATGCATGAACCTCCCTTACATTTGTTGGAATGGTGATCTTGGATATCACGTCAATTTTTGCTTTGTCCACTTCGATACCTCTACTGCTAACTCTATAGCCAAGAACTACACCTTCCTTTACCATAAAGTGACACTTCTCCCAGTTCAACACAAGATGTGCTTCTTCACACCGTTTAAGGACAAGGGAGAGGTGCTTCAGACACGAGTTGAATGAATCTCCATATATAGAAAAGTCATCCATAGAAATTTCCATTATAGTTTCAGTGAGACCAGTGAATATAGCTGCCATGCAACGTTGGAAGGTTGCAGGCGCATTACAGAGACTGAACAACATCCTTCTAAAGGCAAATGTTCCACATGGGCAAGTAAAGGTGGTTTTCTCTTGGTCATCTAGAAGTATAGGAATTTAATAGAATCCAGAGTAACCATCGAGATAGTAGAAATATTCTTGATGAGCCAACCATTCTAAGATTTGATCAAGAAAAGGCATTGGAAAATGATCCTTTCGTGTCTCCTTATTCAACTTCCTGTAATCAATACACATCCTCCACCCGGTGATTGTTTGAGTGGGGATGAGTTCATTGTCTTCATTTTGTATCACTGTAGTTCCACCCTTCTTCGGGACAACATGTACATGACTTACCCAGGGTGAATCGGAGATAGGATAGATAATTCATGTCTTGAGTAATTTTAAAACTTCAAGGAAGACAACTTCTTTCATATTTAGATTAAGCTTCCTTTTATGTTCAACTGTTGGCTTGTAATCTTCCATCATGGGGATTTTATGAATGCACAGTGCTTGACTGAGCCCGGTGAGATCACTCATCTTGTAGCCGATGGATTTTCTTGTTTCCTTTAATTCTGTCAAGAGTTTATCTTCTTGTTCTGCCGTTAGATCTGAATTTATGATGACTGGGCAGACCTTGAGGTCATCTAGAAATGTGTACTTCAATCGTTTAGGTAGGGGTTTCATTTCAAGAACTTGTGGTTTTTCACATGGTTCTTCAGGGACATCCACAACTTTGAGTTCCTCAATTTTGGCTCCAGGATCTTCTTCAGCAGTATCGAGGTGGAGAAAACAACTTTTCACTTGTTCGTCAAATGAACTCTCTGCATTTTGATCAGTCAGAGCCACTCCTAAAGGATCTTCTTGTTCATAATCCTCTTACGTAAGGAGTGACATCTTCTCTATGCAATCAATCAAGTAGACTTCTTCTTGCATGCTCGGTCTTTGCATACTTTCAAAGACTTTGAATTTGAGAGTTTCTTTACCTAGTCTGAGTAGTAAGGTTCCTGCTTCAACATCAATCAGATCTCTTGCAGTGGTGAGGAATGGACATCCAATTATGAGAGGGTACCTAGTGTCTTCCTTTATGTCCATGATGACAAAACCACATGGAACATAGGAATCTTTTCCTACTTTGATAGGGACATCCTCAATGATTCCTAAAGGTAGAGTCACAGTGTTATCTGCAAGTTATATGGTCATGCCGGTTGGAAGAAGTTCAGCAAACCCTAGCCTTTTGCAGAGGCTAAGTGGCATGATGGAAATGCTAGCACCAAGATCGGCCAATCCTTTCTTACAGGAAGAATCACT
Source organism: Alisma plantago-aquatica (assembly GCA_963693085.1). NCBI lineage: Eukaryota > Viridiplantae > Streptophyta > Magnoliopsida > Alismatales > Alismataceae > Alisma > Alisma plantago-aquatica. Next base: position 846,272,728 of record OY856413.1, read on the forward strand.
GATATGACAAGAAATCTCAAAAGATCCCGGATCTTTCTGCTTCTTTGGCATCTTACTCTGGATGATATCTGAAGTAGTTGTTGCCAACTTAACTATCTCGTACTCTTCAGTTATATATTTCCTTATGAGAAGTGACTTCAAATACTTCATCTAGGCTGGTATCTCAACTAGCGCATCCAGTAAGGGTATATCAACATGAAGCATTTCCATGGATTCCTTGAACTTGTTGAAACAATTATCCAACTTGCTTTTCCTTAAACGAATAGGGAAAGGTATACGAGGCTTGTATACATGGATATTAGGTTCTGGTGTTGCTCTTTCCTCTTCTGTAGTAGGTTTCATAGAATTTTCTTTATCTGACTTATCATTGCTTGGCTGCTCCTTCAGAATAGATTCAGGTTCTTAGTCAACTTGATCATTCACCTGGTCTTGTTCATCTATGACAACCACTGGTATCTTGGTAGGAGGGTCGGGATATACATTACCAGAACGAGTCATAAAAACCTTCAACTGCTCAGGATATTAAGGGTTGTTCTCCAGTTGACTGGCAAAAGCTCCAGCAGGTGGTTTCATACTAGATGCAAGTTGAGCTAATTGAGATTCAATAGGCTTCTGATGGTCTTGTTGGTTAGCTAACATAGTTTGCTGGCTAGCTATCAAGTTTTGTTGCGACTGCAACATCTTTTCAATGGTCATTAGCTTGTCATCAGGAGGGATGAGACAGGATTGCTGCCCCTATGGTTGATAGGGGACCTGGTTGAGATTCTGAAACTGAGAGTTGTTCTGATAGTTGTTGAAGTTACTATTTTGAAAATTTCCCTTATAGTTTCCCTGATTCCCAAAATTTTTTTGTTGGTTATATGAACCAAGTTGATGTGAGTTCACCACTCCTGAAGGGTTTCCATATTGAAAACTAGGATGGTTCCTATTCTGACTTGGATTGTAGTGTCCTTGTCTAGGGATAGTGTTGACGGCATTCAAACTTTCCATCTGGTCATTATCTCCTTGTCCATTGACTTTTCTTAAAAAAACATCATAGAGAACATTGCATGATAAGGTAGAATGATCGGTGCCTTTACATGCATCACAGAACAGTGAGGCAGACTTGAACTGTTCTTGTTGTTGAGGGAGTGGATGTATTCTATCATAGGCAACAAGGGATGATTCGATATCATCTTGCTTGACAACTAAGAGTTTGAGGCTTTCAGCGATAGACTTGAACTCAGGAATAGCTTCAACCATAGCTACTTTCAACACTCCTTTACTTAAAGATCTACCCCAATTAGCTTGATTTTCAGCTCCAAGGGTGACAACCGTCCATGCACTGTCATAACTCTGATGCATGAAGTTTCCTCTAGATGAGGAGTCTAGAAACCTCTTGATATTGTCATCCACACCCCTATAGAAAATCTCAATGAGTTGATTATTAGGAATTCCATGATGTGGACACTTGCGTAGAATCTCTTTGTATCTTTCCCATGCTTCAGTAAGGGTTTCTCCAGAGGCTTGAGTGAACATTGCTATTCGACCCCTAATTTCATAGGTGAGAGAAGGAGGGTAGAATTTTTCCAAAATTTTTTTGAAGTTGTTCCCAAGTGGTGATAGGTTCGCATTGCAAGGAGTTGTACCATCGTATGGCTCTATCAGTGAGAGAATATTTGAAGATACGGAGTCGAATGGCATCGTCCGAGACTCCATTTTGCTTTGTCATAGCACATAGATCGATAGACCTCAGAAGATGTTCCTGACTATCTTCTCCTTGTTTACCATAGAATGGGTTGTTTTGAAGCAGGGTGATCCAATGTGCACAGATCTCGAAATTTGGAGCGTTGATGGGAGGAGGTTGCACTGGGTGATGAACATCAACAACTTTAGGAATTGAGAACTCCGTAAGATCTTTTTGCAGTTCTGTTGCTTTAGCTGCTCGGATCTCTATTTCAACTACAACTATGGCTTCTTGCATAAGCCTATCTCTTTGTGCAGTAAGGGCTTGAGCAACCCTTTGGGCTATTTCCTCCTCTTGAGCCATCCTTGATTGGTTCTCTCTGTTCTGATGATGAAAGGTTCTGTCTATCTCAGGATCAAAGCTAGCAGTGAGACCAGGACTGTTGGAGCGGTGCATGCACTATGCTTTTGGGGGCACCTGAGATGGAAAGATTTTTCAAAAGTGAGATTGACGGAGTAGAACCAAATTCAAGTAGATGATCAATTGTTTCAAAAGAAAAAATCCTAGATTAGCCTTAAAAGAACTAGATTTGACTAACTGATTCTATTATCCCCGGCAACAACGCTAGAATTTGACGTGATTTTTCATCGCACTAACAAATTCACTCAGGGTTGAAATCCCTAAGCTTTTACCAAAATCTTGTGCAATAATACCACCCACAAGAAGATGGGTCTTATAACAGTATAGTTTAAGGATCGAATCCCAAGGGACAACATTTTTAAGAATCATTGTTAGTCTAGTCTAGCTCAAGTAAGACTAATATTTAGAACAAGGGTTGATTTGAGGTTAATTAAACTAAGTGCAGGAAAGTAAAGAGTAGAATTAAAGTTGGATCTAGATTAATGATATGGGATCACTGGGGTGGTCCCGGGTTTCACCACCACTACATATGCAAACACATACAAACATCAAACATCCAAGCAAGATATAACCAACCAAATGGAGTTGTTGCAAAACACCCCATACAGGCATTAGGCTTGCGTAAGCATCACCTTAGGTATCAGATGTCTCGTTACCATCTGGATCACTCACTTACGACTCTGAAGATACAAAATCCAACTAACGTTGTGGCCCTCCCTAAGGGATGTTTAGGCACACAGAAGCATCATCGTGGGCTAATGGTTTGTCCCCTCACGGATCATACACTTACAACCTTAAGGAACCCTATCAGAAGTTCTCGTCAAGGAGTCAACCATGCTAATCGACAAGTAAGAAGATGATTAACCTACAAGCAAACATCGATAATTAAAAAAGAAGATACAAAATCCAACTAAGGCATTGGCCCTCCCTAAGGGATGTTTAGGTACACAGAAGTGTCACCGTAGGCTAGATGGCTCCTCCCCTCACAGATCATACACTTACGACCTCAAGGAATCCTATCAGAAGTTCTCGTCAAGGATTCAACCTCATTAAACAACATTCTACCCTACATATAGAAGTTCTCACAACATAGGGAAGAACAAGATAAAAGCATGCATGTAATCGATCTACAAACATTAATGATTAACAACGAAATGAAAAGTTTTATACATTGTCATGGAAAGTTTAACAAGAGAACATGCTTACATGGGCAGCGGGGCTAGTCCCCACACCCCATCAAAAAGGAACTACTCGCTCATGATGCGAGAAATAAGAAGAACAAGAGAGAGGGAAGGTTCTGCCATGAGCATGATGCAGAAGGTAGTCGTAGCTCGGTGAAGATGATGTAGTCTTCTACGTTGTGTCGGGGCAGATTTGGACAAGGAGGAGAAACCACCTAGGCAGCCCGGGCGGCCCTTCTTCTCCGACTTCTTTCTCTTCTTGACCTCCTTTCTCACAGCAAGAGGTGCAACAGATGGTGTGGAACAAGTGAGGATGGATCTGGATCGAATCTTATGTTTGGGTAGCATGTCGACGTCCCATATCCCCTACCCAAATGAGGACCCTGTGGTCCTATTTATAGGCTTGGGTTTGTTCCTCACATTTTTGTTGTTAACTCTTTAAATGGTTTTGAGTTTCCCATCCAAACAGTCTTATTTAGTACCCTCCAACTGGTCTTGGAGACCGGTTGATGGCCAAACAGTCTCGTATTTCATATGGTTATGGCTTTAACAGTCTCTGCCTCTGATCGGTCTTGCTCTGATTGTCCAACCGGTCTTCACTTCAATGGTTTCATCATGCACCCAAATGTTTTTGGGTAAACGGTCTTGCACCCAACCTGTCTCGTGGATCGCTGGCCTTCAATCGATTTCACAGTCATGCGCCACCAAACGGTCTTGAAAACCGATGGCCTCCAAATGATCTTCAGCGTCCAAATGGTTTGGAGATGCTAACGATCTTGAAGACTGATGGGTTCCAATCGGTCTTGAAACCTAACGGTCTTGAGACCGAACGGTCTTGGCTCCAAACGATCTTCATTGTCCAAATGGTCTTCATTTCCAAACGGTCTTGAAGAGCGATGGGTTTCAAACGGTCTTGGTAGTGTGGGAAGGCTCAAGACCGTTATGGAAGAGCGATGAGAGGAGGACCGTGTGGGTAAATGGCTAAGATAGAGAGGTTAAAACTATATGGGCAGATCATTAGGGCAAACCGTTTGGTAAAGAATGATTGGTCAAGACTGAATAGGCAAAACTGTTTGGTCAAGACTGATTGGTCATGACCAATGTCGAGATGATCTTCAGTTGAAGGTTGAACCTCATCAAGACCTGTATAAAATCAATATAAATCAAGTTAATAGTCTTGATTATTGAATCAGTTAAGAAATATTGCATTTTGTGAGATTAAGGAGATGAAATCAAAAGTATTGAATCGAATTGATCCCAAAAAGGCGATGAAAATCATGATGAATAGAGATTCATCACTCTTCCAGCCAATCGGTTGGTTCACCAGTCAATTGGTTCATCCTCCTATTGTCTATCCTCCTTGATCCTCCAGTTGATCAGTTCGTCTCACAAGTTGGTCAGTTTGTCTTGTGTAGAACGTCTTATCACGATGAAACATAAATTAGAACTATCCTATTCAAAATTACATTGTAAAAGGAAAAACCTTGAGTTACATTTGAGGGGAAATAGTAAGAAGAGCATTAATTTACACTTGGAAAGGAGAGAGGCTTGGCATGAAAACCCAGTAACAACATGTAATAAACCAAACAACCAAACACACAATCCACATGGGTTTTGGCCATAAAAATGCTCACGTCCACCATCAAAACGCTTTTAGGGCAACACATATTGATTGCATATATATCATATATATATTTATATTTATATTTGTGGAATTGTATGTGTTATTAATTGGATATGCACATTAATCAGTTTCATATTCACATGGTATGTAATTAAAATAAATCCGATCACATCAATTTAGATCCCTAATATACCATAAATTGATGTGGTTCTAATACCACTATTTGGGAAATCTAGGTGACAGATATGACAACAAAAAAAGAATAATTCCCAATTCCCTAACCAACAAGATCACGTAAAAAACAATGTATATAGGAAGGAAGGTAACAAGAGTAGACATGTCTTAGAGCAAGTCCAACGACAACTCTTGATGCAGTAGCGTTCTTCTTCTTCAAGCAACACTCGATCAGTGGTCAACAATGACCTCCTGGTCTAGCACCACAGATGGCGGTTGATGGTGTCCTCCTAGCAGCAAGAAAAAGACTCCTCGCCTCTAGAGTAGTCCACAAAGACCACTAGGAACTCCACATTTCACTACTAGAGACAACAAGAAGTATTTGTGCCTTAGAACATTAGTGTACTAGCATCGTTTCTCTCTCCCACAATTGTGTTTCCCTTGCTATCCCTCCCTTTTACGGGTAGGACTTTCTCGGGCTCTCTTGGTTATCACAACCAAAGAGGAAAACAATTGTCAGAGCTTATTGTTGTGTCTGGAAAGCCCCTAATACTCCTCTATTTATAGGAGAGGCCAGGGTCAGGGTTTCCAGTCAGTCTGGGTGTTGAAGAGATGGAATTCACAATTTTTCTAGAAACTACAAATGGTGAACTGGTCGGTTCACTATCTAACCAGTCGGTCGACAAGGTGAATTAGTGAGCTCATCCATTGAACCAGTCAGTTCAATAGTTTTCCTATTTCGAATCACATTGATATTCAATGCACAATTAATGCAAAACATGACATCAACATAAATCCTTGATCCAACCGAATTGACCATTGAACTGAGAGGTTCATCACATGAAATGGTCATTTGGTACCATGAACCAATCGGTTCACTTAGTGAACTGGTCAGTTCATGCCCTAGTTTAGGCATTTTTTGACGAATGTTATTTCCAATTGGCCTGCCACTCCAACTGATCAGTTCAACACTCGAATCGGTCAGTTTAGAGTCCATTAAGTCAATTTTGAACCTCAATTGTTAAATTGAATACCTAAACACTTTAGTAACCTAATTAAACATCATTCATGAATAAATTCCTATTCCAATTGCATCTTATGTGTGTGACCCTATAGGTCCCAAGTTACTTTATTAGTGAATGTTCATAACCAATTTATGACATCACAAGCAATGAGCAGTATCTAGAAACACATCATTGCTACCCAAGTAATTCAAAAAGTTGGAGAACAACTTCAAGCTACAATATGTGATCAGTGTTACTATGATCGTACAGTTTCTTTGTCTCTGATATCTAGATTGAACTCAAGGCATGGAATCATCATCCTCTCAATGTTCAACCCATGTTCCTTGAACTAGATTTCTGAGATGCATTTGAGTTCATACATCACATATTGAATCACATGAGTATGTCCATACATTTCTCAGTCTCACTTATCAAGGGGCATGGATATCAAACTCTTATAGGAGGGACAAATCCCATCTACATCACTCACACTCGATCCCCATATGTCACAGAGTACCCGAGCATCACCTTAATGACAACCCTTATTCAAGGTCACACTGGATGATGTCAAAGTCCAACAAACAACATGTGATGAGTGTAGTGACTTCAGGTCTAAGAACTAAAATCACCACCATCACTACGAGAGCTGATTCTAACTACAATTCCATGGCATCCATGTATCATTCTCAAAGTGGGTCTATTCAATACACTATTCTCTAACATGTATATGTGTGCTTGACTTGATATCATATATTTGATTACTAATGAGACTCTATCATCAATCAACACACACTCTAGCCTTATGTATTACTTTTGTCTATTTTGCTTCCATAGTAATATCCGACTAAGGGCATAACAAGAATGTATGTACTTTTCTCATACATATGATCTCATTGTTCAAGTCATCAACCTAAATACATATGTCATCAAGTAACATCATTCTTTAGACATATACTATGTATGTGTTGTCATCTCATGATTGAGACAAACATAATATATGGAACTACCTTTATTATTATCAAATGAGGTATCTAATTACATACTCCAACCATCGTATGATTGGATCTCTAGGCATACATACCAATAGATGTAGAGGTCAAGGAATACCTTAGGTATGGGCTTTTTCCTATCTGATTAAATATGCGTCTGGTCTATGTACATTATGACTAAATTCCTCCTTGAGAAGGCATCATGGCGAAGCGAGAAGGATAGAGGGAGTATTTCTCCCTACTTAGACATCCATCCATCATCAAGGTGTGCTATGTATGAATCTGCATCATTGAGGCCGCTGAGTGGGTTATGAGCCATTACTTGGAAACTTTGCTCCTTGTTATTTTTTGTCTTCTTTACCGAACTTCAAATGGGGTTTTTCTCCATGTAGTGATGATTTTGATTTTATCTTCCACTTTATTCCTTTAGGGTATCTGAGAGCTCATTGGAATGACCTGTGGTACTTGTATGAGAGTATGGTGGTTGAGGGGGTGGAATTGTTGGAGGGGACCAACTTTGGCAGCATAAGTCATTGAGCGATCATCGATAGATCATATATCCTTCCTTTAATTGAGAGGCTCCATACGAAGACTGATACTTTTCACTTTGGTTTCGACGAGTTGGCCATTACCCTGAGTGAGTTTGTTAGGATTATCAGTTTGGGGTTTGGTGGGACTCCCATTAGTCCTCTACCTGACTGAGAGGAGTGGGATCACCACTTCCTGGTTGGGATTCTAGGAGTGAACCTTGGAGATATTGAAATGGCCTCAAAATATGAGGTCAAGTTTACTTGGTTGAGGTCCACCTTCTTTCATGAGGGAAAACAATGAGGTGCCATATCCATTATATGCAACCTTGTGGGTCTAGGTGATCCTATCTGTCTTGATCATTGGTTGCTTCTTTAGAAACTACTTTGGAAATAGAGAAGATGTCTGATGGTTCTCCTTTTTTCTAGACCTAGACATAGTTACTTAAATTTATCGAGGTGGCAGTGTGTATGCCTATTTGCTGATGCATTTACAAAGATGTCTTGTAGGTGAGATCAAAGGAGAGACAGTCCAAGCTATGAAAAGCTGTGAAGGCTTTGTAGGCTTGATTATGGTGATCTTTTACCCATTATTGTTCATTTTATGCTTTGAAATAACTATAGTATATGATTTTCTTTGATGCTTCTTATAGATGTGGGGCTATGAGCACTTTTTATCACATAAGCATGCCAGTTTGAGTGGTCCAGAAGCTTATATGTATGCCTCCCTTCCTACTTATTGTCATTGGGCTGACTGTGCTAGTAGGATGATGTATGATTAGTGGAGAGGTGAAGGGGAGATGATGACTGTAGATGAGGTATGCATAATACTTTAAAATTTGTAATATATTATGCAACTGTACCTTAGTTGTTGCTAATTAATTGTTCTTCCCGTTGGCTAAATTGGACATTATTATAATTCCTTTATTTTGATGATGACAAACATTTTATTCTTGTGGATCTAACGTGCTACTTGAGTGTTGCAGGAACAAGGTGGATGACAAACCTTTGGAAGATCTATATGCTCAAAATGCTTTAATTTCATGATTGTAATCAAATGTAAAAATGTGTACAAGTATATAATGTGCAAGTACTTAGATATCATGTAAATCAAGCATTTAGATCTTCCCTAGCCACACACAACACTTAGATAGGTCATCCCCTATAATAGTATCACAACTGCACACTGATACACACACTTAGTACATATTTCAAAACATTGAAACAGAGTCATTCTCAGTCGACAAACTTCTCGACCGAGACACTCTCGGTCGACAAACTCCTCGACCGAGAATTGACTCAAATAGTCGTTAGACCCAGCAGACAAGGTGGTTGGAAGTTGGAATCGAATGTTATATACACTTGCTCCAGACCATCCCTTGGTCGTCGAAGTCTTCAACCGAATGATGTCTCGGTCGACAATTTCTCGACCGAGAAGAACTCTGTCTGCACTTTTCAGAATTAATAAACTAGCCATTACTAAAGCAATTAGTGGACAACTAACGGCTAGTTGAGCACTAAGAACCCCCTAGAAAGTGTCTAGAACATCCTGAAGCACTCATAGGCCATTCCTATAAATAGGACATGCCTTAGGACACCCAAAACACACTTGTGCAATACTTGAGCATACATACTTACAATTGGCAATCCATTCTTGTGAGCAATTGAGCAACTCCAACATTTGCTATTCATTTCTATTGCTCCAATTTCGTGTCCTATAGGCTATCATCTCCTACCCACTATACTTACACTTTCATACACATTGGTTAGGAGATCAAAATGCTTGATATAGGAAATCAAGCCTTGTGCTACAACGGTAATTATAATTTCCATTTTCCTTCTTGTTCCTTCTTATCTGTTTTGTACTCTCCTTGCTACTCCTAGGTTGGAGGCTACGGATTGGAGAGGGTTTATCTTCTCATGTGGAGAAGTGTCTTCTCAGAGGAGAAGGTGGACTTTGGACTACTTCTAGAAGGTCTCAACGGGAAGCTACTTCAAGGAGGAAGGCTACTTCAAGGGGGAGCTTGAAGTTACTTCGAGTGAAGGGTGCTTCAAAGTTGGTGAGATGACTTCGGGGTGAAGGTTGTCCAAAGGGTTTGGGAAGGTAGTTGTATTTTATGTAACATCCTTGTGAGGTAATAAAATACAGGTGCTTTCAAAATCCCAATTGGAAACAATTGGGTAGTGGACTGACTCCCTTAGTATTTGCTAAGGGTGGAACCACTCTAAACCCTGTGTCCCCTTTTTTAATCTTTTGTGGTTGATTGTTTGAGTTGAATTATTGTTAAAATATTTATAAAACCCTATTCACCCCCTCTAGTGGTTTTTCATTTGGTATCATAGCTAGGCTTCAAGGAACTCTAACAAAGTCTTGAAGAATGGGTGACGGGGTACTCAACAACCTCAACTTGGAAGGGACACTCATGGCTAGACCTCCACCTTTTGATGGCACTAACTACACCTACTGGAAGAGGAGGATGCAGTTCTACTTCCAGGTAATTAGCTGGGATCTCTGGAGGATGGTATCAAATCCATATGACTTTCCTCAAACAGAGTATGCAACTTGGGATGCTAATACGGTAAGATCAGCCCAAATGAATGCAAAAGCTGTAAGTATACTCTATTGTTCAATTTCTGTTGGTGAATTCAATAGAATATCAAATTGTGAAACAACATATGAGATATGGCATAGACTCTCTATAACTTATGAAGGAACTATTCAAGTTAAGAATTCTAAAATCGGAATGCTTAAACAAAGTTTGAACAGTTTCATATGGATCAAAATGAGTCTATTAGTGAAATGTATGCAAAATTTCCTTCTATTGTGAATGGTTTAAATGCTTTAGGTAAAGTAATTAGTGGAGAAGATAAAGTATAAAAAATCCTTAGGTCTCTTCCTCCCAAGTACAAGCCCAAGGTGACTGCTATTGAAGAAGCAAATGATCTCACCCGGCTAAGGATGGAACAACTCATTGGCAATTTAGAAGCACATGAGGCAACTTTGGAGGAGGAAGAAAGGCGAGAGCATGAACTTCAACAAGGGAGAAAGAAGGGCATTGCATTCAAAGCATCAACCAAGATTAGTCATGACACAAGTGAAGATGATAGTGAAGAAGAAACTCTCATTGTAAATGGTAAGAAGTATAAACATTTTAAAACTAACAAAACTTCTAGTGTTTCTTCTTCCACGTGCTTTGAATGTGGTAAAAAGGGACACTTAAAAAGTGATTGTCCCAAACTTAAGAAGGGGAAGAAATCATCCCACACTAAGAAAGAAAGAGCATATAAAGCTGCATGGGATGATTCAAGTGATGATAGTGAAGATGGAAAAGAAGAAGTAGAATGTCTTATTACTACAAAAAATGAATAAGAAGAAGAAGAGGTAAGCCTTTTTTATTTACCAAAAGAAGATCTAATTGCTAGTCTTCAAGATACACATGAGAAATATATTGATTGCAAAAAGAAACTCAAGAAAGCTACTAAAACTAATGAGGATTTGTATGCTAGATTAAATAATATTTCTTTTGAAAAGGACAGTATTGTTTCTGAAAATATTACCTTGAAATCATCTTTAAATTATGGCAATATGAAGTTGCTTACTTTAGAAACAAATCATGATCTTCTTTCTCAAGAAAAGGTTAATTTGCTTGCAAAACTACATAATTTTCATACTCAACCCATCCTATGTAACCATCTAGATTATGATGCTATTGTTAAAGAAAAAGATGCTTTATCATCTAATCTAGATCAAGCAAAGATAGATATCAAAAAGAAAATGGATGAGATTACCAAGTTACAAAGAGAAATTAATAGATTGAGAAACAATGATGTTCTTGACAAAATTCTCAATAATTCTTCTAGTTATAATGGAAGGAGAGGTTTAGGCTATGTTTCAAAAGGGAAATCCTATCAACCTAAACCTAGAAGAACACAAAAACCCAAGGTCAAGATTGTGTATGTACCCAAGAACAACTCAACTCCTAGAAAGAGAAATGAGATTGGTTTTATTAGTTATCATTATTGCTTATGTCTTGGACACTACTCTTTTTCATGCCCATACAAGAAAAGGAATGATGATCTAGTGTGGGTTTCTAAAACTTAGAGATTTGAATTTGATTAGTTGAGATTTGACCTAAAACATTTCTTTGATATTCAAATGTCTTATCTCAACAAAACTGAGCTTCAACTTTTATACTCTTGCAAAATTGTATTACCTTTTTCTTGCAAATAATTACTGAAAAATATATAAACATACTCGGTCGAGAAAATATTCGACCGAGACACTATCGGTCGAGAATTAGTCGACCGAGTAGGTTACTATTTTTAAGCTTGCAAAAATCTGACAAAACCTGTACAAACAGCATAATACTCGGTCGAGAAAATCTTCGACCGAGATAAGTTCGATCGAGGAAAAGTTCAACCGAATCAAGTTCTGCTGAACCTGTTTAATGGATCCAATTTGCTATCAATTTGCTATTAATGATTGATTTAATCTTCAAATCAAGAATGAATCTTGGAGACAATTCTTTAAACATATTGATAATCTTGCATTATTAATATACTTTGATTATAACATTCTTATTAAACTTGTTACAAAACATGTATACTTTTTGCACACTAAAATTTGACATGCCTTCTTGCAAAAATGAATCAATACATATATAGCATAGATTGCAAGTTCAATTGCTATAATCTCCTACATGGTTTGACTTAATACTGAAAATTATGAACCATGTTGGTTTAATCAAGGAAATTATTGTTTTATCGTAATTCACATGGTTTGCCTAAAATATTCCTTGGTAAATTTTATTAACCATGAAGAAAACTTTATTGAACCTATGGATTTGATTCTGTTGGATTGAATAAATACTGCTCTTGCCATTAAGATGATTATAGTAATTCAGCTCATTGGATACATAGATGATGCTATAAAATTGAAACTGCCATTATTGCATTAAGGTAAAATTCTATGGCACAAAATGCATCTTGACACATTATGATTATCTTGTGCTTAGTTTATGGAAAAGATATCATCTTTGTGATGCATGAACATTTTCACTATGGACTTTAAGTTTTATATTTTGCATCTAAAATCCTCTATGAAAAGACAAGAAAGATTATTTGGTTTTAATATTTTTCTTAGAATAGGAATATTAATGCTTTATCTAATTGCTTGTCTAAAAGCAAAAATGTTACAAGTCATATAAATTTGCTTCAAGTCATTAATACTATAAGAATCAAATATGCTTTTAAGGAACAAATGTTTCTATACATAAAAGCTTTATATTCAATCAAATAGGATCATTGTGAATGCTTAAATTGGAAATCTATAGAAATTGCCTCTCAGTCAAAATCAAGTTTGACCGAGGGGCGCCCTGGTCGAAGTCAAAGTTGACCTAAAATAAGCTTGACCAAATGCTTGTTTGTAAATCATTTTCTTGCAATCAATCTTAGTATATTGAAAATAAGACTTTAGTGCATAGATCTCATAAAAGGTTAACTTATTATGATCTAATACTTATTATGACCTTAGAATCCTATAATTATCTTGATTATAAGATTAAGGGGGAGTTCACAAAAACTTTGTAAACATCTTAAAGAAAATTTGAAACAAGTCATGACCTTAGTATTTTTTAAGGCAATCTTGGCTATAAAGGAGCCTACAATATTCATAAAATGTGATATATATCTTGTTCTTAATGGAGTTCTGTAAACAAATTTGGGATTAACATCCCGTGTATTTGGTTAGAGATACATTCATATACTCTACTATAAGCTTAAAGGATTCTCATGTCATTTCAATGCTTAACATCCTTTGCAAATGATTGAGAAACAAATTGTGGCTAAATTTGACAATAAGTGGTTTGCATCCCTTTCTTTTGAAACTGAATATCTTATTAAGGGGGAGCATCTAATTATAAAATTAAGGGGGAGAATTAACAGACACTTAATGATTATCCTGTCTATCTTTTGAAATGACAAAGGGGGAGAAATAATATAAAATCAAAAATACAAAATACAATGAGATATAAAATAAGTTTCATAATCACTCGGCCAGCACACACTTGCCAACAAGAGAATGGCTACAAAAGGTAAACTTCAGGTATGAAGCTCATATGATTTATATTTCCTTATTTTATATTTTGGAAATGTTTGTCATCTTCAAAAAGGGGGAGATTGTTGGCTAAATTAGACATTATTATAATCCCTTTGTTTTGATGATGACAAACATTTCATTCTTGTGGATCTAACGTGCTACTTGAGTGTTGCAGGAACAAGGTGGATGACAAACCTTTGGAAGATCGATATGCTCAAAATGCTTTAATTTCATGATTGTAATCAAATGTAAAAATTTGTACAAGTATATAATGTACAAGTACTTAGATATCACGTAAATCAAGCATTTAGATCTTCCCTAGCCACACACAACACTTAGATAGGTCATCCCCTACAATAGTATCACAACTACACACTGATACACACACTTAGTACATAGTTCAAAACATTGAAAAATTTCTCGACCAAGACACTCTCGGTCGACAAACTCCTCGATCGAGAATTGACTCAAATAGCTGTTAGACCCAGCAGACAAGGTGGTTGGAAGTTGGAATCGAATGTTATATACACTTTCTCCATACCATCCCTCGGTCGATGAAGTCTTCAACCGAATGATGTCTCGGTCGACAATTTCTTGACCGAGAAGAACTCTGTCTGCACTTTTTAGAATTAATAAACTAGATGTTGTTAAAGCAATTAGTGGACAAATAACGGATAGTTGAGCACTAAGAACCCCCTAGAAAGTGTCTAGAACGTCCTTAAGCACCCATAGGCCATTCCTATAAATAGGACATGCCTTAGGACACCCAAAACACACTTGTGCAATACTTGAGCATAATACTTACAATAGGCAATCCATTCTTGTGAGCAATTGTGCGGCTCTAACATTTGCTATTCATTTCCATTGCTCCAATTTCGTGTCCTATAGGCTAGCACCTCCTACCCACTGTACTTACACTTTCATACACATTGGTTAGGAGATCAAAATGCTTGATATAGGAAATAAAACCTTGTGCTACAACGGTAATTGTAATTTCCATTTTCCTTCTTGTTCCTTCTTATCTATTTTGTACTCTCCTTGCTACTCCTAGGTTGGAGGTTGTGGATTGGAGAGGGTTTATCGTCTCAGGTGGAGAAGGGTCTTCTCAGAGGAGAATGTGGACTTTGGACTACTTCTAGAAGGTCTCAACGGGAAGCTACTTCAAGGGGGAGCTTGAAGTTACTTCGAGTGAAGGCTGCTTCAAAGTTGGTGAGACAACTTCATGGTGAAGGCTGTCCAAAGGGTTTGGGAAGGTAGCTGTATTTTATGTAACATCCTTGTGAGGTAATAAAATACAGGTGCTTTCAAAATCCCAATTGGAAACAATTGGGTAGTGTATTGACTCCCTTAGTATTTTCTAAGGGTGGAACCACTCTAAACCATGTGTCCCCTTTTCTAATATTTTGTGGTTGATTGTTTGAGTTGAATTATTGTTAAAATATTTATAAAACCCTATTCACCCCCCCTCTAGTGTTTTTTTACTTCCTAGTTCTGATTCAGGATCTTCTCCAAGTTTTAGCATGGTGAAGCGGTCTCATCTTTTGCAGCCTACTTTGAAGCGTTGGCTCTGGATGCTTGTTGTATCCAGTTTGAGTCTCCGTTTGGAAGTGTGTTGTATATGGGTGAGCATGCTACTTGTTAGTGGGTTGGTGGCAGGCACATCCCTTTCAATGCTCTTCTCAAGTTAGTCCTTTGTGGACTTAGGATTTATCAAGATACTTGAGAACTGATGCATGATTGATAAATGAAAAGTACATAAGGTGGTACTTTGTGCATGATCAACCCATTCTCTTTTATATAGAGGCATGTGTTCATCTCTGACTTCCTCTAGTGGTGACTGTCTAGGTCTGATGCTACTGTTGTACCTGCTTGTATTATCTTTAACATGCATTTTCTTATAGGTGATTGATTGTGATTTAGTTGAGGAGCAGGATGATCAGGGGTATGAGTTTCATCATCCACCCCCTCCTGAGGCAATTCCTTCACGTGGGGTAGTATCTTTGCTTGAGTCTCCACCTTCTCTTTTGATTGATGCTCGTGTCTTTGAGGAGTATCCTAGGTTGCAGCCTCATTAAGGTTTCTATATTGGAGGCTCATGTCACTTCTTAGGTTACTTTGTCTAGAATGCATCCTTCACAGAGATGGATGAGGCTTTGGATACAGAATTCATACTCTTTGGATCAAGTATACCACTATACTTTGGGCATGTTCAACACCTTAGAGGACTTTCTGATGTTGGGTGCCTTTCTTCAGATGCCCCCCTTTAGAGTGTGAATACATATTCAAAAGGTGCATGGGATGGCTCTTATTAGCGTAGAGATGATGCCCTAGTTGTCAAGGTGACTTATGGGAGTTCCTCTTCTGGTCAACGGTGGTCTACCAGTGGTATTTGCTCTGTTGCAAGCAGTGGGCATCGTTGTTCAGGTTCTTCTTCCATTGGTCATCGGCCTTTGTCCAAGAACTTTACTAGGTGGCTGAAGATATAGTTGTTTGCTTTTAGAATTTCTATTTCATGATGTACCTTTATTTCATGATGGAAGCACAGTGAGAGGTTGTATCACTCTTTTTAATGGAGAAGTGTTATGAAAACTAAAAAGGATATCTGGAATTTTATTTCATTCAATATCAAAAATGGGAAGGATGTTATGCACTAGAGAGACTCTTGGCTCAAGAATAACAAGTTCTTGGATAAGGTTGTTAATCTAGACCTGTGCTTATTTTTGGGTAAAAGAAAATCCATTAGAAGGAGCTCTATTAATTGCAATGTCAATTGGTCTATCCCTAATTATAGAATATTGGGTCCTAGTCTTTTGTGAACTCTAATGTGAGAATTATTGATAAGCCTAATTGTATCTCTCTCAATGGTAAAGTACAAATCACACTTAGGGATGCTTAGGAGTGCTATAGGTCTAAAGGGCCTAGTCTTGTCTGGTCCAGATGGTTATGGAGACACAAAAAACCTCAAAATTTGAAGATCTTAGTTTGGAAGATTACTAGAGACTATGATTCTATGATGAATAACCTCATAAAGAGGGGGTTATATTGTACATTCATTTGTTCACTATGAAAAATCTCTAATGAATCAACATCCCATTTATTCTTTATCTGCCCAGCTATGACCTTGGTCTAGTCTAAAGGTGTCGAGTGAAATTGCATTGATAGAAATACTAAGACTTTTGATGACATGATGAGATTTATGAATAATAGATCCTTTATCTCAAGCATATGCATCTTGTAAAATATTTGGTGGTATCAAATAATGTTATTTTTGATGATTGGGCCCCTGATCCTAACAACTTATAGGCTATCATCCTTTCGAAACTCAAGTTGTTCATACATGACGTTTTGGATGTCAATAGATCAGTGTTATGGTTAGTGCCTCATGATTTGGAGATATAGTACTTCTTATCTTCTGGATTCAAATAACTAATTATCATCTTAGATTGAGCTACTTTCAACATTCTGTTATTCAATTCTAGTTATGAGCTTTTTGTGCTAAGGAGTTTCCATGAGTTTGAGCTTGGCATGTTGATATCCATGTCATTTAGCTTGATTCTATGTATATTCCTTATCTTCCCATCCCTTGTACATACTCTTTCCTTTGTTCCTTTTTGTTTTTCTTCCTAAATAGCCCTCTACCCTAGCTATTATAATATGTATATGGATTAAACTATTCATTTGTATCAGGTGCGGTGTTTTGGGACCCACCCGTACATGAGGTAATAAAAGGTAATACACTTGCTTGACCAAAACAAACTATTTTTCTTTCCTGTAAGAAAAATCATGTATTAGTCATGTTGTCATCTTGTAATCTCTTTTAAATTTGAAGTAAAAATTTGACAAGTTTAGAAATGGTTGTGAGGTTTGGTGATCTTCGATCAGAAATCAAATTTCAGAGTTTGATCTTCTAGAGATATTTGGTGGATTGCTGAATTTTCTAATTCTGTGTGCTGATCTGAGGTGGCAGATTTGAGTCATCCTCCATAATGGACTCTGAGTCATATCTACTTTAGGATATGAGTCAACATTGGCCATAGACGTAGTGAGATTCCGTCAATAAAAAGGACATAGAGTCCCCAATTCACTACTATATATACCTCCTCTAGCATTGGTTAACATAGCCCTCTAATGTCAGTTTTGTACTTACAACTAAGTGGGAAACACTAAAGTTAAGCCCCTACAATGTCAATTTTCTTGGAACACATAAACCGGTGACACAATCCTAGACTTGGTTGCTATGATTAAAGAAATCGACGAGTCGATTGATGAGTCAATGCTCTGTGTTGACAGTTTAGGTTCAACAACAAATGATGTACTGTTATACCAAGTAACATTTTTAACTGATAAAAAAATTTGACATTGTGTATAGCTGAATCATTGATGTAAATGTTGTAACTGATGATATAGACCAACTTTTTCATCAGTTTAGTACCATAACTAATGTCATAAGCCAGATCATAGCACGGCCATGCTACCCAACACAACCATTTTAGAATATCCCTATAACATCATTTTTAGTATAAAAATCGATGATTAATAGCTAAAACGTCAGTTTTGTGGTAACAATCGAGGACACATTTATACTTTTGAATTTGAATAGTAGGTATGTACACCCACTGTCTGACTATTCAACAAGATGCAGAACCTACAATTCATTAGAATTGTAGGTGCCATCTTGTGTTCAGCTTAAGAACATGCCAACACACCTGCAAAACTTTCAATAACAAACACACACACAATTCATCCACCCACATACACGATCCATTATCCAACTCCATTCCGATGACAAGTACAAATACAATTCTCATTGTATTCATTCATCTTCGCATTCATTCACACACATGTATATATATCATTCACATATGAACCAATTCCATTCCCATGACATGTACAAACGCCATTCTTATTGTATCCATTCATTCACACTCATGTATATATTCATCATTCACATATGCATTTGAAATTTACTTGCATCAAATTTAAAGTTGCAAGAAGTCATAGAAAAAACATGTATATAGAAATAATGACATCAATGTTTAGAAAACTCATATTTTATCCCAATCAAATTTAAAGTTTACTTCCTTAAGAAGGTGTTTTCCCATTGTTCTCATATCTCATCTATCTCTTCTTTCATATAGGACTATCATGTCAAACAACTATAAAGAGAATGACATAATTAAAGAGTTTGAATTGATATTTTTCATATTATCAAATGAGACTATTTACTTATGATTATCAAGACTATATATAGATTACATTTTGTATACAGTGGATGTCTAGTTCCACATGTATGACAATCAGGTCCATATACTGTATCATGTAGTATCCACATGCCCAACCATTATCTTGTATATGGCACTATAAATTTACAGTATGTAGAACTTCAATAAATAAAAATAAGCGTAGTTGGAATATATACATATAGGAGTCAAAAATCTACCTCAACATTCTTCCAAATGAACTTTTTCTTTTTCTTATTCACCTTTTCTCCAACCTTTTTAAATTCTTTTATACACATACAAGTTAATGTAGCACATTTAATTGAATTAGTAAATAGTCATGTAAATGATGCAACCACTAATATATGTTGATGGGTATAAAAATTGACTCATGTAAATAATGTCTTTCTTATTATGTGTCCCCCATTGTCTATTTTTCCACTGTTTGAATCTAGATAATACACAATTAGTGTCTCGGGAACAATTACCAACAACACCCAATGATTAATCATGAGTGAAAAGAAGTCAAACAAAAGAAAACTCAAAATCCACATGAAATGTGATTCGTAAGTCAAAATTATAAGCAAAGTGCCCGAAACTTACTCAATATTTGAAGGAGCTATAATCACACTCTTTCTCCCATTACTAAAATATTTAAATGCATTAGATTAGTATTTTGTAGCAAATTTTGGGTCTTAATCTACACGACCAATCAATGTTGAAACTAGAAATGTCACATCGGGTAGTGTGAACCCTTTACATACCCTATATAAGTAGCTGTAAAATGTATATCATGTATGCATTAATACATAAGAAAATATATCAACATATATAAAATATGGTATTTAGCCATAAGATCTCACCATATCCAAAGTTCTATCACAGTTGTATTCAATCAAGCATAAGTAAATAGCTCCATAACATCTTTCAAAAACACACTAGTATCATGAGCTTGACCTACATTGTCCTCCTTAATATGGACTATCATAGGAGACCCTTCTTCTAAGTCACCTAGCCATAGTGCCAACCCCCTACAATTAGGACCTATTGAGTTAAATATGTCCTTTGTAATACAAGTAGGTAATTGAATATCTTGAGGAGGAAGTGGAGGACGAACTATAAGGGGTTTCTTAGGTTCTATGTCCTGCATGCATATATATTCTCATATCAATTTTCAATTATATAAAAACACAAACACGATGTAAATTTATCATACATCAGTATAGAAAACTCCAATTTTGCTCCATACAACCTTGCCACCTTCTGCATCACCTACCATCTCGTAGTCTGGGTGGCCATATGACAGTGTTGTCTGTTTCCTCATATATAAGCCTTGGCATCAAGAGAACCACATCAACGTGCATTGAAACACCATGAATCATGTCACATGGAAGGCGTGGATAAGCTTCACCCAGTTCAATGACATAATTTTCTAATAAAAAATGACATGATCTCAACCCTTAGAACTTTCTATATAATATATATATACCTAAACACAAACATATTATACAAATTAATCTTAAAGACTACTTTATCACAAAAAACTTACAACATAAGTATTAGCTGGCGGGTCCATGTGATTACTTACCTCTATCATAGGTGGGTCCACCTCGTAGAAGAGTGGGGTGTCACATGTACTGTATGAGGATCTGAATGAGAAGCATGATCTCATCTCATTACTTCCTCTATTTCCTTTGCAATCAACTCTTATACCTTCTCTTGTGAGAATCTTCCTTTCAAGATAGATCTGTGCTTATGCTCTAATGGCCCAAAGAAGGATCTTATACTGACACCAACACTAGTAGCTCTACCACGCTCGGGATGCTTTATATTACCTAAAGAAACTATCAAGTCATCCCTTGGGCCCTCACATATGAACTTGCCTTCTTTTCTTTGCTTGTATATCTCTAACTAATCATCATCGATAGTAATTGGTAATTGAAACATAACAAACAAGGTCAAAGATGAATGTGTACTCTGAGAGTTGAATTTTACCATTTTTGCAGCTACCTCAGTGGTTGCAGGATTGGGTATTTCTCAAGAATGAGTTTTCCTCATTGCTATCTACTCCTTGTGGTGAAGTAGAGGTGCAGGAGTAGTAGAGGACTCAACAGTCCCAGGAGTAGGTTGTTGAGAAGAAGATGCTCCCAGTCTCTATTGGTGAAGCCTTGTGTAGCCACCTGGACCCAACTTGTGGTCATGCACATTCTTTACATGGCTTTCTTTTTTATCTTTATGTAAAGCCTATCTATCCAAACCATATGTTAAGTACATAATACAATGAATTCATAAGAATGCATTCTAAACTAGGAGGCTTAATACCTTGAATTCATCAATTTTTCTTGAAGAAACAAACACGTCCCACACCTTTAGGGCAAGATAGGACCATTGATCCATGGAGGACTTCTTCTTCTTGTCATTCATTGTGTATTCTATTATCAAATTTGTCTTATAATCCAATAGTACCCTCCCACAGTGTTGCATCACCTTTTTACGTTGCAATTTTTCATCACGGTCAAGTATGCTCTACAGAAGTTCATATACTTAATGGAATATTCATAAAATATAATTATAAATATCTTAAAATTCTCACAGCTAGGTCCTTCCATATGTAGTATTTTGTAGCTTGATCAACTTTATGCCAACATTTTATGTTTATGTCCACTTTTCTACGAGTAAGAACCCCTAGATATTGCACAAAAGAACCTTGATTATTCCCAATAGGATTTCTTGCATCATCAAACTCAATGACCAGATTCAGTCCTTTACCCCTTTTCTCTACTAACTTTTTCATCATGGTGATGCATCTATTACGTGCACACTCATGATGCTCCTCAGTCAAGCTCAATGAGATCCTCAGGGCGCACATCCTCAAGATGCTAAAATTGATAAGAAACACATATAAGTCATTAAAATTGTAACTTATAAATGTGATAGACATTGTAAAATGCACATCTATGTAATAAAACAATACAACTTACACCAATTTCATCCGAATGATGCACATCATCGTGGTGCTCATCTGCACGATCATCATACCGATCGTCAGACGTCATCTAAAAATGTCATATCAAAAATAGTAAAACAATGAATATAATTGATAAAGAATGTAAAATGCACATCAAACATAAAAAAATACATGCCTCTAGTATTAATTGGATCTTGGTTCAATTAACATTCCTTCTGTGTGATCTCCAAACATATATAAGTTAGTGTTAGCTTCAACATTTGGTGTTGGCAAGACAATTGAGAATGGACCAAAGTAATCATACTTGTCATAGTACTCTTCTTCATATATAGGACTGCAATGAACTGTCTTTTACCATGTAGAACAATTGACCATTCATTTGTAGGGTTGTTGATATAAAATAATTGATTCTCTTGTGATGCCATTATGAATGGTTCACCCTTCTCGTGAACCTTTTGAAAATTCACTTATGTGAAACCCAATTCATCCACTACAATTCCTTTGGTGTTATCAACCCAACTACACCTAAAGATGGGAACTCTGAAATTTGTATAGTCAAACTCCCATATGTCTTCAATGACACTGTAATATGACATTTTAGCTTCATGTTGACTCTTATCTTTTGCACTAGAAATCAGACGTCCTCGAAATTAAGCCCAAAAATCCAGTCTTTCACATCATATACATCTTAAAAGAACTTTCATCCTCGAAAGTAATCCATACTCAAACTCTAAGGGAAAACATCATCCATGCAGGGCACCACTTTAGGTGCAACATATCCAAAAACAAGATCTCTAGAACATATATGAGCCACCCTTCAAAGGTTTTTTAAAAACATCTAAGTTGCAACAAGGGTGAACCACTCATCATATAACATGGTTTAGGAGCTTAGGTTACGTCATTACATATCTCAACATTTGGATTTATATATATATATATATATATATATATATATATATATATATTCAAGCAGGAAGTTCCAACATTAGCGTATACTTTTTAAGAGGGGGGTCAACTATAATTAACCCACTTTTATCCATCTAGATCATATCAAGGTGTCATAATCACTATGTTGTACTAACTATCAAACTATATTTTTCATCTTTATTAAGCACTAAAATCAGCACCTCATGTAACATGTTTCATTAATATGAACTTATTTCATTGTTCATAATTGATGCCACATTTACTGGTGATTCTATTACAAGATTAACCAACAACAACACATTATCATCACTATTCGTGTATGTGGTTAACAATATATTGATAAAGAGCTTTAAAACATCTCTAAGTTTTCCATCATGTCATATCCAGATATCACATCTCAAGGTCAAAACATGTTCTTACGTTTATTATACCATGGTTGTGCTAAACACCAATTGTGAGTGGCTTGTTAAACATATATAAAAACTTTATCTAGTCCAATTGAGGTCCTAACCCTTATCATGAGGGTAGTTCCATGCTCAATCTCTCTAAGCTAACTCAACTCTATGAGTATCTCATATGTACAAACTATATCTTCCCTCTCGGTCTAGGGTTCTCAAGTATACCTCATTGGCACTAGTGATAGCTTTCCAAGCTCTAGACACATAACCACAAACCAAAACACGATATGACATACTCTTCATAGATCTCTAACCATGAAACATCTTACCCAAAACTCTCTTATAAACACCCACTAGATTCCTATGTGGTAAACCACCAACCCGAGCATGAGGCTTCACAGAAACTAACATAGCTACCTCCTCCAGGGTCTTGGGCTCTCTCCCTCACCCAGATGGTAGGCACTCATATTCATTTCCACTTGCACACATATATCGAGCCTCTCTCTATCTCTAGGATTTGGTCTTCCCAATGACATCTAGGGTTCAACAAGACTATAGGAATCAGACATTAAGCAACACAACTCATTCACTCAGGAGTATTCTAGTTTGGGACATATCATATCACATATCTCATAATTCTCATATCATGGAGTCTAGGTTCTCTGACCTTCTCCCTATGGGTCTCGCTCTCTCTTGAGCTAACCCCAAAACTAGTCCTAACACTAGATGTCATCCTTTGTAAAAGAGCTTGAGGCTCACGTTGACTCACAACTTGTCTCATCTTATCTTATCTCATCTTACAAAAACATACTTACTTTCACCATCAAAGCCTATCTCAAATCCTCAAAACTAAACTCATGTCCTCAAAGACAAACACAGATCATCATAAACTATCTTATATCATCTATATAAGACCTATATCATATCATCAAAACTTATTTCATCTATTCCATCTATCATATATATATTCCAACAAGGCTCTAGACATCTAATCTAGAACTACTCTCTCTTCTAGACTGATGTCATTCACTTTCACTTAGGTTGCATGATCACCTCCTACTCATACATGCGTGGGGACACATTTTTGTAATACATATACATAATAAAATATTATATAGTTTTTCTCCGATAAAACAAGCGTCAGAGAAAACTATTAAGGTTCGATCCATTTGGAATAAAAAACCAAATCCTGAAAATGAGTGTCCCACACATAGTAGAGAGTACAATGTCATGAAAACTAGTGAATAGGGTGAGAACAAGGGGTAGACTAGTGTAGCTACTCTAGACAACGTGTGCAATATGTCTAGGGTTTCTCTTCCCTTGATGCACGCCATTTCCAAATAGTACAACGTCCCATTCCGCTGCACTACAAGGAAATAACGACATCTAAGGACTTGCTACTCAACAAGAACCAGTCTAGACCTAGTTCTTCGACATCTTTTAGGGTTAGATAAGTTTGGCCAATGAAGGTAAATAGCTCAGTATATATGTATATCTTTAATAAATTGTAGAAAATAGACCGTTTATCAGAAAAATATGAGTAAGGCACCCCTTTTTCTTAGAAAAATGCGTAAAACAATATGGAATCATAATATCATCCTTTTAATGCTTTAATATTAGTGATATCATGTAAGATGTGTAATGCTTAGTTCATGAGTAATAAATATAAAATGATGATATAAAAGTATGGGAAAATATTAGTAAGTCCATAATTATGTATAGAATGCATATGATGTAAGATATGGTCATGTTGATGTACGAAATTAGGTAATTTGCTCAATATGGCTGATTAGGGCTAATAACCCTAAATAAAGTGCAATAAATACATATGTGCTCAATAAATGATGAGATTTATAGAAAACCCTCATATCAGGAATTGGAAGATAATATGTAAATCTGAGATCAGTTTTATACACAAAATTCATGTTATATGAAGAGAACCCTTAATACATGTGATGTAACCCTAATATGGTTAATGAAGTGACATATTGTTAAATATGTTCACATAATAATGTGACACATGAGTATATCCAGTTGATGAACTGTAATCTGTAATATAAGATCAGTAAAATAATCCTAAGGCAAGAATGCAAGTAATGATGCACACATCCTAATGAGATAAGTAAACCCTAAAATGGACATAACTAGGGTTGAGATGATGAGAACCTGATGGTGATATATGTGGTCTTGTCTTAATCAGGGTTGACCAAAGATATAGATGACATGAGGAACATGTGATTAGAATGATCTATCTCTTTGGAAGGTACGCCATTACCTATTACTTGGCTTATTATACAATATGCTTTTGTTATATGGTAGTAAATACTTGGCTTATGGTATTGGTTGAAATAATATTTCTTGTATGCTATGTTGCTTGAGCTTTCCATACTTATTGTTATGGACACATCAACCATAATATATATGTTCCATTATATGATAGCACTAATTTTCTTTGGTAGCATAGTGCTAGAAAGTGATCATTCTCTTTGGTAGCAGATCACATTGTATAATGATCTAACTCTTTGGTAGTAGATCATAAGGCCTTAGATCTCATACTCTTTGGTAGCTGAGATGATGCATTATTCCCTCAGGTGGAAAATGCATGGATATATAATGGAAAATGTGCTTAAAATATGTGTTCTCTTTTGCTAATGAATATCTTTGTGCAAGTACACACTTTTCTTATATTCTTTTGTTACTGTCAAGTATATTAGTTTTATTTTATTTCCAAGATATGATGAGAGGTATATAAAAGACACGTAGGCGTACTCAGTACAATATTCTTGAATATTGTGATGACGTGTACCACATGTAATCTTTTGTTTAGGTTTTGGTTATGCTCTTGAAGATCCAGGATAGTTGAGAGTTGTGTGGCGAGCTGATGTACAGGTGGACCTGTCATCTTAAGATCATGTTGTTTAGTGGTAGTACATGTACATGTTAAAGTTAACTATTCAATGTGTAATATCAATTGTTGTAACAATTCATGTTATAATTATATGTTGAATGGTGAACATGTGTTGTATGGTTTTATTATTGTTCATGTACATGTGCTACTGTTGTTCCTTCTGACTCCCTTGATTTTCTTCTTCTTAGCCTAGTGTGGGGTGTTTAAATTGGGATTCTCGCTGAGGTGAGGGTTTCAATTTGGACGTCACACATCATATTAAGTTTTACAAAATCCGGGGACATCACAGGAAAACTATAATGAAGATGCTTGAAAGGCGACCCTACTATTTTGGATGACACTCCTATCATCTTGACATTTTGTGTAATATGATAATCCATTTATGCCAAACCCTTCATAAGACTAATATTCTTTTTAAGTTTAAAGGCAAGCCATTTGATATTTTTAGCAACATTATTTGGTGTTTGAGATAGTAGACTCAATACTTTATCTTCAAACCACCTAATGAATGTCTTATTATGCTCTATAGAAAGACACATCAAATTGGCTCAAGGATATTTTCTATTGGTGAAATTGGTATGTGCAGTGATATAAATACTCACTTCATCAATGTTGTGCAAAATATACAAGTGTTCTTGTTACCAGAACTCAAGAATGATTACTTTCCCTTGTTATCCTATAGTCCTTTTGTCAGAATAGGGATCAATACCCTTACCATTGTTAGAGGCTTCATTACAACTCTAAAAGTCATTGCAAAAGTCCATAACCTCCTTAGACATATAACCCTAAATAATATTCCCTTTAGGATGATAATAGTTTCGAACATCACCTTTAAAAATACTCATGTACTATTCAAAAGGATATTGATGTTGAAATTATTACACTAAAAATTCAATAGGAATGGAATTCCTAGAGTTTACCCAAACTAACGTGTAATAATGCCACCCCCAAGCGGATGGGTTTGAGGATCAAATACCAAGGGATAACTTGTTTAAGAATTATAACATCAAAGTAACTTAGCAAGAACTAGTATTTATCACAAAAGTTGAGATTGGGTTTTTTTGGAAGAATAGAGAGTTTATTATTTATCATGCTCTCTGATGTAGGTTAAAATCGAGGCCATGGATACATCAGTATCTATATTGAGACAAACAGGCTTATTTCTAGAAAAGAAAAAGGGCGAATTTGATTGCGCAGCATGCTTAGCCAAGGCATCTGCAATATTATTCAGACTTCTAGGGATAAAGCTCACGTTTAGCCTCGGTCCATTGCTTAGGAGCCTTTTCAACCTAGTGACGTGTGGTCTCATTTTGATAGGTGGAGTTGTACCTAACTCCAGCAGCTGTATAGCCTGTTGTGAGTTCGAAAGAAGATGGCAGCTGCTCCAGTTCTCTCGTCTAACTAATGACACTGCGGTGAAGATGGCCTACAACTCAGCTTCAAGCGCACATGATGCTACGGATTGCTCCCCAAAACCACTGCAGCATGTCCCACTGGGATCAACAACATGGATGCCTACTCCAGAGGGTGTGGTAGGATTGATATAAGAAGCATCTGTGAAGATGAACTGGTCACAGTGATATGAGGTAGAAGACTGGCTACCAATTTGGAACACCCTGCCATTGTTGCTTTCCCTGGGAAGGTTAGAAATGGTGGACGCTCGTCCTTTGATGAATGAAGTAACTTCCCCAATGTCTTTCAATTTGCCTTGATGTATACTTTCGTTACAATAGGTCCAAATGTGCCAGAAGGCTACAGGCCAGATTAAGGAATCAACAGAGGTTGTAATTGCCCCAGAAATGATAAAGGAGATCCATGTGTCTTCTGACATATGAAAGTGGAGAGAGCCTGTGTCGAGAGCTATCCAGATTTTCCTGCTTGATGGACAATCTTGGAGAGCGTGGAGTAGAGTATCACTATCATTTTGACACAAGGAGCAGGTCTCCTCGATGTCGATATGACGGCGGCGCTTCTCAACATTTGTGAGTAGGGCATGATGCAGAAGGAGCCACAGAAAGGTTTTGATGCGGGCTGGCAGACAGGATTTCCAGATCTGGGTCCGGGCGCCATCAGTATGGTGCTCATTACTGTTACATATCCAGTTATAGGCAGATTTCGAAGTAAACTCTCTGGATGCCACTAACGGCCAGTTCCATTGATCAGGACCTGCTTCACTATCAGGGGGCGGACATGCTTGGATAGAAGGCTAGGTCTGGGCAGGGAGGAAGTGATGGATAAAATCCCAATCCCATGTACATGGGGCTGAGAGCATAGAGCTAACTTGTAGGGTTTGGAGGCCCTCAGGGATTTGGAATGACGGGACAAGGTCCTGTATAGAACTTCCCGGTAACCATTTATCAGTCCATACGTTGGTCAGTTCACCATTATTGATCACACGATGACCCATGTGTTTGAGGATAGGAATTTGCTTTTTGATGAAGCTCCATGCTGAAGAACACGGTTTCCTGGAGATGGTATCTCCTTGAACATACTTCTCTGACATGATCTTGACCCACATGATTGAGATTGGTTTGTTTAACTAAGGTTGTAAGAATAAAAGATCCATATTAAGGTTCTAGTTATCAATGGATAGAAACACTAGGGTGAAACTATGTTTCACTGCCACTACTCGAATCTGCACATTCATTCAAATCCAAACATGTATGAAGATATAATTGGAGTTATGCAAGTTTCCCCTTTTAGTGTAAGAAACTAGCATGAGTAGATATCCATATAAGCTCAATGTCATGTTACTTAGAGATCATATATCCACTATTTCAGAGACTTCCCATCAGAAGTTCTCATCAGGGCATCAACCAAAGCTAATTGGTATTCAAATCTTAAATGTTGAAGTTCTCACGATATAAGATTGTAATAAATCATGTAAAGTGGGTGATAAATCCACAAAACATGCAATAAATGATTAACTATGAATTAAATGAGTTCATACAAGCATTGGAATATGAATAAAACTACAAGAAATGGGTAGTGGGGCTAATCCCCACACCCCAGTGAAAAGACTACTCCCTCGACATGGCAAGATTAATATCAGAAGAAGTGGAAGAGGACACCATCATGGTCATAATGGTAGCAGAAATGGCTCAACATGGTATGAAATAGAGACTTCCTTCCTTCTCTCTCTTTCAAGTATTAACCCTGACTTGCAGTAGAAGTAGGTGAAGGAACAATGACTCTACAAAGAGAATGATCACCTTAGAGATGGGGGTCGATGGCTTTGGATCTGTAGAGGTCGATTGGTGTACCCAAATAAACATGTCGATAGCCAAGCTAGGTCGACATAACTAGCTTGGTCGATAGGCTTTGTCGTCAGCTATAATCTCAGCATGAGCCTTTTGGCATGTTCTGTCTCCAAAATTTGGAGATGAATTGAAGGATTGCACTGGGGGCATATTCTAGTAGAGTGGTTGTCAACCACTTGTGCCTCCCATTGGTGTCAATCATGGGATGTCGACCACTTCCCATCAGTGTTGATCATGGGATGTTGACTGATGGCTTGATTTCTTTGTCAGCTACAGACTAATGATTCTGTCAAAGGAGGGAGGTTGATGGGTTTGTTTACCTCGATCATCGGTGATTCTAAGTGTTGAGCTCCTATCTGTCGACCAAGAGGTCGATGGATCTATCGACTTGATCATCAAGATGTCTTGATGTCATTCTTCTAAATGTCGACCATGTGGGTCGATGGGTTATCGAGCTGGAGGGTCGACAAGGCTATCGAGCTCTTGGATGTATTGATTACTTGATGATTTTGATGTTGGTTTGTAGGTTGATCAACGGGTAAATTTTTTCATAGAACACAAAAATTGTATATCTATTTACCCTCTAGAAGTCCTCAAAATATGTTTCGATGATAGTAGGACCCCCATGCAAACTTGTTGTAGAGTGAAACCTATAAAGGGAGTCAAAAAAGTATTGAATTCCTACAAATTATCATAAAATGCTAAGTAGATTGAAACAAAGATATTCTAGTGTAAACTAGACTATATGATTGCTAAATTAGACTAACAATGCAACTAAAAATGGGATGGGTATGCATCTATTAGATACATCCAATGAAAGAAAATTGGTCCCGACATTTTCACTTCCCTAGTCAAATGGACAACAAGACCTACCATGATATCCAAGAATGAAGGAGGAAAATACATCTCAAGTTGGAAGGGGGTAGCGACCACTTCTCTTTGAAACTTATCAAGATTCTCAGGATCGATAACTTTACTGCATAGAGTGTTGAAGAAGAAACAAAGCTTGGTGATTGCAAACCTAACATGCTTTGACAGTATAGATCAAATAACCATGGGAAATATTGGCTGCATTAGAGTGTGATAATTATGAGATTTAAGGCCTATCAACTTTAGATTCTTCATTGATACCAATCTTCGGATATTGGAAGAGTATCCCTTTGGTACCTTTACATTAAGTAAGATCTCAAAAAAAGCTCTCTTCTCTTACTAGACAACGTGTAACAAGCAGGAGGTAATTTTTTTTATCACTACTAACTTCTATTGTCAATTCTTTTCTTGAGCTCATTTCACATAGGTCCATTTTGAATTTTATGCCATCTTTAGTCTTACCTAGTATATGCAACAGAGTACCAATTACATTGTCACAAACATTTTTCTCAACATGCATGACATCCATATAATACCTAACAACCAAAGAACTCCCATAAGGAAGATCCCATAATATTGAGCTCTTCTTGTATAAAGATTGTCACTATGTATGGGAATAGTACATTGTGATATCTTACCAAATGCAATGATAAAGTCTTTTAATCTTTCATAAACAACCTCCCCTGGTATAGGTTTAGTGCCACTTTGTTCCGCATTTGATCCATTCAATGCTTTGTGCAACCTTTGGTAAGGATGAACTTTTGGAAGAAACTTTCCATGACCAAGATATACAGCCTTGCAGCTATGTTTTAGTTGCATTGAATCAATGTTCACCTTTCATATAGGGCATGCTTTGGATCCTTTTGCGTTGTATCTAAAAAAATTCCCATATGCTAGAAAGTCATTGTTAGTGCAAAATGACATAGTATGCAAACAAAATGTCTCTTTGTGCAAAGCATCATAGGTCATCACACCTTCTTCCTTCAATTTTTTAAGTCATCAATCATAGGTTCAAGATAAGCATCGATATCATTGCCATTTTTTGGGGCCTGATATTAACAACGATGGCATGACGTACTTATTTTTTATACAAAACTAGGGAGGAATATTGTATATAAAAATCATAATAGGCCAAGTGCTAATTTAGCTACTCAATCGACTGTATGGATTCATCCCATCAGTACAAATCCAAAGTCTTAGATTCCTAACTTCTTCACCAAATATGTGATACACTAAATCAATCTTCTTCCATTGTGGGGAATCAGACACATGTCATAGGATCCCATCATTATTTTTCTTTGCCTCTGCATCCACGTTAAATTCTCCGCATCCATGGTATAACAAGCATTAAAACTATGGTATTATAGGTAGATACCACATCACCTTGGTAGAAGATCTAGTATTGGACTTTCCCAAAGTCATCATTTTATACCTTGATGCCCCAAATTTTACCCAATCGATATAGCCTTTTTGAAATAACACACAGTCATCGGGCATGCATGCATATTCTTATCCTTCATTCCGATTGGGCACACCATTTCTTTAATTTGTATATCAAAATTGGATGCTCGTTGCCTTTAGGAAGAATTTCTTTCAACAAATACAACAATGACATGAGTCATGTTAACCTAGAGGTTATACATTGTCCATATTTTGATAATGACTTGACCGTTCCATTCATATGTATCTAATATGTGTATTCAAGATTGATTTTAGGTGTTAGGTACATGAAAAGGATCAAATTACTCAAGCCCTATCTTGTCAAAGTTCAAGTCAAAAGCAATGCAAGTGTGCTAATTAGGAAATCCATGTAAATGAGCTTAAAAAAATTTGTAATCACTTGTATTGATGATATGACTTGTAAATAAGATGAGAAAATTATGTGGGACACTTAGTACCAAGTTTTAATCACTTTTTAAGAACTTTAGAAAATCAATCACAGGCTATTGATCGGTCGAGTTACAACCTCGACCAATCCACTAGATTAATTTTCTAGAGAGTACATCGGTCGAGCGACCGATCGGGTTACTGACCAAATGCTATTTTCATTAGTCGGTTGAGTTTTCCTAGGAAAAAATCGACCAATGGTTTGAAAATTGGGTTTGTCTTTTAGTCGATCGGTCGAGTTACCTTTTTTTAATCTTGACTGAATATACTATATAGAAAACACAGAAAAAGTAATTCTAACCGTTGGTGACTTGTTTGGACGAAAATAAATCTGTTGCCTTGGGAAAAAATGGCTATAATTTGGCCCTAAGTGTTCCCACTATCAAAGGGGCACCCTCAGCTATAAATAGGACCACTTGGAGTTCATTCCAAGGTTGCTCATTCATTGCATAATTTGGTTCTAGCATAGTTGAGAGTGTTGCACCCCTTTAAGCCCCTTTTCTCTCTCTACTTTCAATCCAAATCCATGAATATGAGTGATTTAGGATCTATTGTAATAGAACTATCCCTTGTATCCCTGTAAATCTCTCCACCTCCATCTTCCTACCCCCTTTCCTCTTTGAAGAAAAGGCTTGAAGATCTTCTCCAAGTGAAGGAGAAGGATTTGATGTTCTTCAAGGTTGAAGAAAGCATGGTGATCAAGATCTCCGAGTGAAGGAGATAGGCAAGGCAGACGTTCAAGAAGGATAGGTATTTCTTGGAAGGCCAAATAATTGAAGATGGAGTGGGTAAGTCCTTGTTGAAGGCTGAAGACTCCTTTGCTCAAGTGGGTATGTTCCTTCGGTAGGTTGAAGATCCTTGCTTGAGGTATTAAGTCCTTAGATGAATGTGGTTTTGTCTTGTAATTTTATGAATGAATATAAGAGCACTAAGATTGCAAAGTCCTAGAGACTGACCACCTCTAGGTAGTGGACTGACTCACTTCTAGTTTGAAGTGTGGAACCACTCTAAACCACTTTGTCCAAGTGTATGCTATCTTTTTCTCTCATCATTGCTATGCTTGTTAGTTATGACTTCAAATTGGTTGTATGATTAAGCTTTTGCACTTAATATAATTTGAAGGTCTAATCTATTTTATGAGATTTGTGAAGATCTATTCACCCCCCTCTAGAGCCCTTGATCCAACAAGTGGTATCAGATCATGTCTTCTCCAAGCTACTTCCACAAGTAGGAGAAGATTGGCAATTTAGCACGTAGATCTCTCAACTTGGAGGGAATCTTCTCCATGCGACCTCCGATCTTCAACGAAACCAACTTCCTATATTGGAAGAGAAGAATATAGTTCTACCTCCAAGGAGTAAGCTACGAGAAGTGGAAGGTGGTGCACCTAAAGTATGAAGATCCAAAGGGAGAAATCTCCACATGGACGGAAGCCCAAATGAAGCAAGCTCAGCTCAATGCCAAATTTGTGAGCATCATCTATGCAGCCCTCACTCCATGTGAGTTCAATTGGATCTCCTCGTGGGACACCGCACATGAGATTTGGAACAAGATATGTGTCACCTATGAGGGAACGGAGCAAGTGAAGGAGGCTAAGATCTACATGCTTGGTGGTCTCCTTGAGAACTTCAAGATGAGTAAGAATGAAAGAGTGGAAGACATGTACACAAGGCTTAATGTCATCATTAATGGATTGGTAGCTCTTGGTAGTGTGATGGACAAAGGAACAATCAATTCAAAGATCTTGAGATCTCATCCAAGGAGATGGGAGCCCAAAGTGACCTCCATTGAATAAGTGTACAAGCTTAGTGAATTGTCAACCGAGGAGCTGGTAGGCAACCTCCAAGCTCACGAGCCAATGCTTGACAAGCAAGAAGAAGAAGAAAAGAGAGAAGAGAAGGAGTCCAAGAAGATCAAGGACACTACCTACAAAGATCAAATTGAAGAGATGGTTCGGCAGCAACAACTTGCACTCAAGTCCCCTACTCCTTCCTCAAGTGAAGATGAAAGCCCAAATGAGCATGAAGCTAACTACTCCAAGGGCAAGCACTTCAAAGGGAAGTCTTCTTCATCTACTCCTAGGTGCTATGAATATGGCCAAAAGGGCCATTACAAGAGTGACTGCCCCAAGGCCAAGAAAAGCCACCATAAGAGCAACCACAAGAATGACAAGGAGTATAAGAAAGAAGGCAAATACAAGAGAAAGGAAAAGAAAGAAAGAAGAAGCAAGGATGCAACTTATGCAGCTTGGGAGGAGTCTTCCTCAAGTTCTTCTAGCTCTGAAGATGGAGAATGCCATCTTGATCTCATGGCCTCTACAAGTGATGATGTAGGTGAGGTAAGTGAGGTAAGTGAAGTTAATTTGCATGAGTTGTCTATAGAAACTCTTATTGATATGCTTAATGCGAGCTGGTTATCTTTTACTAAATGCAAAGCAAAAAAGAAAAGGTTAGGAAAAATTATAGATGATCTGTATGCTAAGATTGAGATTCTAGATCAAAATGAAAAGCTTCATCTTGATAGTATTAATACTTTACAAGGGCAATTTCTTGATCTTGAGCTCCAATACAATGGAGTTGAAGTTGATAATGGTGTCTACCTTAAGACTATGGCTATTCTTAAGGAAGAGAACCAAAAATGCCAAGATGAGATTGATGTTCTTAAAACTAAAAATGTAGAACTTAACCTCATTAATGAAGCTAGGATATAAGAAACTTATGTTTATCAAAGATAAATTCAATTTCTTAAATATGAAACTGCTAAGTTGCTTGCTCAAGTAAATGATCTACCCTCTAGACCTATCTTACAAAGTAATGAGGTAGCTAGCACTGCTCTAGAATGTGATTCTTTTCATACTAAAGCCCTCTGTTTAGAGTCTGACCTGTTGCATGCTAGATATGATCTTGTTAGCTTATCTTCTACTGTCATTAATCTTAGTGATGATAATGAAAAATTAATAGCCTCTTTGCAAAGTTTCTTACGGGAAAGAAATCCCTTAATTTTTTCCTAGAACACTCTACCAAACAAATTGATATTGGTGGTTTAGGATATGATGGGATTGCTCCTAAGGGTAAGAACAAGAACAAGAGTAAGGGTAAGAAGAAGAGTGTGGAACCTCCTTTCTTCCATGGAGAGACTTCCAGCTCTAAGAACCCAATGGTATGTGTTCATTGTAAATGTGATGATCATTATTCAACTTATTGTCCTTACAAGCCAAAGGGGACCAACCCAAAGATGAAATGGTTCCCCAAGCTAACCCTAAAGTTTGAGTTGAGCAATGACATCCTTCTTTCATGCAGGTCAAAAGAAGGTGGATTGTTGATAGTGGCTTCTCAAAGCATATGACAGGTGAAATTAACCATTTTAACAAATTCATAAAGAAGAAAGGAGGATCGGTGACCTTCGGGGACAACAAAAAGGGTAAGGTAATAGGTGAGTGTGATGTAGGCAATGAGCTTTGTATTAAAAATATTTTGCTTGTTGATGGTCTACATCACAATTTGATAAGTGTACGCCAACTTTGTGATAATGGTTATCTTGTTCTATTTACTTTTGTAGAATGTTTGCTTCTAGATTCCCTCACTTATAATGTTATATATAAGGGGAACAGAAATGGTAATCTATAAGTTATTGTGCTTGATGATCTAAAGCCCATACTTTATAGATGTTTAGTTGTGGATAAAAATGATATATCTCTTTGGCATCGCCGGTTGGGTCATGTGAATATGCATCAAATGAAGAAATTGAGCAAAAAGGAATTGGTTAGGAGACTTCCTAAATTGGATTTTGAAAAGGATGAGGAATGCCAACCTTGCACACAAGGAAAGCAAACCAAGTCCTCCTTCAAATCCAAAGGAGTACTTAGTACCAAAAGATATCTTGAGCTTCTTCATATTGATCTATTCGAACCTATGAGAACTCAAACGCTTCATGGTTCCAAGTATTGTCTTGTGATTGTTGATGATTTCTCTCGCTATACTTGGACATTCTTTCTCGTCTCTAAAAGTGATACTCTAGATGTTTTCTCGAGCTTTTTTAAACGAGTTGAAAATGAAGATTCTTGCCGGATTGTTTCTATCCATAGTGACCATGGGAGAGAGCTTGAAAATGATCTTTTTGAGCACTTTTGTAAAACAATCTGGTTACTCGCATAATTTCTCTTCTCCTCGTACACCTCAACAAAATGGGGTAGTAGAGAGAAAGAATAGGTCGCTACAGGAGATGGCTAGGACCATGCTTCTAGAGTATGACACTCCAAAGAAGTTTTGGGCTGAAGCTGTTAGCACCTCATGCTTTGTGTAGAACTAAGTTTTTATGCATCCATCTTTGAAGAAAACCCCCTATGAGTTATGGCATGGTAGAAAGACATCCATCGACTTCTTTCACATTTTCAGATGTCCTTGTTTTGAACACAAAGGATTCTCTCGACAAGTTTGATCTGAAATCGTACAAGGCTTTCTTCCTAGGCTACAACACTACAAGCAGGGATTATAGATTTTTCAATATTGAACTATCTAAAATTGAAGAGTCCATTAATGTCAATTTTTTGAATCTAACCCTATTATTGGAAAGAATGTTATTGATAATGATGTTGCAGATGACTTAATTCCTATCTTAAAAGACCTCAACATTGACAACAAAGGTAAGCAGGTGGTTGAAGCAGAAGATGAAGAGAAGAAGGATAATCATCCCAAAGAGCTAATCATTGATAATCCATTCGAGAGGGTGAAGACACAAGCTGCCTACAACAAAGAACAAGCAGATAGTGCCTTCATCTCACAGCTGGAGCCAAAGAGCATCAAGGAAGCTCTTGGAGATGAAGAATGGATCCTAGCCATGTAGGAGGAACTAGAGCAGTTCGAGAAGAACCGAGTGTGGACTCTAGTGCCAAGACCAAGTGATAGGAAAATCATTGGCACCAAGTGGGTCTACCGCAACAAGCTTGACGAAAATGGCAAGGTGGTAAGGAATAAAGTAAGGTTAGTGGCTCAAGGCTACAATTAACAGGAAGATATTGATTTTGATGAAACTTATGCTCCTGTTGCTAGACTTGAATCTATTAGAATGCTACTTGCTTTTGCTAGTTATAAGAAATTCTAGCTATATCAAATGGATGTTAAAAGTGCATTTTTGAATGGTACAATCTAGGAGGAAGTATTTGTTGCTCAACCTCCGGGCTTTGAAAATGACAAGCTACCTAACCATGTCTATTTGCTATAAAAATATCTCTATGGACTCAAACAAGCACCTCGAGCTTGGTATGAGAAATTAAAGAACTTTTTATTAGACAATGGCTATGTCATTGGCAAATTTGATTCTACTTTATTTCTAAAACACACTTCTGGCAATTTCCTTATCATTCAAATTAATGTTGATGATATCATATTTGGAGAAACTAATCTTGATCTTTGGAATGAGTTTAGTTATCTTATGTAGAGTGAGTTCGAGATGAGCATGATGGGTGAGTTTACTTTCTTCCTCGGCTTCCAAATTAAGTAAACCAAAGATGGAAACTTCATCAACCACAGCAAGTACACCAATGAGCTAATCAAATGCTTTGGAATGGAGAACATGAAGCTGATGGACACACCCATGTCTAACACCACCAAACTTGATAGAGATGATGAACGTGAGAAGGTAGATGAGAATCTCTATAGAGTTATGATTGGAAGTTTACTTTACTTAACTACCTCTAGACCTGACATAATGTTTAGTGTTGGCTTGTGTGCTCACTTTCAATAAAGTCCTAGGAAATCACATCTTATTGCGGTTAAGAGGATTTTGAGGTACTTAGCCAAAACTCAAAACTTTGGACTATGGTACCCTAACGCAAGGGACTTTACTCTTATAGCATATAGTGATGTTGATTACGCGGGTTGTTTGATTGATAGAAAGTGCACAAGTGGCACTTGCTTCCTCCTAGGACCATGCTTGGTGTCTTGGTTTTCTAAGAAACAGAGCAATGTGGCATTATCAACTACCGAGGCTAAGTACATTATAGCCGAAAGTTGTTGTGCCCAGGTCCTATGGATGAAGCAAATGCTCTAATACTTTGACATATATTTTGATGCTTCTCCTACCTATTGTGATAATACTAGTGCAATCAATCTATCTTATAATCCTATATTGCATAGTAGAGATAAACATATAGAGGTTCATCATCACTTTCTTTGTGATCACATTGCCAAAAAGGATATTTATATCACACATGTGGACACAGAAAATTAGTTGGTGGACATTTTCACCAAACCTCTAGCAAGAGAGCAATTTAACTTCATTAGATCTAAATTGCTCATAATTGCTTTAGATGAGATTGACATGTTATCTAGCTAGTTGCTTTTATTCTATATGTCTTACTCATGCTTAAATCACCTTGCTTGCCTAAAATTGCTAAATTTTGCTTGTTGTTATGCTTAGTTTCACTTGTTTTTGGGCATTTCTTGAATTTTGTATTTTTATCGCTAAATAGTACCCGATGATGAGTGATATGTGTCTAAGTATGTTCAATATACATAATGGACTTGAAAAATAAATTTAATTAGCATTGAAATGGCTAGAAATTAAGTTTGATGGTTTTAGGTCAGGTTGACCATCGATCGAGTTTCCCCTAGGACAAATTCAACCGATCCATGGCCGAGAGTTGTTCTGAAATGGACCAATCGGTCGAGTTTCTGACTCTCAAAACTTGACCGATCAGCGGGCTGAAGCCAACTTAAGTTGGGTTTGGCCGACTATTCTCCCTCTCAACTAGAGAATAACCGACTAGTTCCCCTTCTTCTAGCCCTAAGCTCTCAACCCCATACCTTACCCTCCCTATCCTAGCCCTTTTCCAACCTAGATACACTACCCTAGACCTTCTCCTTGCTCAACCTTGGTGTGTGAACGGTTTTGGTGGTTTTTTTATGTGTTTGCTCTCTTCTTCTCCTTATTTTTGCCTCCATGGCTTCTCATAGAAGAAAGAGACCCACCCCTAGCAATGAACCATCATCCTCTTCATCCTCTTGCTTGGTTCCGTTTGATGATACCTTCTTTGTCTCAATAGAGGTTGTAAATAGGTATCAAGACCTTCTTCCTAGGAGTCCTTTTCTGTTTAGAGCCTTGTTTGAGCCTAGCCCTAGGCATCAAGATGTCATCGACCAAGTGACGAGGTTGCTATCTATTCATCACCTATCAGCCCTAGCTATCAAACGTGACTGCTTTCATAATTCTATGACAAGAACAAGAGCAGTTCACGAATTCTACACAAACTTGTGTTGGAATTACGACTCCCTTGTACCCCCTCTGAATACTCAAGTGATCCTTACATCCATGATCGTCGGGAAGAAATTCCAAATCTCTGAAGATATCCTAAATGTTTTCTTTTCAGGAGACGATGAGAATGACACCTGGCGTAAGGATTACAGGGAGTATTTTGACCTTTTGGATCCTGAGGGTTTCTACAAGCAGAATGAGATCACTCTTCCTGATATCCATCGCTACCTGAAGAAACTTGATGTTCCTTGCAAGAAAAAGAGAACCCTACCCTCCTCCTCCCTTGATCTTAGAAAGCATATATTATCCCTAGTGGTCAACTGCAACATCCATCCAAAGAAAAATCAAATGGATATTGCAGAGAACACTGCGGTCCTAATGTATTGCATTCTAGAGAATGTCGGAGTCAAACGGTCAAAATACATTCTCCGCCATATGACATATTTTGACTCTGGCAAGAACACCCGCGACACCCATCCACCTTATACAGCCCTGATATGTGGTATGTTTACATTTTCTACTGAGAAATCACTCTTCTCTAACTTCCACTACAAACTTTCCAGGAAGGGTGTGTGTATCAATGAGACCATAATTCAGAAATATGTTCCTGTCTTTTCCTCCACCACACCCGGTGCTTCACCCTCAGCCTTTGCCTCTACTGCCCCTGCCTCTACCTCTACCCGAGCTCCACCTCCTCAGTCACCCCGACCCATCTGTGCCTCGTTTCGTGTGTCCAATGAAACCCTCATGGGCTACATGATGCACCAACAGGCATACAACCTCCAGGTTCAGGAGCACATGCACCAAGATTTATGTTCAATCATGTCAAACATGAACTTATCTTGTGCAAACCCATACCCCACCTACCAGCCTTACCCCGGTAGTGATTATGCTTCTTATACATACCATTATTACTACCCTACCCCCGAGCCTTCTGCTGATACTCCCACACCCTCTACTACTGGTGGTCCTTCTCCCGTCTACCTGTCATTGCCTGCTGGTCCCTTGTCCACTCTACTTGTTAGTCTTGGCAATTCTGCTCCTTCCTTCCCTCATGACAATGAGCTATATGCTCTTGGTATGACTTGGGATGAGCAGAATGCTCGTTGGCTCAGTTGTGGTTTTGGTCCTTCTGTGGCCGAGGAGATGCCTAACCAGGATGATGTTGAGACTACTGTTGTTGTTGACGATGATGGTAATGGTGAGGATGCTTTTGATGATAGTGATGGCTCTGGTGTTGATTCCAATGATGAAGGCACTGCTATTGTACCTTCAGATGGAGATGAGGACTATGAGCCTGGAGCTGATGATGATGATGTTGTGGACATATATAGTCTAGATGTCTAGTTGTTTCTTAGTTTTTAGTCTAGTTTTTTTATCATATATATTTCTAGGCTATTTTGTATTAAAAACATCTGGGCACATTTTCTGAGATGTACTATTTTATCTTCAGTTTTCATCGCTTCTTGCTTGTAGCTGCTTTAATGAGAACATGCTTCTGAGTTGTAATCTATGTTATGTGCACTCTTGATATTTGATCAGTTATATCCTATGATTTGGTGCCATATTTCACCATATTTTGATTATGCCTTAGCTTGTGTGTTTCTTACATCTCTGGTTGATATATGATATGAGATTGCATGTTTGAATTTCTACTTGATTGTGTTTGGAGAAGACCTGATTATATGCTCTTCTCCCCCCCCTCACTTTTTGATAATGTCATAAGGGGGAGAGAACTTCAATGTCTTAAAACTCAATCATATTGCTATTCTTTGTCATACTGCTACTTATTGTTTATGAGATCATTTTCTTATTCATTATATGCTTTATCATGTGACTTGCAAAGGACCATATAGTACATGTATTCTATAATTGCTTTGTGTAGATAGACTAACTATGCAGGTTAAAGTAAGCATAGATTGAGGGGGAGCAATTCACATTGTTTAAATCTTGAATCCCCCTAATTCACAAGGCAAAGGTATCATTTATATATCCTTTTCAATATATTTGAGGAATGGTTTGTCATTGTCAAAAAGGGGGAGAATGTTGACCTAGAGGTTATACATTGTCCATATTTTGATAATGAATTGACCATTCCATTCATATGTATCTAATATGTGTATTAAAGATTGATTTTAGGTGTTAGGTACATAAAAAGGATCAAATTACACAAGCCCTAGCTTGTCAAAGTTCAAGTCAAAAGCAATGCAAGTGTGCTAATTAGGAAATCTATGTAAATGACCTTAGAAGAATTTTGTAACCATTTGTATTGATAATATGACTTGTAACTAAGATGAGAAAATTATGTAGGACACTTAGTACCAAGTTTTAATCACTATTTAAACACTTTAGAAAATTGATCATAGGTTGTTGATTGGTCGAGTTACAATCTCGACCGATCCACTGGATCAATTTTTTGGAGAGTGCATCGGTCGAGTTGTGCATTCACAGAACTCGATCGATCAAGTTACTGACCAAATGCTATTTTCATTGGTCGGTCAAGTTTCCCCAAGACAAACTCGACCGATGGTTTGAAAATTGGGTTTGTCTTTTAGTCGATCGGTCAAGTTACCTTTATTGAATCTCGACCGAATGTATTGTACGAAAAATGCAGAAAAAGTGATTCTAATCGTTGGTGACTTGTTTGGACAAAAATAGATTTGTTGCCTTGGGCAAAAATGGCTACAATTCAGCCCTAAGTGTTACCACTATCAAAGGGGCACCCCCAGCTATAAATAGGACCATTTGGAGTTCATTCCAAGGTTACTCATTCATTGCATAGTTTGGTTTTAGCATAGTTGAGAGTGTTGCACCCCTTTGAGCCCATTTCTCTCTCTACTTTCAATTCAAATTCATGAATATGAGTGATCTAGGATCTATTATAAGAGAGATATCCCTTGTATCCATGTAAAGCTCTCCACCTCAATCTTCCTACCCCCTTTCCTCTTTGAAGAAAAGGCTTGAAGATCTTCTCCAAGTGAAGGAGAAGGAGTTATTGTTCTTCAATGTTGAAGAAAGCATGGTGATCAAGATCTCCGAGTGAAGGAGATAGGCAAGGCGGACGTTCAAGAAGGATAGGTAATTCTTGAAAGGCCAAAGACTTGAAGATGGAGTGGGTAAGTCCTTGTTGAAGGCTGAAGATTCCTTTGCTCAAGTGGGTAAGTTCCTTCGGTAGGTTGAAGATCCTTGCTTGAGGTATTAAGTCCTTGGATGAATGTGATTTTGTCTTGTAATCTTATGAATGAATATAAGAGCACCAAGATTGCAAAGTCCTAGAGACTAACCACCTCTAGGTAGTGGAGTGACTCACTTCTAGTTTGATGTGTTGAACCACTCTAAACCACCGTCCAAGTGTATGCTATCTTTGTCTCTCATCCTTGCTATGCTTGTTAGTTAGGACCTCAAATTGGTTGTATTCTTAAGTTTTGCACTTAATATAATTTTAAGGTCAAATCTATTTTGTGAGATTTGTGAAGCTCTATTCACCCCCCTCTAGATCCCTTAATCCAAGAAGTCAATCCATCTATTTTTAGACTTTAGAGTGTAAAATCTCAACACAGAGTTCAGCTTCATAAACTTAGTACAACTTAAGTATTACAATCTCTCTATATCATACACAATGTTTCAATATAAGGAAGGTGGATCGGTGTGATCTACCCTACAACTATCTAACATTGCATCAACTATGTCTATCAGAATCAGGTCATTTACATCTACATCATCGTCGACAATATGTTCTTGAACACAAGTGTTGCC
This sequence comes from Alisma plantago-aquatica, assembly GCA_963693085.1. NCBI lineage: Eukaryota > Viridiplantae > Streptophyta > Magnoliopsida > Alismatales > Alismataceae > Alisma > Alisma plantago-aquatica. The sequence continues at coordinate 846,315,854 of OY856413.1, forward strand.
ATTGAAATTTATTGATTTCATAGTAGGAATCTCTCCATGTCAGTACCATTATTTATAACCCTGTATAATCCCTTGCACATAAAATGACTTTTGATTTCATCAACAATGTTGAATTTTATGTTATTACTGTAATTCCTACATGGACAATAGAACTTATATCCAAGTCATTTCCTATGTTCATCCACAAATCTTATAAATTGATCAAGACCAGTAATAAACTACGAGGTGAAATGACTTGGAATGGACATCCATGATCTATCCATTCTAGGATCAAAGAGAAAACAAGTATTGAATAAGGTGTTAAGATAATAGGATTTAAAGATTAGGGTTTATCATTTAGGGTTTAGGATTTATAAATTAGGATTTAGGGTTTACGGTTTATAAATTTGGTTTTAGGGTTCAACTTTGAATGTGTGTACCAACCTATCCCATTCTTGAACACCAAATCTCACTAGCAAGTGTATAGCTCCAAGTACACCGATGTAGATGGGCAAATACCCTACTACATATGTACTTAGAGAACAAATAGGAAGGTGCTAACAAAACATTTTGAAAACTGAATACACATTGTACACTTACATCCTAAGTGAGATTAGGTGTTCAAAAACAGTCTCAAATCGATGACTTTCTAAGATTAACTTCTAATGAGTAAATATCAGATTGTTTCTATGCCAACAAGATATATATCTAAATTAGGATTTATGGTTTAGAATTTAGGTAAATATAAAAAAACAGTTTCATTAGTTTTTAGGTGTAATTATTTATCCATACAACATGAATAATACCCCAAATTATACAAGCAATTATACTTGAATTCCAACTATTTCAAATTGACCAATACACCAAATTATACAAGCATTTATACATGAATTTTGTATCTCTGTTCTTAATTCAAACCTAAATCTAACTCTGGATATAAATTTTGATATTCTTATTATCTCATAAATCTTAATCTAAAACTCTGCTTTAACATGAGGATTCACATAATTCTAGATCATGATTTTGACATTTGAGTTGAAGTCTTAAGAAAATAATCTGATCTGAATATAGAAATACCAAGTATATGAAAATAACTTAAATACCAAATATCCCAAATAGGATTTCTCACAAAATAAATCAGTCTCTTTAAAATCTCATTAAATCTGATCTCAACATGAACCTTAATACATTCATGTGAGCTTAAATCCTAAATCTTAAAAGTTGAATCTTATAAAATCTTATCTTCCTAACTTAATCATAAATTAATGCATTCTACTCTTATATCTTATCGTGTACTTAGTTTGTAGATCTTAATCTACTTAATAAATGCTAATAGAATAGTTCTATTTGAAATCTTAAGTAGAGCATTATCCCACATTATCAAGTATGACTATATTTCTTGAATATGTTATCTTGTAGTCTTATTCATCAATATGAATCATCACTAATAATTCTTATAGGAACATGATCCATTAATTTTCTCATGAACTTAGTTCATGAGTCTCTATCATTCTTATGAATCTTAATAACATATCTCTTCTCGAGATATTAGGTATATGTGAGAACACCATCATGGAGGTGTGAAAACTTTTATAAAAAAAATTGGTGATTCATTCATCCAGTCGCCTGGGTTCAAACTCATGACCTCTCAGTCTTACATCATCACTTTTACCACTGGGGTGCCACTTCATTGGCGGAGGTGTGAAAACTTTAGTTGCATATCTTACTTAAAATCCTAGAATCATTAGAACACATAAATCATAACACCTTGTATGTGAAACATGTAAAGATACTGAGCTTGATAAACATAAATACTCATGGGTATGAACCACTTACCTTCATTGTAACAACTTAAAATAGTTCTTGAATCCTCAAGTCCCACACCTAATTCCTTAAAAGATCGTGAACATTTCATGAACATCGCTTAAACTCAAGACTCATATCTCCTAGGTCCACTTAGGGTTTTATATTCCATACTAAGTGTGCAAGGGTCATGAATATATAACCTTAATTTCATTCTTTGTACTGGCATATGAGATCATATACATGTTCTAGATAATTTTGTTTTAATAGTTTGCTCATCTACTTATCAACATGATAATTTAGAAACACGTGTAGGTCTCTAATCCAAATAAGTGTTCTAGAATAAATTTGAGGATTTAGGCATAATTATTTTAATAAATGCCATCATATGAATTATACATCACTAAGGAATTCTAATGACATGACTCGAGCCATATTAATGTATATATTCTATCCATCACTATTGTTGATTAATTTGGCAGACTATGTATTACCTATATAACATCATTTTGATAAAAGTCTCAAAACTAAAATCTAATGTTTCCATTAGGTAGATTATGAATTTCTGATATTCATGCATATATAGTTTGTATTTTTTTGATACTCGAGTTAATTTTTGTAATTTAAGCAAATATGGGGACACTTCAAAAAAAATCCACATTATTTGTCTTATTCGCTAGACGGGTGAACTTAAGTATCCGCTTTCTATTGGACCACGGACCCCAGCACCTGCCTCGCCGGCTTTCTCAGAATCGCGCTGCCTCTGTTTCCTCTGTGAAACAGAGTATCGCCCAAACCAAGCTTCCGGGCAGGCTTTCATGGCGATCTGAAGACCCCTACCCTGCGCAGCTATTTCGAAGTCTGCATCTCCTCCGCAAGCACGAGATCTATGCTCCGAGCACCTGGATCCCTCGGACTGACCATGAGGAACAGACTACCATAGCGCCGCCTAGGGTGTAGAACCCGGCGCAAGCTCCCCACCTGTAGTCCCAGCGCCGCCTCTAGGAGGGATAGCAGCGATTTCGATCTGTTTGCCCAATTCGATCTGTTTTACGAGTCCACAACAACTACAGGTGTCGTAGCTTCTCTAGGGTGGAACCCAACCGCCGTCTCATCGCTTTCCCAGCAACAGGGAGCACCGCCGCGTCGCCTGCCTCTGGCAGCACCTTGCCAGCCGCAGGTTCCTTCTTTCCTTCAATCCGAAAGTGCCAAACCTCTGTCACATCCCTAGGCACCGAGGCTCAGGGCTACAAGCTTACTTCTAAAACCTCCTACTGCCGTGGGCCAGGAGAAGCTTCGCCTTCAGCATTGGGGTTTTCTCCCTTAGGCTTTCAACCTTCATTGCAATGCTTCAAGGGCCTCCCTTACTTCGCCGCCATGTTCGACACGAGTGGAGTTCGACAGCAAGTCTGATGGAACTCAGATCCAACAAAGCCTAGTCTAGGTTCACAGGAGAAGCTTCGCCTTCAGCATTGGGGTTTTCTCCCTTAGGCTTTCAACCTTCATTGCAATGCTTCAAGGGCCTCCCTTACTTCGCCGCCATGTTCGACACGAGTGGAGTTCGACAGCAAGTCTGATGGAACTCAGATCCAACAAAGCCTAGTCTAGGTTCACAGTTCGATGGGGAAGCTGTTCCCCTATCTCACTCTTTGTTACTCGCCTATATACCCTCTTCTGCGATAATAACTCTCACATCCTCATTCAATCTGACGGCCCACAAAGGCCCATCTTGGATCAGAATCTGAGTTTTTCCTTATTATCCTTATTTATGTCGTCATTATCTTATCTAATTTGACTAGGAACTTAAACAAATCCCAAAAAGTACCGAAATTTTAACCACAGGCGTACCCTAATGCATACATAGTTATCACGCCTATGTTTGCTATTTGGTCATTTGAAACTCTAAAACTAACTAATATTATCTATACTCCGGAACTCCCTAATATGTATAAGAATGGCATTTGTTTGTCAGAATTGGCATATAAGTCTAATTTATCATCATGCATAACACTTACAAGTTTCAATGCAAACAACTTTCTATATCTGTGAGTATAATTAAAACTAGCCTTATATAAAAACTACTAATATTGCAAATTATCTATTGTTGTATTTAATAGCAAAATATTCCAAAATTGATTCAATACACTGAATTATCATACTAGGACTAAGACATCACTTGGCTTCATATTTCAATAATAGATTTTAAATTGCATGGATATTTTGCATCAAGGACCCTCATGTTCTTAACTTTCATTAAAGTACATATTTTGACAAAATTAAGTAGAGATCCTAAGAATTTTAGGATGTCACAATAAGGATCATCCCAATAGTACTTCTTGACATCATGTAATTTTTTTTGCTTTAGTGTGACCTTTGTTTCAGGATGTAGGATCTCTGTAGCAAGAAAATTTACATAATCTGCGAACCAAGGATATATGGATTCCATTTTGAGCAATTTATCACCAGGAAGGGAATCATTGATGGGAATACCATCATCATCAAAGAAGTCAAGACGCCTGAGATGGTTGGCAACTACATTCTCACAAGCTTTCTTGTCAAGGATTTCTAAATCATAATCCTAAAGTAAAAGGAACCAATGAAGAGGACGAAGTTTGACATCCTTTTTTGTCATCAAATATCTAATGGCCACATGGTCCATGTAAACAATCACCTTGGACCCAACCAAGTAAGAGAAAACTTGTCAAAGGCATAGATTATGGCTAACATTTCTTTTTTGGTGGTGGTGTAATTCTGTTGGGCATCATCTAGAGTTTTGGATGCATAGTAAATCACATGGTGCTTTTTGTCAACACATTGTTCAAGAATATCACCAACAGATAAATCACTAGCATCACACACCAATTCGAAAGGCAAGGACCAATCATGGGCCCGGATGATAGGGGTGGAAGTGAGGGTATCTTTCAAACATAAAATACTAGCCATGCAAGCTTTGTCAAAAACCAAGGGGATGTCTTTTTGGAGGAGGTTGGTGATTTTTGAAAAATCACCATTAAAATCTTGCATGCCCAAGGAAGGCACGAATGTCTTTGACAGAAGAAGGGGTGGAAGTTTGGAGATGACCTCGATCTTGTCTCTATGAACTTCTATCCCATGGTTGCTAAATCTATGTCCTAAATCAATCCCTTCTGTCACCATAAAGTGACATTTTTTCCAACTTAAAACCAAGTGTGTTTCCTCACACTTTTAGATAACAAGAGATAAATGTCCAAGGCAAGAGTCAAAGATTTTTCCATAAACGGAGAAATCATCTATGAACACTTCCATCACGACCTCAATCAACCCAGCAAAGATAGAGAACATGCATCTATGAAAGGTGGTAGGGGCATTCCATAACCCGAAAGGCATTCTCCTGAACGCGTAAGTGCCAAATGGGCAGATGAAGGTTGTCTTCTCCCGGTCATCAGGATGGATGGAAATATGATAAAAACTTGAATAGCCATGAAGATAATAGAAATATTGTTTATAGGCAAGGAACTCTAGCACTTGATTTTAAAAGGGAAGAGGGAAATGATCTTTCCTAGTGGCCTTGTTCAGTTTTCTATAATCAATACACATCCTCCATCATGTAACAATATGGGTGGGGATGAGTTCATCATTATCATTTTTCACAATAGTGGTTCCCCCTTTCTTGGGGAAAACTTGGACAAGGCTAAACCAGAGTGAATTGGAGATGGGGTAGATGATTCCTGAAGTCAATAGTTTGATAACCTCTAGGCACACAACCTCTTTCATATTTGGATTTAATTTCCTTTAATATGGCTTTTATTCCTCTACCATAGGAATCTTATGCATGCAAAGAGATTGAGCTTGGATTCCTATTCATGGGTAAGATTGGAGTTAATGATAACAAGATAGATTTGTTGCTCATAAAGGAAAACATATTTAAGTCCTTCTAGGAGGGGTTTCATCTTGGGTGCTTGGGGGGGTTTGGGTTTTTCATCCAAGAGGATATCCTTTTGAGGTCCTCAAATTCTTCATCATGGATCTCCTCAAAGGTGACTAGATGAGCTCTATATCGCTCTAATTGCTCATCTACAAAGCCACACTCAATAAGGGCCATGAGGGCAGTATGAAGGGGTCCTCAATTAGCTCCCATTCTTGTCTTAACTGGTGGATCTTCTCAACACAATCAAGGAGAAAAACCTCTTTTGGGGGGCTTGGTCCTCTAATACTTTCAAACACCCTAAACTGCAGGGTTTGTTTTCCAAGGTGCAAAAAGATGGTTCCGACCTCGACATCAATCAAGGCCCTAACGGTGGCCAAAAAGGGACGGCCCAAGATGATGGGGTAGCATAAATCTTCCTTTATGTCCATGATTACAAAGTCACACAAGACATAAGAGTCTTTCCCAAACCTTACATGTATGTCTTCAATGATACCCATAGGCTTCGTCATGGATGAATATGCCAACTAGAAGGTCATGGCAGTGGGAAGCATGTCAACAAATCCTAACTTCATGCAAAGACTATATGGCATGATACAAATACTAGAACCCAAATCTGCTAGGCCTTCCCTACAAGCATTATCACCTAGGTAACACCAAATCCCAAAAGAACTAGGATCTTTCTTCTTCTTAGGCATTTTGCTCTGAATGATATCTAAGGTGGTTCTAGCAAGCATTACCATCTCATGCTCTCAGGTTGCATATTTCCTAGTCAATAAAGTTTTTATGTACTTGGACCAGGCAGGCATATCAGCTAGAGCATCTAAAAAAGGAATATACACATGCAACTTTTTCATGGCATCCCTAAATTTCATGAAATGAGTATCCAACATAGTTTGTTTTAAGCGAGTTTGGTATGGTGGATGTGGTTTGTAAATAGGGACTTATGGCTCATCAATCTCCACTGGTAGTACCACGGGAATGGGAATGGTAGGTTCTGATGAAGGTGGAGTTTCAATGACCACAGTGTCTTCATCGTCAAAATCCAAAGGTGCAATTGCTGGTTTCTCTGGAGGAGGGGGAGTGGAATGTATATTCCCAGAATGAGTAGAGATAACCTTAAGTTGTTCTGGGTGTTTTGGGTTTTTTCTGGCTGCCCATCAAAAGTGGTGGAAGGAGGCTTTTATTGAGCAATGAGGCAATCTAACCGAGCATCAGTTGCCTTTTGATGGGATTGTTATGCAAGAATTATTTTCTCTAAAGTAGATATCCTATCATCGGTTGAGGGAGTGGGGGCATTATGTTGTGCTTGAGGTTTAGGTGGTGACTGATTAAGGTTTTGATATTGTTGCCCTTGGTAGGGACCACAGTTTTGGAAATTGCCCCTGTAATTTCCTTGATTCCCAAAGTTCCTCCTATTTTTGTTGTATGGGAAGCCCGGTGGTGGATGGTTGTTGGCTTGGGGATAAGATGATCTTTGCTAGGGAGGGAGTTGAGAGGAAATTTTATCTCATGAAGGATTTCCATATTGTAATCTTGGATTGTTTCTGGCTTGGTTTGGATTGTAGTAAGCCTAACTAGATATGTTGTAAATGGAGTTTAGGTCATCTATTTGACCAACTTCCAGCTACATGGGAGTGTTATAGATATATTTACATTGAAGGGTAACATGGTCATATCCTTGGAAAATCAAACAGAGAGAGTCTATTGGTTTTATTTGTTGAGGTTTCTCTCTCCTTTCGTAAGCATTAAAAGATGATTCAAGGGGATCTTGTTTCAAGGCAATTAGCTTAAGACTTTTAGCAATTTGTTGGATATCACGATTTACCTCGACCTTGGATACATTGAGGACCTATAAGGGAGTGTGATCACCCCTTTACTAAAAATTTGAAGATTTGACATCCATTCCAAACACTCTCAAAGGTATGATGGAATGGACATAAAATTTTCCAAATTTATTTAACATTGGTTTACAAAAGACCATTAGAAAGCAGCAGAATAAAAAAAAAATTGACTATATTCAATTTCATAAAAGGTTTTAAAAAATATATCAAATCCTCCCATTAGGGTTTACATCAAGATACAAAATCATGATCTAGATAGAGGGAAGTCTTGACTACTACAATCTTGTCTCCAAGCAACATCTCCATCAGCTGAGTCCAAGCCAAAATCTATATACTCCTTGTCTTATTCATCACCTTGCTCATCACCTGGGTGGTTGGCAAAACACCCAGCAAAAGGGAGAGGAAAACAAGGTATGCATCAAATAATGAATAAGTACAAGAGAAAAGGAAATCATATGAAAAATAAATATATTGAATCATCATAAGATGAGAGGGCTAAGAAAATGAGGCACATAACAAAATAGATTCTTACCATTACAAAACATATAAGAAGTAGCATGCATGATATTAATTGGACTACATTAACTAAGTAGGGTTGAGGCACCTACCGAACCTCAACCTATAGGTGAGGGGAGAATTCATACATTCCCATTCACATATCAAATTTTATAGGGGAGGAATAACACAATCCCCAGGGGGAGAATAGGATGTTCCCCAGGGCGATTATTTACATACCCTATGTGGATGGTTGTACATAAGTACCACTACTATAGTTAAATAGCCAAATAAACCATCATACTCAAGAAAGAGTATAGTGGCAAGATAAATCATCATATAATTACAACTTGGTGGTGGGGTTCCAAGACCCAAGAATAATGTTCTGAAAATGATTTATGAGGCAAGTATAGCAAAAGATTCAAGAGTATATGAAATAGGGTTTAATAAAGCCTCATTATAGAAAAATAGGTTAAGGCACAATTATTCCCAAATTAAGGTGTAAATGCACATAAATAAATAGGGATTGCACATATATAGCACATACCTTTCATTACAATTTATATTACCCACTTTCATCACTTGATTAAGTCCATGATCAATTTTCCTATTTTCAATTTGTATACATGTATTAGAATGATATATATGCATTAAGGTAGAGAAAACCCATATCTTTACTTTTTATAGAAAAACCTCGATTTAGACTATGAAAACATCACCATAGACTTAGTTAGGTTCTTTTGATTAAGAAAACATATAATTTTGCATATTTTGGATTACGATGATTAGAGTGTATTTTTGGTGTTTTTTTTAAAGTGATTAAATCATTTTCTAGAAAACCACCATCGACAAAACTCAAAACCAATACTTGGAAATATTATTATTGAAAATAAAATGTTTTCTGAGTTCAGGACGTATTTTACTTTAGTTTTTGGACAAAGGAATCAAAAGTTATGAATTATTTAAATTTGACCAATCAGAAACCGACACATCGTCAAACCAAATGAGATAAACAAAGAGAGGGAGAGGGAGTGAAAACACCATTCGACCTAATATCATGGTTTTAGATTAATATTTATCCAAACTAGATCTTCTAGAGAAGGTAAACCGGTAAGAAACCAAAACCCTAGATGAACATGGTAAATAGAGATGGAAATCATCGATTTTAAACATAGATGCATGAATTTTAAGCATGTAGCAAGAAATATATGAGAAGTGGGTTATGAAACTTGCCTCAAGGGAAGATAATAAAGTCCAAACAGCAAGGATCCGAGCTTAGAAGGTCTGGTTGCTCCAAGCCTAGCTCCTTTCTTGGACAAAGATTACCTTCTCAACTTAGAGGTGATAAACCCTAGCAAAAGAGCATAGAGATGAGGTGTTTTAGGGTTCTAGGTGGGGTTTCACCAAGGAATTCCATGGTTACGACCTATAATAGGGTGTAAGGGAGACTAATAGTATGAAAATAGGGAAGGAAGGGAGGAAACTTACTAGTTTTGGTCGAAGTTACCAAGGAGGAGCTTTAGAAACCCTAATAGAGCAAAATTGGAAGCCCTAGGAGCCTTCTTCACCAAGGTAGGCTCCCTCTATTACCTTGGGATAAAAACTTCATGGACAAATATAGAAGGAACTATTATCTAAGCTAGAGGAAAGAAAATGAGAGCAAGAGTTTTCGAATTGTGAGTTGGGAAGGGGTATACATGGCTATATATAGAAAGAGGTGAAGCGTGAGGTGTCTTAAGGGACTTTCCATGTGTCTTTAGCCTAGGGATTGATGGCCATGCAAGAGGACAGCTCATAGAGGCTTCATGCATATCAAAAGTTGATCCTAAGAGCCCATAGATCCTTCTAGGCCATCCCCACCGTTTTTCAAGAAAGAAATAACCTCATTCGTTGATAGCTTTTAAGGATAAGCATCTTTATAAAGAGGGTAATCCCTATAATGCCCTTGGAAAGAAATACCATCAAACCAAGGTGAAACTAGGTTCTCCAATGGTTTAAAATCTCTTTAATGGTAAGAGAATATCTAAGGATTAAACCCAGGTGATAATTTGCAAGATAAACCTCTCAATTGGGTAAATTGCATAAAAGACCAAAATGTACATATAATTGCATAACACGCACAAACAACATCCAAATCGAACCAAATTTGAAACTTAGGATCATTTTATGTTTTCAAATCATATCAAAAAGTTAGATTAAGGTTTAAAGCACTTGATTATTGTAATGAATCTTTCATTGAGGCATTTGTGCATAAACCCTTATATTGGTACAATTAGTGAATAAATGTTCACTAAACCATTATATTCTCTACAAATTGAACAAAAAGGCCAAGAAGGAAAGAAATGAAAGGAAAAGATGGGAAAGAGGGTGAAAATACAAAATTCTAGAATTCAGTATGTTACAACACTCCACCCCTTAAAGAGGATTTCCTCCCCGAAATCACAAGCAAGAAGGGAAGGGTGAGTGTGCAACATCTCATCACAAAACTTTAGGTTATTTCTCCAACCTTAACGTCTACCAAACAACTCATAAACATATACTCCACAAGAATCTTGACATAGGTTAGGTTATCAAGGTTCACCTAGGTTCCATTATTTAGATATTCTTTTTAGGAGATTTAACATTATTTACATTTTTGGCTCATTAACATTATATTCATTATGATATCACATTATCACCATTATTTTAATTATGGCATGTCATAATCACTTTATTTACCAAGGAAGTTATATTTCATTATCATCCATGAAACATCGTATATATACATATATATTTCTCATTTATCTTACTAAGAATTTTAGCAAAATTATGGGTTACTCAATTCCCTCAATATATTTGATCATTATCCTTGATATTTTGAACTTCAACTTCATTATCCTTATACTATCACCACATTAAGTTATAACGAATTATTTTGCATGAAATATTCAATTTTTCATTCAGTCTTCATTCAATCCAAATTATGTCACATCAATTACATATATTTATATTAAATGTTATCTCATTACCACATTATCTTTATTTCTCACATTAATGTCATCATTAATCATTTTATCATATTTATTTATATTATTGTTTTGCATATTTATGTGAATCGAAACACTTGATATTCATATTGAAGACATTCCATGTATTTAATTATCAAGGTGAGGCATATTACGAATTGATTCACATTAAGTGACTAATCGTGTGTGTATTAGATAACAAGGTAACATACTATGCATTTCATATTGACGACTTGATTAATATGTGATTAGATGATTATATATATTATTTATGTGTATCAAAGTATGTTAACTGATTATGAAACCTAATGCTATTAATGTATCATGAAAGGCATTAAGGATGTATATGTTAAGGTTAGATGATTACAACTTAGGGTTCAGGTTAATGTGATCACTAAATTTTACTTAGCATGTATTAAGTCTAAGATTAGGTTATAATTATCTTACTTGTCATTTCATTAGGGTTTATTGGTTTACGACATGGGCAACACCATGCATATCCATTAGGATTAATATGTGAGTTACTCATATTATGTGCATTAGGTATTCATTAGGGTTTGAACATATAAATTATTCCTCAGATGATCATTATATGTTCATTAATATATAAACAAGAACATAAGGCTATAACTATAACTTGTTTGGACCCCACTAAGGTTTTAAGCACAACAACCTCCTAAGTATGGGGTTAGGGTTTCTAAAGATAGTGTAGATAGATTTCAAGATGTCATAGGGCTCCATCCCCCTAAAGAGGATTTTTTCTTTGAAATCTAACCACCCAACATCATCAAACTAACTATATTCCACCCCTTAAAGGGTTCGACCTATCAAGCCAAAATACACTAGGGTTAAAGGATGAGTCTAACTAAACCATGCACAAGATCCATCACACTTCCACTATGCACTCTGATAGCTCACTTAACCCCAAACTTCAAAGTCTAGGTTCTAGGGATAAACTATCCAAGCATGTGGCCCCAAGGTACATCAGGAGATTATCTTGGTATCCATCCTCAAACAAGTCATCATACACCTAAAACTTAGGGTTCCCAAAGATATACAACATAGATGTCTAAGGTCACTATTGCCTAAAAGCAAATTATTTCAGAAAATCCATTTCAGCTTAGGCCAGACCGATATCATATGGATCTGCGAGTCCTCATAAACCAAACAAGTGGCACGGAGGAAAATATTGCCAGCCCCCAGAACCTGATCCTTTCTAGACGCCTTTGCTTCAACTTCATTCCCTAATAGTTGCCTAAAGGCAAACCTAAACAACATTAAGTTATGCATATTTTTGTTATGAGTATTTTAGAGTTTTATTCATCATGATACTAATGTGGAACTATAGGGTCCTAAATCAACCTTTCATCATTCATAGATCAACTATAGGGCAACCATGTCACCTAAAGGAACTATGTAAGGCAGGGATTCTAATTAGGGAGACAAAACTGAAATAGTCAGATTCCGACTACCATGGGCTCTGATACCATGTTGGAAGGGAGTGTGATCACCCCTTTACTAAAAATTTGAAGATTTGACATCCATTCCAAACACTCTCAGAGGTATGATGGAATGGGCATAAATTTTCTAAATTTATTTAACATTGGTATACAAAAGACCATTAGAAAGCAGCGGAATAAAAAAATAACTGACTATATTCAATTTCATAAAAGGTTTACAAAAATACATCAAATCCTCCCATTAGGGTTTACATCAAGATACACAATCATGATCTAGATAGAGGGAAGTCTAGACTACTACAATCTTATCTCCAAGCAACATCTCCATCAACTGAGTCTAAGACAAAATCTATATACTCCTTGTCTTGTTCATCACCTTGCTCATCACCTGGGTGGTTGGGAAAACACCCAGCAAAAGGGAGAGGAAAACAAGGTATGCATAAAATAATGAATAAGTACAAGAGAAAAGGAAATCATATGAAACATAAATATATTGAATCATCATAAGATGAGAGGGCTAAGAGAATGAGGAACATAACAAAATAGATTCTTACTATTACAAAACATATAAGAATTAGCATGCATGATATTAATTGGAATACATTAACTAAGTAGGGTTGAGGCACCTACCGAACCTCAACCTAAAGGTGAGGGGAGAATTCATACATTCCCAGTCACCTATCAAATTTTATATGGGAGGAATAACACATTCCCTAAGGGGAGAATAAGACATTCCCCATGGCAATTATTTACATACCCTCTGTGGGTGGTTGGACATAAGTACCACTACTATAGTTAAATAGCCAAATAAACCATCATGCTCAAGAAATAGTAAAGGGGCAAGATAAATCATCATATAATTACAACTTGGTGGTGGGGTTCCAAGACCCAAGAATAATGTTCTGAAACTGATTTATGATGCAAGTATAGCAAAAGATTCAAGAGTATATGAAATAGGGTTTTATAAAGCCTCATTATAGAAAAATAGGTTAAGGAAAAATTATTCCCAACTTAAGGTGTAAATGCACATACATAAATAGGGATTTCACATACATAACACATACCTTTCATTATGATTCATATTACCCACTTTCATCACTTGATTGAGTCCATGATCAATTTTTCCTATTTTCAATTAGTATACATGTATTAGAATGATATATATGCATTAAGGTAGAGAAAATCCATATTTTTACTTTTTATAGCAAAACCTCGATTTATACTATGAAAACATCACCATAGACTTAGTTAGGTTCTTCTGATTAAGAAAACATATAATTTTGCATATTTTGGAGTTACAATGATTAGAGTGTAATTTTGGTGTTTTTTTAAGTGATTAAATCATTTTCTAGAAAACCACCATTGAAAAAACTCAAAACCAATACTTGGAAATATTATTATTGAAAATAAAATGTTTTTCTGAGTTCAGGACGTATTTTACTTTAGTTTTTGGACAAAGGAATCAAAAGTTATGAATTATTGAAATTCAACCAATCAGAAACTGACACATCATCAAACCAAACGAGATAAACAAAGAGAGGGGGGGAGGGAAAACACCATTCAAACTAATATCATGGTTTTAGATTAATAGTTATCCAAACTAGATCTTCTAGAGAAGGTAAACTGGTAAGAAACCAAAACCCTAGATGAACATGATAAACAGAGATGGAAATCATCGATTTTAAACATAGATGCATGAATTTTAAGCATGTAGCAAGCAATATATGAGAAGTGGGTTATGAAACTCGCCTCTAGGATGGAAGTTAAGTTCGAATGGTTAGGGTTATGGATGCTGAGGAGCGAAGAGGGGCGGATGGCGATCCGGGGGGAGACGAGAAGTCAGAGAGGGGACGGGATGATGGGGGTGGAGGACTAGCACAAGGCCATGAAGCGGGAAAAGAGGACTGCAGTAGAAGAAGATCTCGGAGCCCAGATACTCATCGCAATACCAATGGCATGACCAGGGAAGGAGATATACAGGGAAGACAGAAAGATACAGGAAACATGATAATAACACAACTGGGACTGAACTTGCACTATGCAGGAATGAGAGGAATCCCGCAAGAGTCTCAAAAGTCGAAGGAAGGGGATACGGACAAAGATCATCCGCCTGTAGATGCGGTCGGTGATATGGATAGGAACTTTCCGCCGTTGAATACATAAGTCATGATGACACATGGGAAGGAAACGGAAGGAAACCAGCACTGCTGGGATTCCGGAAACGTCAGATTTGAGCAAGTCACGAAGAGAAGAACAGATTTCAATATGTTCCTAAGCAAACTGTTCGAAGAACACTTAGAACCAGAAGCCGTTAGCTTTGGAGTTTTTGAAGGAAAACCATCTATCATCATCGACCCTATAGAGGAGGATATTCTTATAAAGCCATGGAAGTACATGGTTATTGTCAAAGCGTTGGGGACAGAGATCGGATATATGACTCTTAGAGATAGATTAAGAGCCATGTGGAGCCTGGTGGGAAGATACAACATATACGAACTAGATCTCAATCACTTTGTTGTACAACTATCTTACAGAAGGGATTACGATATGGCCATGGTAGGCGGATCATGGAAAATATTCGGATGTCATCTGGTGGTGTGGGATTGGTACTCTACTTTTATTCCCTCTAACGATTTGCCTAGGCATATAGTATGTTGGGTGTGAGTTCTCAACCTGCCTCTACATATTTATGTCCAAACGATGTTCAACAGCATAGGCACAGCAGTTGGAAGACTGGTGAAGGTAGATGAACACACAATCAAGAGAATGAGAAGCAAATTTGTGAGGCCTGCAATAGAGATAGACACACATAAAGAACTAGTACCCTCGATCCTGATCAATGGTATAGACTATGAAATTGAATATGAAGGATTTCTGTTTGCTTGAGCGATCTGCGGCGTGGAGGGTCATACGTCAACAAACTGCAGGAGAGATACAGACCGACCCGAGGAGACCTAAGGAAACAACGAGGCTATAGGACAAGGTATCGAAGAGGGGAAAGAAAAAGAAACATGGAAGACACAAATAAGGAGAAAATCCAACCAGAGAAATGCATACCAATGAAGAGAAAAAAATCAGGAGAAGCAATCTGGATACTCGACATCCACAAAAAACCAATTTGAGGAGCTAGGGGAGGATCATGCTAAAGAGACTGTAACATCCCTGACCAGGGTTATAACCTAACCCTAGAAGTTTTGACTAAATATGTAATTATATACTTGTGAATACTCCCTGGCATGTAATTAAGTTCCTCAGGAACATATATTTTCAATTTTTGCTCCTTTTTAAACAAAGTTGTAGCATTGTGTTGTATGCAAGGACCTATGTGCAAATTACCCAGTTTAAGGGGTTAACTTGCAATGTTCACAGGTTAAGATGTTCTTATGATAATAAGACATCATATAAGTAAATATGATGAAGTAATAAGGATTTTCCAAGCTTGGGCATCAAGATGCAGCTTGTGGAATGATCCTTGTGCTTAAAAACCCTAATTTGGAGTAAAGTGCAATTTACCCAAATTGAGGGGTGTAATTTGTAAAATTCACTTTCTAGAACATATTTTATAACTTTTGCCATCATTTAGAGTAGAAATGATGAAAAGGGGACGTCAATGAATAATCAGATAAGAAAAGAGATCTTTGTAGTGAAAGTCACCTAATATGGGTATGGAGACCTTTCATGTATGTACCCTAGTTGAAGGTTGGCTTTCTTTACCCTTAGATCTTGAGATTTCATGAGCTTTGTATAATTTTAGATGAGTTTGGACGTGCCTTGAGCAAGGAGGTACTTAGATGTAAATTCCATACTTTAGAGGTCCTTATGGTGTAAAAAGGCCTGAAGTATATAAGCCCTTTCCTTGTAACAAGTGAACGAACCTTTCATTTCCTTCACTTCTTCTCTTCTTTCTTAACTGACCAAGGCTAGATCTGGAGTAGAGAGGGACGACCAAGGGTTCTAGGTAGGTTTAGATCGTCCCTTTTTCTTGAATTCATGGAGGAAACTCATTTTCAAGGTTAGATTCATGGCTAGCTCACTTAGCTCTATCTTTCTAGCCTTTCCTTTCCAACGTTTCCTTGGAGAATTCACCTTGGCCAAACCTGTGGAGCTCAAAGACGCCATTAAAGCTTGGAGCTTGAAAGCTTGGAGCTCAAGGAACAACCTTTAGGTGGGTTTTATAACTCTAACTCTTTGCTTTATATGCATACTTTGTTCTTGCAAAATTAGCATGTTAGTTCTTCTTCTACCTCCCTTCTTCCTTGCACTTTTGCAAGCAAAACGGTGGGAGAACCGACCTTGACAGAGGTTGAAGATAAGGGGCATGAATCCCTATGTTACTTTATCAAACGACCTTGGACCCTTTTGGTCCAAACGGTTGCAAACCGTTTAATGTCAAACGGTTTCAAACCGTTTGCCCTCAAACGGTCTTGCAAGACCGTTTGGATTGAAACGGTCTCAAGACCGTTTGATAGGGTTGACCAAGGAACGATCATTTGAGAGTCTGTTGGTTATATATTGAATTTCTTTCCTGCAAAGAATCGAAGATTAATTATTAACCAATTGAGAGTTGAAGGCACTTCAACATCCTAACCCTAATCGAGTTGAAATTACTGTTTTAAAACATAGATCTTGTTGAGTTTTGGGTTGAAGGACCCAAACGGTCTCAAGACCGTTTGGGGGTTCCTCCAAACGGTCTCAAGACCGTTTGGGCACAACCCAAGACCGTTTGAAGGTCTAGGGTTGAGATAATCTAATGGTTTGAAGGCCCAATTGTAACAAGTTGATGAATTGATAAAAATGCTGATTTTTGACCTAATTGGAGTTCAACCGTAATCTAACTGACTTAGTTTGAGGTCAAACTTTGGGAAAACGGTCTCAAGACCATTTGGATGATGTTCAAACGATCTCAAGACCGTTTGGGCCAAGTTTGGGCCCAATTGGAGGTCAATTGATAGGTTCAACCTTGAATTGATTCACATTGTTGAATATTGATGACTATCCGATTTGAAACCCTAATTGAGACCAACTTAACCCTAATTGACTTTCAATTGAGGGTTAATTTGGTGTCCAAGTGATTGAGGTTCATCCTAATTGACTCAATTTATAAGTGGTTAATATGGCTTTGGCCAATTGAGGGCTTCAACATACTTAACCATGACTAATTGTAACTTTTGAACAACTTTGGAGGTCCAAACGGTTTGAGCCCATTTGGACCAAACGGTCTCAAGACCGTTTGGGGCCAAACAGTCTCAAGACCATTTGGGCTCAAACGATCTCAAGGTCGTTTGGTCCAATCGATCTCAAGTTGATTTGATCAAACGGTTTCAAACCGCATGAGCTTCAAACGGTTTGAAAGTCAAAACGGTCAACGCACCCAAACGGTCTCAAGACCGTTTGAGGTCAAACGGTCTCAAGACCGTTTGAGGTCAAACGGTCTCAAGACCATTTGAGGGCAAATGGTCTCAAGACCGTTTGAAACCAAACGGTCTCAAGACCGTTTGGTGGTTGAAGGTTGAAACCGTTTGAAGGTGTTCAAGGTAGTTTGTACTTAATCAATTGATTGTGTAATTGGTTTAATGGTGATCTAATCTAAACCCTAATGGTAACCTAGGTCATTAAGGGACTAAGTGATTAATGATTTGACCCATGATGGTGATCATGAGGTAAATTACCAAAATACCCTTGAGGGGTTTAATGGAGTAAAACCTGGTTTTAATCAAACCCTAATCACATGATAGTGATGTTTTGGCTTATGTTAGTCAATGAGGACTTAACCCAGCCTGATCTAGAGTGGTGTTATCACCATCTACTAGTAAGAGGAGAGAGAAAGTATCCTAAGAGAGAGAAAGTACCCTTTTATGGTGGAAACTCAAGTAAGATACTTTCAATACACATGAATGTGCATGATTAGGGAATGATCCACATATGTGAGATTCATGGAAACCCTAATTATGATGTCTAGTGAATCTTAATCTTATTTAAGAGCTTTAATGATGATGTTTCTCTTACATGATGATGTAATGAGTACAATTCACCATGGAGTGAATAGTAAACCCTAATTTTAGGGTGATGACATGTAATATGAATAGTAAACCCAAAATTTAGGGTGATGACATGTAATATGTATAGTAAACCCTGATTGTTGAAAATTGGGGAACTTGATTCTTCTAAGAGTTTGAAGGTTAATCCTCTAGAATGAATTGTTTACTGTTACCAGTTGAATTAACCTTGCAGGTTGTCATGAGATGATGATCATATCCAGGTATGGATTACAATACTATATTCATTGAAAGCATGTCTTAAGCTTTATGAATAAGTGAAATATCTGGATGCACTGTTAGTGACATCTATTGAGATTTATGGGCTGTAAGAGCCATAAATACCATCAAGGTCATGCTTAACAGATGACTTGTGATGAGATGATTGAGAACTGATGATTGAAAAGGGTTAGGCATGCTAAATTTTAGTATTCTCATTTATAGCTGTTATGCTAATGTTATTGTTTGAAGAACAATGTTTGATGTTAAAAGAATACTGAATGTACCTAACTAATCAAGTGTAATGTAGAGCCCTGATCATAGATCCATCATTGTCAGAGTCTAAATGATGGTGAAACAGGTTTTCCCAAGGGAACTCCTGGATCACATACTTTTGAGTATGTGGGGTATATGGATGTGTAGAACCTTACATCCTAGTGTAGGAATTGATGTAGATTTTTATAGTCCGTTAAACCTTCACTACAAAATCCAAAAAGGGTGAGATGTATCACTATTCTCCCAAAGTAAACACAAACACCGCATCGGTGAAAGATAAACAAGAAATCTTCCGATGACGAGGAGAGTACAGAACGCCACTGTAACTCTAAAAACATAGCGAAGGTCCAGTTTACCCTGGTGAGCTATAAATAGCAGACGTCCTGCCAGGTGTCCTGCAAACAATCCTCTAACTGACTGAGGAAGATGAGGTCATAAGAATCCGGCTCTTTTAATGACCTATGTATGATACTGATGTGACTTCTTAGCGATCAGTTGGAGTATGAGTGGTATACCTCATCTCCATAGGGCATAATAATGTTTGAAAAACATAATCAATAGCGTAGTATTTCTTGATTGATGTTACACTGGATAAAGTATATGTTCCTCATGTTTCATAAATGTTGAACTCTTGCTTATTATCAAAACTGCTAATGAATGCTTTGAAAGCTTTTACTGCTTAAGTTATTCTTTGTTTTGCTTATAAAGCTTCTAGTGGAGAGTTATAACTTTCGCTGGGGCAATTATGTATAATTGTCTCACCCCGTAGACTTCAACTTTTTAGGTGGTCGTCGAGGACGGAGGAACCAGTCTAAAGGTGACCAATCCCAGCAGCAGCAGCACCGGGAGCAGCAGTAAATCTCAGGTGGAGATTCAGCCTGCTATGTGGTGTAGTTAGAGTCAGTCCTATGTGTCCTCTGTACTCTCAGGTCTTGGGGTGTTTTGGTTATGAGTTCTTGAGATTTTGTATCATGTTGTATATAATTACTCAAGAAGTAATTTGTCAGAGATGTATACAATTTAAATCCTTTTTCTATGGAAAAGGTTTGTGGTTTCAAGCTGTTATCTCGAAAAGTTTTAATTTCCCATGATTTTTGTCTTCCGCTGATTATCGATTGCTTCCGCTCAAGTTTAAATCGTGATTATTTCGTGGTTTGGAGATCGGAGCCCACAATTAAGTGGTATCAGAGCTCGAGGTTCGCCGAGTTTACAGAGGCATAGGACTTAGGAAGTCGAGTCTATCTCTAGTATTCCTTCCTTATCTAATAGAATCTTCTGCTCCTCAGGAGAAGGGGATACATAAGGATGGCTGAGCCACAAGATGAGTATGTGGCAGAGAGTAGTGCTAGTGCACCTCGAGGTGGTGCAAGGGTTCCAGAGATAGAACAGCCTGCACCTGAGCCACTCAGGGAGCCACCCCAGTTTGACCCAGCTGACATGGGTAACCCAGCAGTACAAACAATGTTCGGGCAGTTCATGACTGCCATGACACACATAACCGACAGGATGCCTATGCATGTACCTAGGGCACCAACCCAGCCTGAAGGACAAGGTATCCGTAAGACGTTCGAGCGACTATGTCGTGTCGGGGCTACCGAGTACCTTGGGACTACTGACCCCGCAGATGCTGATCTGTGGTTGACGAAGTTGGAGAAGGCTTTTAGGATTCTCAATATCCCTGAAGCTGAGATGGTTAGACACGCTGTCTATCTTCTCAAAGGAAGCGCTGGACATTGGTGGACAATGGAAGAGCAGAAGAGACCTGGAATAGAGATCTCGTGGGAAGACTTTCGGCGGGAGTTTGTTCATAGATATTTCCCAAAGACCTTCCTAGACGAGAAGATCTCTCAATTTGAGAGACTGAGGCAGGGAGTAATGAACATTAGCGAGTATGAAGCTAAGTTCATGGAGTTGTTGCGGTTTTGTCCGCACATGGCTGCCACAGAAGAAGAAAGAATCAGGAGATTCGAGAAGGGTTTGAATGCTGACATGAGTACGCCCGTGTCTGCCTTAGAAAACCGAGAGAGATTCTCTACCTTCGTTGAGTCAGTCCGAAGGATAGAGAGATCTATGGTTGAGAAGAGGCAAACTCAGAAAAGATATCCACAGTTCCAGGTTACTTCATCTAGAGACTTTAAGAAGCCTAGATCCTCTGCACCTAACTCTCCACCACCTAGATCTAGTTCTCAGACTCAGTGGTCTCCAAGTAGAGGTAGAGGACGAAGACAACCACCTCAGGAGACTCAAAGTTCTGCATCAATGTCAGTTACTGGACCACCCAGACCACAACAACTGGAGAGAAGCTGCTACAACTGTGGTAAAGTGGGACACTTGATGAGGGACTGCCGATCTAAGCATGTCAGTGTGACACAGCCTCTGAGACAGAATCAACAAGGATCTCAGAGAATGCAATCTCAAGGAGCAGCTCGAGGATGTGGACAAGCGTCTCAAGCTGGATCATCAGCACCACCTCAACACCAGGCGACAACGAGGTTCTATGCTATGAACCCACCAGAAGCAGTGGTCGATCCACAAGTGGTGACAGGTCAGATGGAACTTTTATTTTCTGATATGTCTAAACCTTGTGTAGTATCTGTTCTGATTGACCCAGGTGATGCGCACTCTTTTATCACTCGGAGAGTGATTCGTAACTGCAATATGACAGCTAGTCATAGGGCAGATAGGTTGTTGTTGGAAACTCCGTTGTGTGGGTCTACTATTTTGTAGGAAGTATGTTCTCCCTGCATCCTCTTCTTTTCTGAACATCGCATTCAAGTGGACCTTATACCACTTGATATGCAAGGATTTGATATAATCCTCGGGATGGATACCTTAGAAAGGTATAAAGTTGTCTTGGATTGTGAATCCAAGTTGGATGTGTTTGCTGATGAAGGCGACACATGGATCTTTCAAGGTGAAAGAAAGATTATGCCCACTTGTCTTATATCAGCTATGGTTGCTGATAAGCTGATGAGGCAAGGATGTTATGCATTCTTGGCCCATGTGGTAGATGTTACCAAGGAAAGTTCCAATCCTGCTGAAGTTCCCATAGTCAGGGAATTCCAGGATGTGTTTCCTGAAGAACTTCCTGGTATACCAC
The DNA here is from genome assembly GCA_963693085.1 of Alisma plantago-aquatica. Lineage (NCBI taxonomy): Eukaryota > Viridiplantae > Streptophyta > Magnoliopsida > Alismatales > Alismataceae > Alisma > Alisma plantago-aquatica. The sequence goes on from OY856413.1 coordinate 846,337,974, forward strand.
CACCTCGGGAGATTGATTTTGAAATCAATTTAGTCCCAGATACAAAACCTATAGCCCAGACTCCTTATAGGATGGTGCCTTCCGAGATGGCAGAACTCAAGAAACAGCTTCAAGAGTTACTTGAGAAAGGTTTTATCCGACCAAACACTTCACCTTGCGGTGCTCCAGTTTTGTTTGTTAAAAAGAAAAATGGATCAATGCGGTTGTGCATTGACTATAGACAACTTAATAAAGTAACAATAAAGAACAAGTACCCTTTGCCGAGGATTGATGATCTTTTTGACCAGTTGCGTGGTGCAACGGTCTTTTCCAAGATAGACTTAAGGTCTGGATATCATCAACTTTGCATTAAGGACAGTGACATATCCAAGTCTGCCTTTAGGACAAGATATGGTCACTATGAGTTCATGGTTATGTCGTTTGGACTAGCCAATGCACCAGCTGCATTCATGGAACTCATGAATAGAGTCTTTCGACCCTTCCTTGATCAGTGTGTTGTCGTCTTTATAGATGACATCCTGATTTATAGTAAAGATGCTCAGCAGCATGAGCAGCACCTTCGCCAAGCTTTGACCTTGCTAAGAGAACACAAGCTGTATGCAAAGTTTAGCAAGTGTGAGTTCTGGCTGCCTGAGGTATCTTTTCTTGGGCATGTGATATCTGCCTCAGGAATTCATGTTGACCCTGCAAAGGTAGAATCTGTTCTACAATGGGAACAACCAAAGACACCGACGGAGATTCGAAGCTTCTTGGGGTTAGCTGGTTACTATCGAAGGTTTATTAAAAACTTTAGCTCTATAGCCTTACCTTTGACCAAGTTAATCAGGAAATATGCTCCTTTTTCTTGGAGTGATAAGTGTCAATAGTCATTCCAGTTGTTGAAGGAGAGGTTGACAAGTGCACCTGTGCTTGTGCTACCTGAGCAAGGAAAAGGATATGTACTCTTCTGTGATGCCTCCAAGAATGGACTTGGGTGTGTGTTGATGCAGGATAAACAAGTGATTTCTTTTGCTTCCCGGCAGCTTAAGAAACACGAGGAGAATTATCCGACACACGATCTGGAGTTAGCTGTTGTGGTCCATGCTTTGAAGATCTGGAGACATTATCTCTACGGAGAAACCTTTCAGATTTTCACAGACCACAAGAACCTTAAGTATATCTTCTCTCAGCATGAACTTAACATGAGGCAACGTCGCTGGATGGAGTTAATCAAGGACTATGACTGTACAATTGATTACCATCCGGGCAAGGCCAATGTTGTTGCAGATGCCTTGAGTAGGAAATCAGCAACATCAACCATGGATAGAGCACAACTAAACTCTTTAGTATGCTCTAAGAGAGATATGCTTATCTCTTTAAGGCAAGACAATGTACAGTTGAAGGTGTCATTGTTATCCGGGTTGATGGCTGAGATGCATATTAAACCTACCCTAAGAGAGCAGATTAAGGAGGCACAACATGTTGATGCTGGAGTTCAGCAGATTAGATCTGAGTATGGATATGAGAAGCGAGAAGGTTTTCATGATTCAGATGACCAGGTGGCATGCTATCATGGGAGGATGATAGTACCTGATGTAGATAACCCGAGGAAGATAATTCTAGAGGAAGCTCATTCTTCAATGTATGCCATGCATCCAGGGAGCACCAAGATGTATCGAAACTTGAAGGATATGTATTGGTGGCCTGGGATGAAGAAGGATGTAGCTGAGTTTGTTCTAAGGTGTTCTGTGTGTCAGCAGGTCAAGGCTGAGCACCAGAAACCTGCAGGAACAATGCAACCCTTACCCATACCACAATGGAAGTGGGACCATGTGACCATGGACTTTGTTGTTGGCCTACCCAGGACAAACAAGGGACATGATTCCATTTGGGTAGTTGTTGATAGGTTGACAAAGACAACACATTTCCTACCTGTCAAAACAACCTATTCTGCTGAAAGGTTATCACAGTTGTACGTACAAGAGATAGTGCGTTTGCACGGAGTTCCTGTCACAATAGTTTCTGACAGAGGTCCCCAATTTACAAGTCATTTTTGGGAACAATTACACAAAGCCCTAGGCACCAAGTTAAGGTTTAGTACAGCCTTTCATCCACAGACTGATGGACAGTCGGAAAGGACTATACAGACCTTGGAAGATCTGTTGAGAGCATGTGTTCACCAGTTTACCGGGAGTTGGGATCTACATCTGAACTTGATAGAGTTTGCCTATAAAAATAGCTATCAGCATAGCATTGATATGGCACCATAGGAAGCCTTATATGGTAGACGTTGTAGATCACCCTTGTGTTGGTATGAGACTGGTGAGCACTAGTTATTAGGTCCTGATCTTGTGCAGCAAACTACAGAGAATATTAAAGTCATACAACAACAACTTAAGACTGCACATGATAGGCAGAAATCGTATGCTGATAAACGTCGTAGACCCCTAGAGTTCTAGGTTGGAGACAGAGTATATCTTAAGGTCTCACCTTGGAAGGGAGTCCTTCGTTTTGGAAGGAAAGGGAAGTTAACTCCTAGATTTATGGGACCTTATCCAATTATTGAAAAAGTTGGAAAAGTAGCCTATAGACTAGAGTTACCTCAGGAGTTGCAGAAGTTACACCCTGTGTTTCACATTTCCATGCTGAGGAAATGTCACCCAAACACCGAGTCAGTTCTACAACCTATGGAAGTAGAATTGAATGAAGATACAACATATGAGGAGGGACCAGTGTCAATCCTTGATAACAGAACTAAAAAGTTAAAGAAGAAGGATATAAGTCTTGTAAAAGTCCTCTGGAACCATCATGGTGTTGGGGAAGCCACTTGGGAACTAGAGGATGAGATAAGAAGGAAATACCCTTCTCTTTTCTCCTAATACGTTTTTATCGATTTCGGGGACGAAATCCTTGTGAAGGGGTGGATAATTTGTAACATCCCTGACCAGGGTTATAACCTAACCCTAGAAGTTTTGACTAAATATGTAATTATATACTTGTGAATACTCTCTGGCATGTAATTAAGTTCCTCAGGAACATATATTTTCAATTTTTGCTCCTTTTTAAACAAAGTTGTAGCATTGTGTTGTATGCAAGGACCTATGTGCAAATTACCCAGTTTAAGGGGTTAACTTGCAATGTTCACAGGTTAATATGTTCTTATGATAATAAGACATCATATAAGTAAATATGATGAAGTAAGAAGGATTTTCCAAGCTTGGGCATCAAGATGCAGCTTGTGGAATGATCCTTGTGCTTAAAAACCCTAATTTGGAGTAAAGTGCAATTTACCCAAATTGAGGGGTGTAATTTGTAAAATTCACTTTCTAGAACATATTTTTAATAACTTTTGCCATCATTTAGAGTAGAAATGATGAAAAGGGGACGTCAATGAATAATCAGATAAGAAAAGAGATCTTTGTAGTGAAAGTCACCTAATATGGGTATGGAGACCTTTCATGTATGTACCCTAGTTGAAGGTTGGCTTTCTTTACCCTTAGATCTTGAGATTTCATGAGCTTTGTATAAGTTTAGATGAGTTTGGACGTGCCTTGAGCAAGGAGGTACTTAGATGTAAATTCCATACTTTAGAGGTCCTTATGGTGTAAAAAGGCCTGAAGTATATAAGCCCTTTCCTTGTAACAAGTGAACGAACCTTTCATTTCCTTCACTTCTTCTCTTCTTTCTCAACCGACCAAGGCTAGCTCTGGAGCAGAGAGGGACTACCAAGGGTTCTAGGTAAGTTTAGATCATCCCTTTTGCTTGAATTCATGGAGGAAACTCGTTTTCAAGGTTAGATTCATGGCTAGCTCACTTAGCTCTATCTTTCTAGCCTTTCCTTTCCAACGTTTCCTTGGAGAATTCACCTTGGCCGAACCTGTGGAGCTCAAAGATGCCATTAAAGCTTGGAGCTCAAGGAACAACCTTTAGGCGGGTTTTATAACTCTAACTCTTTGCTTTATATGCATACTTTGTTCTTGCAAAATTAGCATGTTAGTTCTTCTTCTACCTCCCTTCTTCCTTGCACTTTTGCAAGCAAAACGGTGGGAGAACCGACCTTGACAGAGGTTGAAGATAAGGGGCATGAATCCCTATGTTACTTTATCAAACGACCTTGGACCCTTTTGGTCCAAACGGTTGCAAACCGTTTAAGGTCAAACGGTTTCAAACCGTTTGCCCTCAAACGGTCTTGCAAGACCGTTTGGATTGAAACGGTCTCAAGACCATTTGATAGGGTTGACCAAGGGACGACCGTTTGAGAGTCTGTTGGTTATATATTGAATTTCTTTCCTGCAAAGAATCGAAGATTAATTTTTAACCAATTGAGAGTTGAAGGCACTTCAACATCATAACCCTAATCGGGTTGAAATTACTGTTTTAAAACATAGATCTTGTTGAGTTTTGGGTTGAAGGACCCAAACGGTCTCAAGACCGTTTGGGGGTTCCTCCAAACGGTCTCAAGACCGTTTGGGCACAACCCAAGACCGTTTGAAGGTCTAGGGTTGAGATAATCTAATGGTTTGAAGGCCCAATTGTAACAAGTTGATGAATTGATAAAAATGCTAATTTTTGACCTAATTGGAGTTCAACCTTAATCTAACCGACTTAGTTTGAGGTCAAACTTTGGGAAAACGGTCTCAAGACCGTTTGGATGATGTCCAAACGATCTCAAGACCGTTTGGGCCAAGTTTGGGCCCAATTGGAGGTCAATTGATAGGTTCAACCTTGAATTGATTCACATTGTTGAATATTGATGACTATCCGATTTGAATCCCTAATTGAGACCAACTTAACCCTAATTGACTTTCAATTGAGGGTTAATTTGGTGTCCAAGTGATTGAGGTTCATCCTAATTAAGTCAATTTATAAGTGGTTAATATGGCTTTGGCCAATTGAGGGCTTCAACATACTTAACCATGACTAATTGTAACTTTTGAACCACTTTGGAGGTCCAAACGGTTTGAGCCCATTTGGACCAAACGGTCTCAAGACCGTTTGGGCTCAAATGATCTCAAGGTCGTTTGGTCCAATCGATCTCAAGTTGATTTGATCAAACGGTTTCAAACCGCATGAGCTTCAAACGGTTTGAAAGTCAAAACGGTCAACACAACCAAACAGTCTCAAGACCGTTTGAGGTCAAACGGTCTCAAGACCGTTTGAGGGCAAACGGTCTCAAGACCGTTTGGTGGTTGAAGGTTGAAACCGTTTGAAGGTGTTCAAGGTAGTTTGTACTTAATGAATTGATTGTGTAATTGGTTTAATGGTGATCTAATCTAAACCCTAATGGTAACCTAGGTCATTAAGGGACTAAGTGATTAATTATTTGACCCATGATGGTGATCATGAGGTAAATTACCAAAATACCCTTGAGGGGTTTAATGGAGTAAAACCTGGTTTTAATCAAACCCTAATCACATGATAGTGATGTTTTGACTTATGTTAGTCAATGAGGACTTAACCCAGCCTGATCTAGAGTGGTGTTATCACCATCTACTAGTAAGAGGAGAGAGAAAGTATCCTAAGAGAGAGAAAGTACCCTTTTATGGTGGAAACTCAAGTAAGATACTTTCAATACACATGAATGTGCATGATTAGGGAATGATCCACATATGTGAGATTCATGGAAACCCTAATTATGATGTCTAGTGAATCTTAATCTTATTTAAGAGCTTTAATGATGATGTTTCTCTTACATGATGATGTAATGAGTACAATTCACCATGGAGTGAATAGTAAACCCTAATTTTAGGGTGATGACATGTAATATGAATAGTAAACCCAAAATTTAGGGTGATGACATGTAATATGTATAGTAAACCCTGATTGTTGAAAATTGGGGAACTTGATTCTTCTAAGAGTTTGAAGGTTAATCCTCTAGAATGAATTGTTTACTGTTACCAGTTGAATTAACCTTGCAGGTTGTCATGAGATGATGATCATATCCAGGTATGGATTACAATACTATATTCATTGAAAGCATGTCTTAAGCTTTATGAATAAGTGAAATATCTTGATGCACTGTTAGTGACATCTATTGAGATTTATGGGCTGTAAGAGCCATAAATACCATCAAGGTCATGCTTAACAGATGACTTGTGATGAGATGATTGAGAACTGATGATTGAAAAGGGTTAGGCCTGCTACATTTTAGTATTCTCATTTATAGCTGTTATGCTAATGTTATTGTTTGAAGAACAATGTTTGATGTTAAAAGAATACTGAATGTACCTAACTAATCAAGTGTAATGTAGAGCCCTGATCATAGATCCATCATTTTCAGAGTCTAAATGATGGTGAAACAGGTTTTCCCAAGGGAACTCCTGGATCACATACTTTTGAGTATGTGGGGTATATGGATGTGTAGAACCTTACATCCTAGTGTAGGAATTGATGTAGATTTTTATAGTCCATCAAACCTTCACTACAAAATCCAAAAAGGGTGATATGTATCACTATTCTCCCAAAGTAAACACAAACACCGCATCGGTGAAAGATAAACAAGAAATCTTCTGATGACGAGGAGAGTACAGAACGCCACTGTAACTCTAAAAACATAGTGAAGGTCCAGTTTACCCTGGTCAGCTATAAATAGCAGACGTCCTGCCAGATGTCCTGCAAACAATCCTCTAACTGACTGAGGAAGATGAGGTCATAAGAATCCGGCTCTTTTAATGACCTATGTATGATACTGATGTGACTTCTTAGCGATCAGTTGGAGTATGAGTGGTATACCTCATCTCCACAGGGCATAATAATGTTTGAAAACATAATCAATAGCGTAGTGTTACTTGATTGATGTTACACTGGATAAAGTATATGTTCCTCATGTTTCATAAATGTTGAACTCTTGCTTATTATCAAAACTGCTAATGAATGCTTTGAAAGCTTTTACTGCTTAAGTTATTCTTTGTTTTGCTTATAAAGCTTCTAGTGGAGAGTTATAACTCTCGCTGGGGAAATTATGTATAATTGTCTCACCCCGTAGACTTCAACTTTTTAGGTGGCCGTCGAAGATGGAGGAACCGGTCTAAAGGTGACCAATCCCAGCAGCAGCAGCACCGGGAGCAGCAGTAAATCTCAGGTGGATATTCAGCCTGCTATGTGGTGTAGTTAGAGTCAGTCCTATGTGTCCTCTGTACTCTCAGGTCTTGGGGTGTTTTGGTTATGAGTTCTTGAGATTTTGTATCGTGTTGTATATAATTACTCAAGAAGTAATTTGTCAGAGATGTATACAGTTTAAATCCTTTTTCTATGGAAAAGGTTTGTGGTTTCAAGCTCTTATCTCGAAAAGTTTTAAATTCCCGTGATTTTTGTCTTCCGCTGATTATCGATTGCTTCCGCTCAAGTTTAAATCGTGATTATTTCGTGGTTTGGAGATCGGAGCCCACAATTAAGTGGTATCAGAGCTCGAGGTTCGCCGAGTTTACAGAGGCATAGGACTTAGGAAGTCAAGTCTATCTCTAGTATTCCTTCCTTATCTAATAGAATCTTCTGCTCCTCAGGAGAAGGGGATACATAAGGATGGCTGAGCCACAAGATGAGTACGTGGCAGAGAGTAGTGCTAGTGCAACTCGAGGCGGTGCAAGGGTTCCAGAGATAGAACAGCCTGCACCTGAGCCACTCAGGGAGCCACCCCAGTTTGACCCAGCTGACATGGGTAACCCAGCAGTACAAATGATGTTCGGGCAGTTCATGACTGCCATGACACACATAACCGACAGGATGCCTATGCCTGTACCTAGGGCACCAACCCATCCTGAAGGACAAGGTATCAGTAAGACGTTCGAGCGACTATGTCGTGTCGGGGCTACCGAGTACCTTGGGACTGCTGACCCCGCAGATGCTGATCTGTGGTTGACGGAGTTGGATAAGGCTTTCAGGATCCTCAATATCCCTGAAGCTGAGAAGGTTAGACACGCTGTCTATCTTCTCAAAGGAAGCGCTGGACATTGGTGGACAATGGAAGAGCAGAAGAGACCTGGAATAGAGATCTCGTGGGAAGACTTTCGGCGGGAGTTTGTTCATAGATATTTCCCAAAGACCTTCCTAGATGAGAATATCTCTCAATTTGAGAGACTGAGGCAGGGAGTAATGAACATTAGCGAGTATGAAGCTAAGTTCATGGAGTTGTTGCGGTTTTGTCCGCACATGGCTGCCACAGAAGAAGAAAGAATCAGGAGATTCGAGAAGGGTTTGAATGCTGACATGAGTACCCCCATTTCTGCCTTAGAAAACCGAGAGAGATTCTCTACCTTCGTTGAGTCAGTCCGAAGGATAGAGAGATCTGTGGTTGAGAAGAGGCAAACTCAGAAAAGATATCCAAAGTTCCAGGTTACTTCATCTAGAGACTTTAAGAAGCCTAGATCCTCTGCACCTAACTCTCCACCACCTAGATCTAGTTCTCAGACTCAGTGGTCTCCAAGTAGAGGTAGAGGACGAAGACAACCACCTCAGGAGACTCAGAGTTCTGCATCAATGTCAGTTATTGGACCACCCAGACCACAACAACTGGAGAGAAGCTACTACAACTGTGGTAAAGTGGGACACTTGATGAGGGACTGCCGATCTAAGCCTGTCAGTGTGACACAGCCTCCGAGACAGAATCAACAAGGATCTCAGAGAATGCAATCTCAAGGAGCAGCTCGAGGACGTGGACAAGCGTCTCAAGCTGGATCATCAGCACCACCTCAACACCAGGCGACAACGAGGTTCTATGCTATGAACCCACCAGAAGCAGTGGTCGATCCACAAGTGGTGACAGGTCAGATGGAACTTTTATTTTCTGATATGTCTAAACCTTGTGTAGTATCTGTTCTGATTGACCCAGGTGCTACGCACTCTTTTATCACTCGGAGAGTGATTCGTAACTGCAATATGACAGCTAGTCATAGGGCAGATAGGTTGTTGTTGGAAACTCCGTTGTGTGGGTCTGCTATTTTGCAGGAGGTATGTTCTCCCTACATCCTCTTCTTTTCTGAACATCGCATTCAAGTGGACCTTATACCGCTTGATATGCAAGGATTTGATATAATCCTCGGGATGGATACCTTAGAAAGGTATAAAGTTGTCTTGGATTGTGAATCCAAGTTGGCTGTGTTTGCTGATGAAGGCGACACATGGATCTTTCAAGGTGAAAGAAAGATTCTGCCCACTTGTCTTGTATCAGCTATGGTTGCTGATAAGCTGATGAGGCAAGGATGTTATGCATTCTTGGCCCATGTGGTAGATGTTACCAAGGAAAGTTCCAATCCTGCTGAAGTTCCCATAGTCAGGGAATTCGATGATGTGTTTCCTGAAGAGCTTCCTGGTATACCACCACCTCGGGAGATTGATTTTGAAATCAATTTAGTCCCAGATACAAAACATATAGCCCATACTCCTTATAGGATGGCGCCTGCCGAGATGGCAGAACTCAAGAAACAGCTTCAAGAGTTACTTGAGAAAGGTTTTATCCGACCGAGCACTTCACCTTGGGGTGCTCCGATTTTGTTTGTTAAAAAGAAAGATGGATCAATGCGGTTGTGCATTGACTATAGACAACTTAATATAGTAACAATAAAGAACAAGTACCCTTTGTCGAGGATTGATGATCTTTTTGACCAGTTGCGTGGTGCAACGGTCTTTTCCAAGATAGACTTAAGGTCTGGATATCATCAACTTCGCATTAAGGATAGTGACATATCCAAGTCTGCCTTTAGGACAAGATATGGTCACTATGAGTTCATGGTTATGTCGTTTGGACTAACCAATGCACCAGCTGCATTCATGGAACTCATGAATAGAGTCTTTCGACCCTTCCTTGATCAGTGTGTTGTCGTCTTTATAGATGACATCCTGATTTATAGTAAAGATACTCAGTAGCATGAGCAGAACCTTCACCAAGCTTTGACCTTGCTAAGAGAACACAAGTTGTATGCAAAGTTTAGCAAGTGTGAGTTCTGGCTGCCTGAGGTATCTTTTCTTGGGCATGTGATATCTGCCTCGGGAATTCGTGTTGACCCTGCAAAGGTAGAATCTGTTCTACAATGGGAACAACCAAAGACACTGACGGAGATTCGAAGCTTCTTGGGGTTAGCTGGTTACTATCGAAGGTTTATTAAAAACTTTAGCTCTATAGCCTTACCTTTGACCAAGTTAACCTGGAAAGATGCTCCTTTTTCTTGGAGTGATAAGTGTCAACAGTCTTTCCAGTTGTTGAAGGAGAGGTTGACAAGTGCACCTGTGCTTGTGCTACCTGAGCAAGGAAAAGGATATGTAGTCTTCTGTGATGCCTCCAAGAATGGACTTGGGTGTGTGTTGATGCAGGATAAACAAGTGATTTCTTTTGCTTCCCGACAACTTAAGAAACACGAGGAGAATTATCCGACACACAATCTGGAGTTAGCTGTTGTGGTCCATGCTTTGAAGATCTGGAGACATTATCTCTACGGAGAAACCTTTCAGATTTTCACAGACCACAAGAACCTTAAGTATATCTTCTCTCAGCATGAACTTAACATGAGGCAACGTCGCTGGATGGAGTTAATCAAGGACTATGACTATACAATTGATTACCATCCGGGCAAGGCCAATGTTGTTGCAGATGCCTTGAGTAGGAAATCAGCAACATCAACCATGGATAGAGCACAACTAAACTCTTTAGTATGCTCTAAGAGAGATATGCTTATCTCTTTAAGGCAAGACAATGTACAGTTGAAGGTGTCATTGTTAGCCGGGTTGATGGCTGAGATGCATATTAAACCTACCCTAAGAGAGCAGATTAAGGAGGCACAACATGTTGATGCTGCAGTTCAGCAGATTAGATCTGAGTATGGAGATGAGAAGCGAGAAGGTTTTCATGATTCAGATGACCAGGTGGCATGCTATCATGGGAGGATGATAGTACCTGATGTAGATAACCTGAGGAAGATAATTCTAGAGGAAGCTCATTCTTCAATGTATGCCATGCATCCAGGGAGCACCAAGATGTATCGAAACTTGAAGGATATGTATTGGTGGCCTGGGATGAAGAAGGATGTAGCTGAGTTTGTTCTAAGGTGTTCTGTGTGTCAGCAGGTCAAGGCTGAGCACCAGAAACCTGCAGGAACAATGCAACCCTTACCCATACCACAATGGAAGTGGGACCATGTGACCATGGACTTTGTTGTTGGCCTACCCAGGACAAATAAGGGACATGATTCCATTTGGGTAGTTGTTGATAGGTTGACAAAGACAACACATTTCCTACCTGTCAAAACAACCTATTCTGCTGAAAGGTTATCACAGTTGTATGTACAAGAGATAGTGCGTTTGCACGGAGTTCCTGTCACAATAGTTTCTGACAGAGGTCCCCAATTTACAAGTCGTTTTTGGGAACATTTACACAAAGCCCTAGGCACCAAGTTAAGGTTTAGTACAACCTTTCATCCACAGACTGATGGACAGTCAGAAAGGACTATACAGACCTTGGAAGATCTGTTGAGAGCATGTGTTCTCCAGTTTACCGGGAGTTGGGATCTACATCTGAACTTGATAGAGTTTGCCTATAACAATAGCTATCAGCATAGCATTGATATGGCACCATATGAAGCCTTATATGGTAGACGTTGTAGATCACCCTTGTGTTGGTATGAGACTGGTGAGCACCAGTTATTAGGTCCTGATCTTGTGCAGCAAACTACAGAGAAGATTAAAGTCATACAACAACAGCTTAAGACTGCACATGATAGGCAGAAATCGTATGCTGATAAACGTCGTAGACCCCTAGAGTTCCAGGTTGGAGATAGAGTATATCTTAAGGTCTCACCTTGGAAGGGAGTCCTTCGTTTTGGAAGGAAAGGGAAGTTAACTCCTAGATTTATGGGACCTTATCCAATTATTGAAAAAGTTGGAAAAGTAGCCTATAGACTAGAGTTACCTCAGGAGTTGCAGAAGTTACACCCTGTGTTTCACATTTCCATGCTGAGGAAATGTCACCCAAACACCGAGTCAGTTATACAACCTATGGAAGTAGAATTGAATGAAGATACAACATATGAGGAGGGACCAGTGTCAATCCTTGATAACAGAACTAAAAAGTTAAAGAAGAAGGATATAAGTCTTGTGAAAGTCCTCTGGAACCATCGTGGTGTTGGGGAAGCCACTTGGGAACTAGAGGATGAGATAAGAAGGAAATACCCTACTCTTTTCTCCTAATACGTTTTATCGATTTCGGGGACGAAATCCTTGTGAAGGGGTGGATAAATTGTAACATCCCTGACCAGGGTTATAACCTAACCCTAGAAGTTTTGACTAAATATGTAATTATATACTTGTGAATACTCCCTGGAATGTAATTAAGTTCCTCAGGAACATATATTTTCAATTTTTGCTCCTTTTTAAACAAAGTTGTAGCATTGTGTTGTATGCAAGGACCTATGTGCAAATTACCCAGTTTAAGGGGTTAACTTGCAATGTTCACAGGTTAATATGTTCTTATGATAATAAGACATCATATAAGTAAATATGATGAAGTAAGAAGGATTTTCCAAGCTTGGGCATCAAGATGCAGCTTGTGGAATGATCCTTGTGCTTAAAAACCCTAAATTGGAGTAAAGTGCAATTTACCCAAATTGAGGGGTGTAATTTGTAAAATTCACTTTCTAGAACATATTTTATAACTTTTGCCATCATTTAGAGTAGAAATGATGAAAAGGGGACGTCAATGAATAATCAGATAAGAAGAGAGATCTTTGTAGTGAAAGTTACCTAATATGGGTATGGAGACCTTTCATGTTTGTACCCTAGTTGAAGGTTTGTTTTCTTTACCCTTAGATCTTGAGATTTCATGAGCTTTGTATAAGTTTAGATGAGTTTGGACGTGCCTTGAGCAAGGAGGTACTTAGATGTAAATTCCATACTTTAGAGGTCCTTATGGTGTAAAAAGGCCTGAAGTATATAAGCCCTTTCCTTGTAACAAGTGAACGAACCTTTCATTTCCTTCACTTCTTCTCTTCTTTCTCAACTGACCAAGGCTAGCTCTGGAGCAGAGAGGGACGAACAAGGGTTCTAGGTAAGTTTAGATCATCCCTTTTGCTTGAATTCATGGAGGAAACTCGTTTTCAAGGTTAGATTCATGGCTAGCTCACTTAGCTCTATCTTTCTAGCCTTTCCTTTCCAACGTTTCCTTGGAGAATTCACCTTGGCCGAACCTGTGGAGCTCAAAGATGCCATTAAAGCTTGGAGCTCAAGGAACAACCTTTAGGCGGGTTTTATAACTCTAACTCTTTGCTTTATATGCATACTTTGTTCTTGCAAAATTAGCATGTTAGTTCTTCTTCTAACTCCCTTCTTCCTTGCACTTTTGCAAGAAAAACGGTGGGAGAACCGACCTTGACAGAGGTTGAAGAGAAGGGGAATGAATCCCTATGTTACTTTATCAAACGACCTTGGACCCTTTTGGTCCAAACGGTTGCAAACCGTTTAAGGTCAAACGGTTTCAAACCGTTTGCCCTCAAACGGTCTTGCAAGACCGTTTGGATTGAAACGGTCTCAAGACCATTTGATAGGGTTGACCAAGGGACAACCGTTTGAGAGTCTGTTGGTTATATATTGAATTTCTTTCCTGCAAAGAATCGAAGATTAATTCTTAACCAATTGAGAGTTGAAGGCACTTCAACATCATAACCCTAATCGGGTTGAAATTACTGTTTTAAAACATAGATCTTGTTGAGTTTTGGGTTGAAGGACCCAAACGGTCTCAAGACCGTTTGGGGGTTCCTCCAAACGGTCTCAAGACCGTTTGGGCACAACCCAAGACCGTTTGAAGGTCTAGGGTTGAGATAATCTAATGGTTTGAAGGCCCAATTGTAACAAGTTGATGAATTGATAAAAATGCTGATTTTTGACCTAATTGGAGTTCAACCTTAATCTAACCGACTTAGTTTGAGGTCAAACTTTGGGAAAACGGTCTCAAGACCGTTTGGATGATGTCCAAATGATCTCAAGACCGTTTGGGCCAAGTTTGGGCCCAATTGGAGGTCAATTGATAGGTTCAACCTTGAATAGATTCACATTGTTGAATATTGATGACTATCCGATTTGAAACCCTAATTGAGACCAACTTAACCCTAATTGACTTTCAATTGAGGGTTAATTTGGTGTCCAAGTGATTGAGGTTCATCCTAATTGACTCAATTTATAAGTGGTTAATATGGCTTTGGCCAATTGAGGGCTTCAACATACTTAACCATGACTAATTGTAACTTTTGAACCACTTTGGAGGTCCAAACGGTCTCAAGACCGTTTGAGGCCAAACGGTCTCAAGACCGTTTGGGGCCAAACGGTCTCCAGACCGTTTGGGCTCAAACGATCTCAAGGTCATTTGGTCCAATCGATCTCAAGTTGATTTGATCAAACGGTTTCAAACCGCATGAGCTTCAAACGGTTTGAAAGTCAAAACGGTCAACGCACCCAAACGGTCTCAAGACCGTTTGGTGGTTGAAGGTTGAAACCGTTTGAAGGTGTTCAAGGTAGTTTGTACTTAATCAATTGATTGTGTAATTGGTTTAATGGTGATCTAATCTAAACCCTAATGGTAACCTAGGTCATTAAGGGACTAAGTGATTAATGATTTGACCCATGATGGTGATCATGAGGTAAATTACCAAAATACCCTTGAGGGGTTTAATGGAGTAAAACCTGGTTTTAATCAAACCCTAATCACATGATAGTGATGTTTTGGATTATGTTAGTCAATGAGGACTTAACCCAGCCTGATCTAGAGTGGTGTTATCACCATCTACTAGTAAGAGGAGAGAGAAAGTATCCTAAGAGAGAGAAAGTACCCTTTTATGGTGGAAACTCAAGTAAGATACTTTCAATACACATGAATGTGCATGATTAGGGAATGATCCACATATGTGAGATTCATGGAAACCCTAATTATGATGTCTAGTGAATCTTAATCTTATTTAAGAGCATTAATGATGATGTTTCTCTTACATGATGATGTAATGAGTACAATTCACCATGGAGTGAATAGTAAACCCTAATTTTAGGGTGATGACATGTAATATGAATAGTAAACCCAAAATTTAGGGTGATGACATGTAATATGTATAGTAAACCCTGATTGTTGAAAATTGGGGAACTTGATTCTTCTAAGAGTTTGAAGGTTAATCCTCTAGAATGAATTGTTTACTGTTACCAGTTGAATTAACCTTGCAGGTTGTCATGAGATGATGATCATATCCAGGTATGGATTACAATACTATATTCATTGAAAGCATGTCTTAAGCTTTATGAATAAGTGAAATATCTGGATGCACTATTAGTGACATCTATTGAGATTTATGGGCTGTAAGAGCCATAAATACCATCAAGGTCATGCTTAACAGATGACTTGTGATGAGATGATTGAGAACTGATGATTGAAAAGGGTTAGGCCTGCTACATTTTAGTATTCTCATTTATAGCTGTTATGCTAATGTTATTGTTTGAAGAACAATGTTTGATGTTAAAAGAATACTGAATGTACCTAACTAATCAAGTGTAATGTAGAGCCCTGATCATAGATCCATCATTGTCAGAGTCTAAATGATGGTGAAACAGGTTTTCCCAAGGGAACTCCTGGATCACATACTTTTGAGTATGTGGGGTATATAGATGTGTAGAACCTTACATCCTAGTGTAGGAATTTATGTAGATTTTTATAGTCCGTCAAACCTTCACTACAAAATCCAAAAAGGGTGAGATGTATCACTATTCTCCCAAAGTAAACACAAACACCGCATCGGTGAAAGATAAACAAGAAATCTTCCGACGACGATGAGAGTACAGAACGCCACTGTAACTCTAAAAACATAGCAAAGGTCCAGTTTACCCTGGTGAGCTATAAATAGCAGATGTCCTGCCAGATGTCCTGCAAACAATCCTCTAACTGACTGAGGAAGATGAGGTCATAAGAATCCGGCTCTTTTAATGACCTATGTATGATACTGATGTGACTTCTTAGCGATCAGTTGGAGTATGAGTGGTATACCTCATCTCCACAGGGCATAATAATGTTTGAAAAACATAATCAATAGCGTAGTATTACTTGATTGATGTTACACTGGATAAAGTATATGTTCCTCATGTTTCATAAATGTTGAACTCTTTCTTATTATCAAAACTGCTAATGAGTGCTTTGAAAGCTTTTACTGCTTAAGTTATTCTTTGTTTTGCTTATAAAGCTTCTAGTGGAGAGTTATAACTCTCGCTGGGGCAATTATGTATAATTGTCTCACCCCGTAGACTTCAACTTTTTAGGTGGTCGTCGAAGACGGAGGAACCGGTCTAAAGGTGACCAATCCCAGCAGCAGCAGCACCGGGAGCAGCAGTAAATCTCAGGTGGAGATTCAGCCTGCTATGTGGTGTAGTTAGAGTCAGTCCTATGTGTCCTCTGTACTCTCAGGTCTTGGGGTGTTTTGGTTATGAGTTCTTGAGATTTTGTATCATGTTGTATATAATTACTCAAGAAGTAATTTGTCAGAGATGTATACAGTTTAAATCCTTTTTCTATGGAAAAGGTTTGTGGTTTCAAGCTCTTATCTCGAAAAGTTTTAATTTCCCGTGATTTTTGTCTTCCGCTGATTATCGATTGCTTCCGCTCAAGTTTAAATCGTGATTATTTCGTGGTTTGGAGATCGGAGCCCACAGAGACGATGAGTAAAGAAGGAGAACTGAATGAACAAGTAGTGCAGGGGAATTCACAGAACTTCACAACACCGAATGTTTGGAGGAATAAGAAGGTGAATAGTAGTACTGAGAAGAATATCCGAAATGAGGAAGCAATGCAGGACATCACCAATTTAAGGTAGAACCAAACTGGCCATGGGGTAAAGAAGGGTTACTGCGCTAACACAGAAGGACATACTGCAGTGAATCCAAACGTAGATGAGGTCGTTGAACTGATAGTAGACACAGACGAGAGAGAGGACAACAATATAGCAAGCCCCAAAACTGAAGATAATATTGCAGACCCGACTAAGATGGCCTCTTGTACAACTGTAACAATACCAAGGGAAGCAACCTCAGGAAAGAACATAAGAGGAAGTGGAACAAAAATGAAAAGGTAGGGAACCTCCAGACGTATTCACTCTGTAGAAGGGAGGAGAAAAAGCCCCCGAATCAGAGGAGTGCACACCAAGGAAGCCATTATAGAAGCGTTGAATGAAGTAGCCAACAAGGAGAACAAAAGTCCAGCAACTTGTTAATTAGAAGTCGACCACACATTAGACAAATCTAAGTCTTCCCATGCTAAACTTCCTGTGCTGGAATATCCGGGGCATAGGTAACAAAGACACTTATAGAGTGTTGAGAGACTACATCTCTCTGCATAAACCTTTGATTACCATTATTTTGGAACCTCGCATTAGCGCTGATAAGGCAAGAGATACTATCAAAAGCCTTGGCTTTATGAACTCTCACAGATCGGAAGCGAGGGGTTTTTGGGGAGGAATCTGGGTCTGCTGGAATGAAAACTGCATCAAGGTAGAGATTGTCAATACTCATAGACAGTTTATAACTTGTAAAATCAACAATGCTATCTTTTCTACGTTCAGATATGCTAATCCTCACAGCCATATTAGAAATTTGATTTGGAAACACATCATTGCCATGGGCAACCGGTTCAAAGAACCATGGATTGTGGATGGAGATTTCAATGTTGTTATCTCCCTGATGGAAACTATGGGTTACCAGTCTTTCAATAACCAAGAAGCTATTATCTTCTCTGAAACTATACTAGAAGCTGGGCTCTCAGACATGGGATTCTCAAGACAAAAGTATACCTACCGGCATGGCTTGAAGCAAAGTAGGTTGGACCGTGTTCTGGCCAACGAAGCTTTCCTCTGGGAATACTTGGATGTGACTGTCACTCATTTACCTAAGATTGAATCTGGTCATTGTCCACTGTTGGTTAGATCAGTGAAAAAGAACAAACTTCCTAGACGATTCTCCACCAAAGCATCATGGAATATGGATAAAACTTTCTTGCCCATGTTGAAGGACTGCTAGAATAATAATATCAGCTTTACATGTGCTATTAGCAATGCCCAAAAGCGGATCAAAGCTTGGGAAGCTGAACGAGCTAAACACAAGAGGGCTCACAAAGAGAGGCTGCATCGAAACATAGATCTCCTGCAGAGGAATTTGGCTACCAGGTATGATGAAATTACAGACAAGTTAATCATCGATATGAAGGCATAATTATCTCTATACCTTTTAGAGGAAGAGGAAGTCTGGAAGGAATGAAGCCATGTGAACTGTCTCAAAGGAGGAGATAGAAACACCCATTTCTACCATGCCTATGTCAATCAAAGCAATCAGTATAATCGCACCACCGCCATTAAACGCCCCTCCGGAGGTTGGACTACAGATGCAAAAGAAATCTTTTCCATAGTGTCAAAGTACTTCATTGATTTATTTACTAAGCCCAGCAGGATTCATTAGAACCTCTTCGATAGCACCCCTGCAAGATTTACGCCTATACATCAGGAGGCATATGCAAATATAGATAAAGAAGTCGAGCAAACTGAAGTGGAGGATGTTCTGAAAAAAAATGGACCCTTACAAAGCAGCTGGACCTGACAGATCCATTACTCACTTTATTAAATCCAACTGGAATGTTTTGGGAATGTTTGTAGTTAAGGTTGTTAACGAAACTATCCATTGCTCTTATTTGGAAGAAGGGATGTGTAATTCCACAATCATCCTTATACTGAAAGTCTCCAAGCCTATGTCGAGTTGTCAGTTCCGACCTATATCCCTGAATAACACCATCCTGAAGATATGTTCTAAGGTTATGGTGGAGCTCTTAAAGGACTGGATTCCAAAGTGGATAAATCCTGCATAAAGCGCATTTGTTCCAGGTTGCAAAATTTCTAATAACATTGTAGTTGCCCAGGAACTCATACATTCGATGAGGAAGAAGACGTCTACCAAAGCTATGGCCATAAAGATCGACCTGACAAAAGCTTATGATATGATGGACTGGAGATTTATAGAAGATACGCTAAAGAAAACTGAAATCCCTCAAAACATCAGAATGTACATGATGAATTCGATCACAGGGGGTCAAACAACCATCGCTTGGAATGGGGAAACACCGGATGTGTTCAAAGCCACCAAGGGTTTGAGACAAGGAGATCCTCTGAGTCCTTATATTTTTGCTTTGTGCATTGAAAGGCTGAGTCAGATGATTGAAGATGCAGTCCTTGAAAAAACGTGGAACCCTGTAAAGCTGTGCCAGAACGGGCCACGTATAGCACATTTGTGCTTTGCTGATGACATATTTCTTTTCACCAAGGCCAATGTGAATAATATCAAAACTATTATGAAGTGCTTCAGGAAGTTTGAGAAGGTGTCAGGTCAAGCTATCTCTATGGAAAAAACGAGAATATATTTCTCCAGAAAAGTTACCAGAGCGGAAGCAGATGGTATTTGTGAGATAAGCGGATTGACAAGGACCCAGGATTTGGGGAAATATCTCGGTGTCCCACTGCTGCATAGAAGAGTGAACAAGAATACCTATAGTGAAGTTTTAGAGAAGGTGAATGAATGAATGAATTCTTGGGCAGCCCGCAGCCTATCCATGGCTAGAAGGGTGTGCTTAGCGAAGAGCACACTCACTATGATCCCATCTTATGTCATGCAGACTGCCAAGCTTCCACTACAGTTATGTGACAGAATAGATAGAGCTATCAGGAAGTTTATATGGTGTGGAGGCAGAAGCAAGAGGGGGGTGCACCTCATCGCCTGGGAAAGGGTGGTGAGCAGCACATCCAATGGAGGGCTCGACATTAAATCCATGAGGGATTGGAATAGTGCTTTAATCATGAAACATACTTGGGATGTCATGAGCAATGGACAAACTGCATGGAGTACAGTTATGGCAGCAAGACTAGAGAGGAATCCTAACACGTCCAATGCTAACAATTCTGGGCTTGCGCGATCTGTTGTCCTTAATAAGGAATTTGTAGAATCCAACTCCTATATGTCTCATATCAACGTCAAGGCTATTAACGTCTGGAGAGATATCTGGCTGCCTAGTGGGAAATGTTTAAAGGACTATGTGAAACAAAGTATACCGGCCGATATTGAGGATCTGCAGGTAAGCAGCTTAATTGACCTGGAGAATAAGTGGGACCTGAAGTTCCTGGATACCTGGCTACCCAAGGATGTAGTTATGGAGATTCAATTCATACCTACGCCTACTGAACAGGGAGGCGAGGATATACGAGTCTGGAGACCCGACCTGAGAGGCAGGTTTTCAGTTGCTACGGCCTACAGAGCCTTGCGAGTTAACAAGGAGATCAAAAGGGATGGCCACTAGTGAATTTTATGGGAGACCAAAGTTGCGGCCCGAATTAAGATGTTTTTCTGGTTAGTTGGAAATAATGCCATTCTTACTAATAGAAATAGACAGAGACGAAACATGACTACAGATGCTACGTGCAGCAGATGCAACATATGTGAGGAGGACACTCTGCATGCCCTGAGAGATTGCAGGAAAGTTTGTCCTATATGGATGGGTTTATTTAGTTCTAATACCCCTCCGAACATCTGGGAAGAGGTTGATTTGGGCAGGTGGTTGAGTCTAAATTTGAAATTTACAAAAGAGTATAAAGCAAAATTCATGATTACTTGTTGGTATATCTGGAAACAAAGGAACTTGTGGGTTTTTGAGAAGAAAGAAACTAATGTACAACACCAAGTTATGTCGATTATCACTGAAATGTGCTTGAATGACCAAGCGTGGGAGGTCAAGAATGAACAAGCTACTAAAACAACAAGGTGGCCTGGAGGAGACCTGCTCAAGATCATCTGAAAATCAACACTGACGCTGCTTTCAAAGGGAAAAGAAGTGCTATTGCTGTTGTTGTTCGCAACCATCATGGTGAGTGGTTAGGAGGTATAGGACAGTTAATAAAGGTAGATTCACCATTGGAAGCGGAGATGCAAGTTGTGGATCTTGCCTACAAAATATGCATTGTCTGCAATCTTAAGAATACAATCATTGAAACTGACTGCAAACATGCTGTAATTATGATTAAAGAGGATAACAGGAGAAATCCTAAGTATGCTAGAAACTCTCCTCTAGGGAAGATAAGAAGGTCCAAACATCAAGGATCCGAGCTTAGAAGGTCTGGTTGCTCCAAGCCTAGCTCATTTCTTGGACAAAGATCACCTTCTCAACTTAGAGGTGATAAACCCTAGCAAAAGAGCATAGAGATGAGGTGTTTTAGGGTTCTAGGTGGGGTTTCACCATGGAATTCCATGGTTATGACCTGTAATAGGGTGTAAGGAAGACTAATAGTATGAAAATAGGGAAGGAAGGGAGGAAACTTACTAGTTTTGGTTGAAATTACCAAGGAGGAGCTTTAGAAACCCTAATAGAGCAAATTTGGAAGCCCTAGGAACCTTCTTCACCAAGGTAGGCTCCCTCTATTACCTTGGGATAGAAACTTCATGGCCAAATATAGAAGGAACTATTATCTAAGCTAGAGGAAAGAAAAGGAGAGCAAGAGTTTTCGAATTGTGAGTTGGGAAGGGGTATACATGGCTATATATAGAAAGAGGTGAAGCGTGAGGTGTCTTAAGGGACTTTCCATGTGTCTTTAGCCTAGGGATTGATGGCCATGCAAGAGGACAGCTCATAGAGGCTTCATGCATATCAAAAGTTGGTCCTAAGAGCCCATAGATCCTTCTAGGCTATCCCCACCGTTTTTCAAGAAAGAAATAACCTCATTGGTTGATAGCTTTTAAGGATAAACATCTTTATAAAGAGGGTAATCCCTATAATGCCCTTGGAAAGCAATACCATCAAACTAAGGTGAAACTAGGTTCTCCAATGGTTTAAAATATTGTTAATGGTAAGGGAATATCTAAGGATTAAAATCTAGGTGATGATTTGCAAGAAAAACCTCTCAATTGGGTAAATTGCATAAAAGTCCAGAATGTACATATAATTGCATAACTTGCACAAACAACATCCAAATCGAACCAAATTTGAAACTTAGGATAATTTTATGTTTTCAAATCATATCAAAAAGTTAGATTAAGGTTTAAAGCACTTGATTATTGTAATTAATCTTTCATTGAGGCATTTGTGCATAAACCCTTATATTGGTACAATTTGTGAATAAATGTTCATTAAACCATTATATTCTCTACAAATTGAACAAAAAGGCCAAGAAGGATAGAAATGAAAGGAAAAGATGGGAAAGAGGGTCAAAATACAAAATTATAGAATTTCGTATGTTACAGGACCCCATTAGTACCTTGCCTCGCTTGTATTTTAGAAGCATGTTTTACAACTCCCCAGGCACTATCTAGATTTTGGAACATAAATTTTCTTCGATGTGAGGAATCAAGGAATCATTTAATGTCATTATCAACACTACGATAGAATATCTCAACGAGTTGACCTTGGGTAATGTCTTGTGGGGGCAACATCAGAGAAGATCCCTAAACCTTTCCCAAACCTCTCCTAGAGTTTCACCCAGGACCATAGAGAAGAGAAGAATATGTCCCCTAATTTTGTAGGTTAGGGAAGGGAGGAAATAGTTATCTAAAAACTTTGTTTGAAGTGCCTCCAAAGAGGTGACACATTCTACACCCTCCATAGTATTATACCAACTGATGTCTTGCCCCGAGAGAAAGTATTTGAACAACCTAAGTCTAATGGCATCTTCATAAGTGCTTGAGATCTTATGAAAAGAACAAAGGTCAAAAAAATGTTGGAGGTGATCTTGGCAACTCTCACATTTGTTCCCTAAAAATGGAGTAGCTTGAAGCATGGAGATCCATTGGGTGTGGATCTCAAATTGGGTGTTGTGATTTCGGGTGGCACAATAGGATGTTGTGCATATCCTATTCTAGGGGTTGAGAAATCTTTTAATTGTTTTTCTCTTCTCCCTCTGAGCGGCTTCTAAGGCCTTTAGTTCAGTCAAATAAGTTCCATGCAAAGCATTTTTTTGAGCCGCACGCTTGGCTATCATGGCCTCTCTTTGAGCAACAAGTGCTTGTTCAATCCTATGGGTAACTTCCTCCTCATCCATCCTAAAATATTTTTGTCAGTTCAAATGATGGAAAGTTTTTCTGGTTTTGGATAAAAAATTGGCGGTGCTGAGTTCGCCTTTTACGGGCATCACATACATAGTTATAATTTGAACATATATAATCAAGTGCAGAAAAAATATATTGTTGGAATGGAAACTTAGCAGAAAGAGGAGTTAGAACTTCCGGAATGGTACTCAGAAGGAAAAAAAAAGTTTTTGTTCAAAAAGTTTTAGGGTTCAAAAAAATGATTTGTTGTTCCCGGCAACGGAGCCAAAATTGATATGCGTTGTTTTGCACACCAATTCACTAAGATAAATTATCCTAGAGTTTAACTTTTTTACTTACCGATTAAGGCTAGTATAGAAGGGTCAATCCCACATGATAACTTTATAAGATTAAATTCTCAAAACCCAATTTTCTTTGAATTATTTCTTTTTGAAAGGTTTTTTTATTATTTGAGCAAGAAAGAAAAATCTGTTGTTTGATTGGGGGTTGATTACACTAATGAGAAAATAAAGTTGCAAGGAAGTAAAGATTACACTGAAGCAATGGAAAGAAAATATTATGATAAGGACAATGAAATAAGAAAATGGTTAGCACAATAATAAGGAGAATTATCTCAGAGCAAAAAAATAAATTACAAGTAATGAAAGAAGGCAATTAAAAACAAGAGATTAAAGAAAAGTGGATCGAATCAGATGGGAAAGGTATCGAGGTTTATGGGTTTTACCACCATATCCAGAGTGAAAATAGGATCAAAGAAATCATACGAAAAGCAAGATAGAAGAAGGCATGCAAACCATTCATAAATGAATCACAAAACACGAACTTCACGTGAACGCATTGATCCTGGTATTCACAGATCCCCTAGTCCATCATCCTAATAGGGATTTTTCTAAGGTCTCATCCAAATACTTATGTGATTGGTTTAGTCATTCTAAATCTTGATTTCCATAGTCGAATCCACCAAGATTAACACACAATAGAAATGAGAGATCACTTTATTAAAATTGACAATTTTCTAAACCAAAATCCATCTATCTAATGTATTCATATAAAACTTCGATCTAAGTTAACACATGGATAAGGGGCTACTCCCCTTGCCTCGATAGTAAAACTACTCGCTAGCCATGGAATTTAAAGGGAGAATGAAGGAAGAAAGAAGGGAGGCCATAGACTAGGAAAGAAAGAATTTGAAGACTCTGGCTAGTGACTATGAAATGGCCGCCATTCTTAGTTCCTTGTTCCTAAAGAAGAACAAGAATAGAAAAGAAAGATAACAAAATCTCCATAATGATTGCTACTTTATTAAAGAAATGGAATATTACAATGTCGAAATTGAAACAACTAAGCTCAAAGTAAAGGTGCAAGAATAAAAAGTAGGATCCCCTTCTTAGTAAAGTCCTCCCTCCTTTTATAGGGGAAGGAGGGGTGGAAATCTTGAAGGGGGGAGAGAACAAAGGGAGAGGCGGTGCTGACTTTATTGTTCGCGCACTATGAGACGACCGTCTCGCTAGTCGAACTGATCGGTTGGCTACTGACGTGGCTTGGCCTTTTTGTAAACAAGTCAAACCCTAGGCGAAGGGGTGGCGATACTAACTTGAACATTTCCTGATCATGAGGCAAAATGTCAAACCGATCATTTAAGTGTGAGACGCCCACTTGGCGTCACTGTGTGCACTGATCAATCATGGAAACCCTAAGGTTTGGGTGTGGCATGAATGCTTGACCTAACACGGTCATGAGGTACATCATATGATAGTTTTAGTGGACTCAGCTGGTGCCACAAGACGATCATCTTGTCATGTTGAGACACTCGTCTGAAGTGTCAGGGTGGGAGGTTGAACCAAGGACCAAATGGCCATCTGGATCTGAGATTTGGAATTTCTTGGAGATGAACCAACTGCTTGGCACACCGAACCGGTCATATCGTGTGCTCAGGAGGTTAGGATTTTGCATTGAAGATAAAACGTACTAAAGTGAATAAGAAATGATAAGTATTTGCAAAATAAATTGGGTAAATTGCAATTTGTCCTAGAAAATTAGTATAAAAAAATAAGTTCTAATAAAAAGATTATGAAAGATATGTAAAAAAAGAGACAAATATACATTCATCACCTAGTGGGGTTGTTCTTGGGTGAGCCTTTTGGGAGGGTGACCACCACTGATCCTGGAGTTGTGGCCTCTTTTTGAAGGAAGGAAACTATTGTCCCTTTGATTTTGGCTTAATTTCATGAGTGTATGGATGAAGCACAACTAACTGGAAAGGCAAGGGGATCCTTCCATGTTCTTTAGATATATTTGGGAATGCACATAGTCTTGCCAGATTGAAAAAGTCTTTAAATCCTCATTATAATGTGGCAAAGGAGTTTCTATCAAAGAACATTCTGATAGGTGAGCTTCTTTAGCTGTGTGGAGATTTGGATCGCTGGCTTGTTGGTTTCAAGGATGTAGACAACATTGGGAATGGATGGAATTTTCATCTTAATAACTCAACCTATGACGTGGCTATGCTTGATATTTAGTGGTGATCATCTTTTCTAGTCTAGAGGACTGTTTTGCATACTGCCCTTTATCAATGTTGTGACAGTTCAATCCTCAACAATGAGTACATCAAGTTGAAGCTCTTCCCCTATTCTTCAAGAACTTGGTGCTAGATTCTCGAATGGTTCACAAGAAGGTCTTAGAGATGTGGTTGAATTAGAAGAGGTTCACCCAAGATTCCTTCCCTATGGTCCAAGACTATTCTCTGAGTACCTAGAGGGGCTTGCATTGAAACCTTCAGTGGTAGTGACATGTGATTGTTTTAGAGAACTGTTGTGATGTCTTTTTGTTTTTTTTATTTGTTTGTTGGTATCATGTGCTAGAGTTTTGTAATGATTTTATTTTTTGAATAAAAGTTTAGGTTCATGAAATGAGGCATCAGTTGTGGGTCCTCCCTCCATGATACCTTTAATGTGCATCATACTAGGGTCCTTGAGGTGCATACAAATATAAGCTCCTTTCTAACAAACCATCCAATTAGGACAATCTACAACTCCTATCTATGTGTTTCTAGGACTCCCAAGGATATCTTTAGGTTTTATATGTTAGGGTCACCTTCTTCTCATCCACCTCCTTGCATGAAGTTGGAAGGTTGAAACCCCAAGTGCTTTAAGCCACCTCTCATCCAATTTTGATGATAGATGTTTCCTCCCTCTAAACATTCGTGACCCATTATATTATGTGGGGATCCCTCATACTAGGGGGAGATGGAAAAAGATATATTGGACCCGAGTGTCATGCTAACAACTAAAGTTATGCCATGTATCAGGTGTGTTAGCGGCAATTTCCTACACTATTGGGCCAACGTGCCAGATTTCAAAAACATCCCAATAATATTTGCTCCCTACATACCTTGGAGTAGGAATCAACCACGAGCATGTGTTTGTTTGTTTAAAGGGCTTTCTGGATTATTGTTATTTCTTTTCTTCTGAAGGTATCGAAGAGGTGCACATCTTTTTGTTTAATGATTTTTCTTTGATATAGGGCCTTAGTATGAGAGCCAAGGGTTCCTTGGGGAATGAATGAGGTTTTCCTAGTGAGGGTTTCCCATATCATGACTCCCACGTTAGCTTGTTCGAAGCTTGATCTCACCTTTTGTCGCAAGGAGACAAGAGTAGCCGCAAAGGGGTTTTCAAGCTCCATCCTTCTCCTGATGTTCCTTTCTTTTTAGGTTAACTCTGGCCGATAAAAAGGTTATGGAATCTCCCTAGATAGAGATGTCAGGATGTTTTATCGTGAGGATTGGATATGAATTTCCTTAGGGGACTCATAGTTTTTGCCATCCTTTTGTTTGATCATGAGGCTTCTTCTAATTTTTTAGGTTGTCGAACCATTAGATTCTGAGGATGACAATTGTGCTCCTTCTTTCCTAGGCCCTAGGTTCTACTTTGATCTTCTTTCTTCAGGGTGCACAGAGGTATGCGGGCAAGAATTTAAGTAGATTTTAAAATTTTGGAAGGACGAGAGCATTTGCCTTCTTTACATCATTGTTTCTCATCATGACAGTCTGACCAGCAGTACTAGAATTTGATGAGGGTAGCATTTGTGTGATGAAAAAGGAACATATCCATCCATGTCTTTTAGGTGTAGATCACCCCAGTCATTGATGTCGTGGAAAGCATAGGGTCCCTCCCATTTAGGATCAAACTTGCCCCTAGAATTAACATTCTGTATGACTCGTAGTACCATGTTACCCTTCTTGAAAATGCATGGTCAAAACTTCTTGTTGAATGCTTTAGGCGTTCTTGTTTGTAACACTATGCATGGTATAAGGCTTTTCCCCGTCGTTCTTATAGAGTATTGAAACTGCAAACTCGATCTTGAAGCCATCCGATCTGTGAGATATCTGCTTCTTGTAGTATGAGGAGCGACATGATTTGCATTTTAACTGGCATGATTGCCTCCATCCTGTATACTAGGGAGTATGGTGTATCCCCTGTTGAAGTTTTGATGGAAGTGCGGTAGGCCCATAGAGACATTGGAAGATGTTCATGTCAATTGGAATGAAAGTTGATAGTCTTCTTGAGAATCTTGATAATATCATTATTAGCATCTCCTACAACTCTATTCATTTGAGGTCAATAAGGTGAAGTTCTATGATGTTTGATCCCCAAAGATCTTAGGCACTCCTTGATGGCCTTAGCGACGAAGTTTGTCCCGTTATCAAAAATGACCTCATGCGGTATCCCTGTAGCAACTTATTATATTGATATTGAGGACTTTGATGACTTGTTGGGTTGATGTATTAGTGATGGACACCACTTCTACCCACTTGGTAATGTAATTAATTGCAAATAGAATGAGGTAATTTTCGTTCGATGCTTTTGGGTTTATCTTGTTGATCATGTCGATACCCCATCCTGAGAATGGTCAAAGCATGACCATATTGTAAAGTTGATTGGTAGCTGAATGGATGTAGTCCCCTTGGATTTTATAGGCTTGGAATTTGTGGACAAATTGGCAGTGGTAAGTTTCCATGGTGTTCCAGTAGTATCCCAAGAGTTGTATCTTTTTGGTTAGCATGACTCCATTCATGTGTGTGTTGCATGACCCTACATGTACCTTCATCATTAGATATTTTGCCTCCATATTTTTGACGCATCAAAGAAGAGTCTAATTGTAGGATCTATTATACAGTTGTCTACCCCTAGAACATATTGCTTGACTCATTGTTTAAATGCTAGTTGTAATCTCTTGGAGAGGTTCTTGGGAATAACTTGGTTTGATATATACATCTTGATGTTGTGAAACCAGTCACTTTCTTCGTTGTTGGGTACATTGTTGATGACCATGGAGTAAGCCGGTTGAGTGAGTGCCTCAGCTTCAAGAGAGAAGGTATAATCCCGTGGATGTTGATCCATGAAGTGAGGGTTGATAGTGTGTCATCAAAAGTATTGTGCTCTCTTTTGATGAAGTGAAAGAAGATATGGTTGAAGCCTCGAGTTAGAAAACACATGTGCTCCTGGTATGGTACTAAATTTTGATGGTGCATTCTCCAATTGTTCTAGACTTGGTGATAACCACAATGGAGTCACTGTAAACCTATAGGGTTTGTGGCCCTTATTGTCTGGAAAGATGGATACCTAAAATGAAGGCTTCATATTCGTACACATTGTTTGTGGCATCAAATTCTAGTCTTCTTTCTACATGTAGTTGATCTCCTTGGTGATTTTGCAAGACCACACCTATTTTGGATCCCTTTTGGTTCATGGTTCCATCGAAGAATATTATCCATGTGTCAAGACTTCTGGAGGGATCCCTATGTATTATGGGTTGATCATTTATATATATTTGTATGGGAACTTGTATTCATGAGTAGCTTCTTGCGGTAGTAGGGAATCTGCTAATTGATCCATGAGGGCTTGTGCTTGGATTGCCTTTATAGGGAATTAGGTAATGTCAAATTCTGAAAACATCACCTACCATTTATCTCATCATCCGATCAGTATTGGGAGATCATATAAATAGTAGATTGGATCGTGCTTGGTGATTAGCTATAGAGGATACTTTATAGATAGTGGCACTACTTCCACACCACGTGGATCAAAGCCGAGCACTATTTCTTAATTGTAGAGTATAGTGAGTCCCTGTGTCATTGAAGTTCTTTAACATGTAGTAGATGGCATGCTCGTCATCGGTTGTTGCTTGACTCAGGACTTCGCCCATTGATGTCTCATAGACAAATAGGAACATGATGAGAGGATAGCAAAGAACTTCCGACCTTAGTATGGGATGACTGGTGAGGTAATCTTTAAGATTTTGGAGTGCAGCCTCACATTGTTTGTTCCATCTGGTGGCAGAGTTCTTTTTCAATAGTTTGTTGATTGGATCACATGTGGGTGTGAGTTTGGCAAAGAAGTGGTTGATTCATCAGAGAGAAGGCCTTGTATATCCTTCTTAGTTCTAGGGAAGGCATTTCTTGGATTTCCCATTCTTTTCTAGGATCTAATCAATCCCTCCCATGTTGATGATATATCCCAACAAGTTACCAAATGTAACTACAATAGGTGCATTTGGCAGGATTCAATCATAGGGAAAACTATCATACTCATTGAACTTGCTTCTTGAGGTTGGTGAGGTGGTCTTTAGGACTTTAAGATTTATCAATCAAGTCATCCATGTAGGCCTCCACTTATTTGTGCATAATTTCATAAAAGAGGACAATCATTGCCCTTTGATATGTATATTTGGTGTTCTTGAGACCAAAAGGCATGACTCGATAGCAAAACACTCCCCATGTTGTGATGAAGGCGATCTTTTCTATAACTTCTTTAGCCATCTTGACATTATTGCCGACGGATCTGTCCATGAAACTTAGTAGCGCATGGTCAGTCATGTTGACAAAAAGTACATCTATGCGTGGAAGTAGGAAGTCATATTTTGGAGATGCCTTATTGAGGTTGCGGTAGTCTGTACCCATCTGTATTGTGAACTCTTTCTTTGGAACTAGTACAATGTTGGTAATCCATGTAGGATAGTTAGTCAGCTCTAGGAAACCAGCATTGTATTGCTTTTGTACTTAAATGAGCATGATGGGTGAGCTTACTTTCTTCCTCAGCTTTCAAATTAAGCAAACAAAATATGGGAACTTCATCAACCAAGTCAAGTACACTAGTGAGCTACTCAAGATATTTGGGATGGAGAACAAGTCGATGGACACCCCCATGTCAAACACCGCAAACTTAATAAAGATGAAGAAGGTGAGAAAGTCGATGAGAAGCTTTATAGAGGTATGATTGGAAGTTTACTTTATTTAACTGCTTGTAGACCTGACATAATATTTAGTACTGGCTTGTGTGATCGCTTTCAATCAAATCCCAAAATTTTGCACTCTCCATGATCTTGAGGCTCCACTGGGGCCGTATCTATCTAGCATTCTAATTGGCATGGCGAATGCCAGTAATGATGTTGGGGATTTGCAACATTGCAAAGTGAAGTAGGAGATCACCTTCTGCCATTCATACTTTGGTACTAGGATTGTTAGCCTTAACCATGGTGATGGTGTGGCCTAACTGGTACTCTAACTTCTGATGTAGTGATGAGGAAACTATCCAATTTTGATGAATCCACACCCTCCCGAAGAGGAGGTTGAAGGAGGGACTCAAATCCATGACAAAAACATGATGAATGTTTGGGGTCCAATTTGAAGCTCCAGTGTGAATCTCTAAGAGCGTCCTTGATTACTCCCTTGAAGGAGGTTATTTCTTTGTCGTTGACTGTAGCTCAGAAGTATCCTACCTTAGGTTGATCATTGTCTTTAAGGGACACACATTGAGGCATGTACCATTTTTGACGAAGAACGAGGATATCTTGAGATAGTTAAATACTACAGTGATCAATAAGGACATGTTGTGATTTCCTCCCATCGAAATCTCATTCTTAGATAATGAGATTAGGTGTGGGGTTGTGATCAACCTAATGGTGGTCGTAAGAGCTTCTGGTCATATGTCTTTGAAGATGTAGGCTCCTTATAGCATATATATGATTGCAACCTAGTGTGTAGGGGAGTTCTGCATCACTTTTGCCAGTGATACTTCCCCTTCTAGTTCACTAAGGAACTAAATCATGTCTAATACTTCAATATCTATCTCTTTGCAAAGCTCATGCGTCAATGGCACCTTCTTGGTATTGATAGATGGAATGGGGACCTTGCTGGCCCCATCTTCTATGATGCTGATAGGGACTCCTATGTAAGTATTCACCTTCTCTTTGCTCTTATTGAGAGGAAGTGGTACCTCTGGCAAGGCCAAGCATTGATCATCCTTCATTGTAATAGTAGAAGTCGTTATAGCTGATATCACAACTGTAGGGCAATATTTGGAGGGACTGTCTCTTTTGGGACCCAAACCTTCTACACCTTTGACTTTGAATTTTCTATAGGTATGTTGATTGGTTGTGCCTTCTACCCTTGGAGGGCCCCTAGTACGATGAATGGATGTACTTTCTACCCTTGGAGGGCAGTTGGTATGCTAATCATCTTGTTGGGGTTGATTGGAATCACCAGCTTTTGTTCCCGGACCAAGGCGATGATCCAAGCACTTTGGAATTAGTTTTTTACTACTTAATCTAGTGGTAGAATGAGTCTGCTAGCTGATTCCCCTAGTGATGACATCACAACCACTGTGTTGGTGTTTGAGTGCAATGCAAGAACCTGTCTTTTGGCCTTTTTCTATGTGGTAGACCTAAAAAGTGTTGGCATTGTAGCTTTCTAGTAAGGCATTCAACAGATCCCTTATGGATGAAAGCATGAGTAGATGCTTGATGTCTGACAATATTATGTTGAGGGAAGCTCCCAAGGGTGTGAACTTCCTTTTTGGCGTGGAAGGCTCCTCAGATGATGGAGTGACAGTTTCTAGCTTGGCATGAGATGTCAGATTATTTGCTTTTAGAGGAGTGCTTGCGGTTGTTTGCTGAATTTTCAGTTGAAAGACGGTAATGCGTACCCAAAGTAGTTGTTTGGAAGCCATGCATACTGTGGGGGCATGTACTAGGGCTGATAACTAGGTGGCATCATGTGAGCCTATTGCAGTTGAGGTATTGGGGCATGAGTAGGCAGTTCCTCTGATGGATGTGCTGATGAAACCTATATAGTTGGCGGTTATCACTTTCCCATCCCAGCGGGGATGAGTACGACTCCCATCATAGCGTTTGGTGTCTTTGTCTTCACCCAATTGGACTTTTGATTAGTCATTGAGGTAGTGGACGATTTTTGGAAGGCGAGGCATATGTTTTGATAGACCCCTCTTAAAGTTAATTCTCAATCTGTAAACCCGTTTCTATGATCTATGGGTAAATATTATAACTTTGTAAGGATAAGGGGGTAGTGAGTGTTGGCGTGGTGGCTTAGATTAACATGTACCAAGCCTAATTGTCCATAAGATTGAATTGTAGCTGAGAAGAAAGCTCCCTCCACTATATGAAAAACTTAAAGAAGCTTTCATCTGTCTTTTTCTACAAAGATTCAAGTCCTCCATGGTCGAGACTTGTTCTAGTTTCTAGGCATACAGATCGATCAACTTCTTTGCCATCTTGGGATGGCAGTTACGTCCTGTTTTTTGTACCACACTAATGTGGGTTCAGTTAAGGTACGTGTGAAACAACACATTAGTACTTTGTCATCATTCTAGACTTCCACATATTTGAGCAATATTCCTTGGCATGGGCCATGTGTACCCCTTTCTAGATTACTCATGGAATTTCGACATACTGAAGTTTTCAGGAAGTTGTGCATCTAGAAAGTGGTAGGAGTCACTGAACATCTTCCCATTTTCATTCTTCCCCTCTAACATTTTGATCTTTTGCATGATCTCAAGCAATAAAGGATCTACGATAGCGAGTTCTTGTGTGACAATTTCTTGACATGCGACTCCAGGAGTATAAATGGCGGTTTGCTTGATGTTGGCAACTCCATATATGTGGGTGGTGGGAATTCATACCCTCCTCCTATGTACAGTTTGTGATAATAGTGGGATGGTGGATACATGGAATGCATATTGGGGATTGGTCCTTAGCCATTCAGATATTGTACTTACATTTTTGCACCAGTGTTGGCCTTTTGTGCCACTTGTGATTCTTCCTATGTGGTTGCAGCTTCATTTTCATTCTTCTTTCCTTCAGCTTATCCCTTAGGATTTAAGAAGGTCATTGCTTCCTCTTAAGGGGTCTGGACTAAACCAATGTTCATGAATGGTGAGATGTGATAGATCCCTTCTTGGAATGCTTCTGGATGAGGTAGGTGGGAATCCCGCATGCCATATGGGAAGAACAATGCGGATGAATCGGTGGGTATAGCTCCTTTTTTGGAAAACCCTACGTAGTGCCACCCTCTTGTATAACGTTAGATTGATGGAGGCAGAAAATGCATGTTAGAGGGATGCTCAAAGGGATGTCCTTTGTGAGAGGCTATGGCTCTAGGCACGTCGATGACTTCCTTGCATTTCTCAACGTCTTCTGGCTTGTGTTGCTTGTTGTAGATGGCCTCTCTCTTAGAAGTGCCATCACATTGTTTATCGTACTGTCGCTCCTGTCCATCTTGATTGACTATTGGCAAGACGGTGTGAGGTACGGGTTCCTTGCTTCTCCCATTATGTACTGAAATGAACACTAGTAGGACTCGAAAGTAGGTTGTAACATCATAAGAAAATATTGTATACTTTGGGATG
Source organism: Alisma plantago-aquatica (assembly GCA_963693085.1). Lineage (NCBI taxonomy): Eukaryota > Viridiplantae > Streptophyta > Magnoliopsida > Alismatales > Alismataceae > Alisma > Alisma plantago-aquatica. The sequence continues at coordinate 846,371,723 of OY856413.1, forward strand.
GGTCCCTCTGCATATATTATGTTAGACAAGAAATTTAAAAGACTTCCGTTCTGGTGAGGGAAGTATATGTAAGGATGCTCCCAAATTTCTTACATTCTCGTAATAAAGGCACATGTATTTTTTTTTACATTTTTTGGTGGTGTTCCTGCCCTAGCTTGGTCTATATGAGGGAACCTAGCCACTTTTGTATCATATGCATTTTCCAACGCCATGGCATAAAGGAAAATATGGTGGGTATGTTGTTCCTTTGAGAAATGCTCCAAAATTATCATTCAAAGTGGGATGGAAGGTAGGGTTTTAAGTGGTTGATCAAGATTAAGTTGACTCTCACTGAACCAATGAATGTCCTTAATCAACCTCTTTTCTTCCCCGTGGAGTCCTCATCCAACAGGGTTACTAAAATAAAATCCTTGGCATCATCCATGACACCCTTATTTTCTCTTAGCTTGAGGGGTTTCTTCGGAGAGTTCTTGCGAGGAACAGTTTGCAAGGAGGAAGCATCAACTTGGCCTCTCCTTTTCATGGTGATTAGAGAAAGGATGTGGTCTAGTTTTAGGTTGTAGTCTATGATCTTGTTTAGGAAGATGAACTGCTTGATTGGGCCAGTTTTAGGGTGTGATCCAGGACCCAAAGCTTTTGAAAGTTGAAGTGGGATTAGTTTAAGGTCATAATCCAATACCATAGAGAGGCAGACCCCACATTGGCAAATGATGTCTTGCATGATGTGGAGGACCCTCCTATTCACCCCAATTCTGGATATGAACCCTCTTTTTGAGTTTGTTAACAAAAGATTGTTTGAGTTTTTAATCTTTGAAAAATATTGTTTTGAAATCTTAATTTGAGATTGTTAATCTTTGAAAAAGATTGTTTTGAAATGTGAATGTGAGATTGTTAATCTTTGAAAAATACTTTTTTGAAATCTGAGTTTGAAATCGTTAATATTTGAAAAAGATTATTTTGAAATCTATGTTTGAGATTGTAAATTTTTGAAAAAGATTGCTTTGAATCTGAATTTGAGTTTGTCAATCTTTGAAAAAGGTAGCTTTAAAATCCAAACCTGAAATTGTTTGTCCTTGAATAAGATTGTTTTGAAATCTGAGTTTGAGATTATTAATCTTTGAATTTTTTTTTTGAAATATGTGTTTGATATTGCAAACATTATAAAAAAAATTGTATTGAATTGCACAGGAAAGGGTTAGAAATAGTCCCAATAATATTTTAACAATGAGGACATGCAATATGAGTGTAGATCTGCTTTACGTCATCACTCAAACATGACCTATATAGGAAGGATTGACCCTTATCTTCTCTATGGGTAGATAGCACAAATCAAGGGGTATCCCAAGATCAGCATATAAAGGTACTTCTCCTAATGCACATTATGACTATGACAGCTGTAGTCATTCGTGAGTACTAGGAAAGTGTGATGTTTTCAAGATGTTTGGATGTACAACTAAACTATGCACTGATACCTTCACTTGCATCCCACATCACTTTTAAGGATCCAACATGGGGTTGTCACTCATTCCATGATGTGTGGGTTTGTAGGAGTTTGAAGTGCAAGTGATGGGTTTTAGCAATTTCGGAAGCCCCATGATTCATGATAGTCACATATATGCAAATAAAGAAATTACATTAGCATGTTTCGAGAAAAGATTATATTTTATTTCTAACTTAGACCTACTATTCATCCTTTTTTTGTTTTTTAAATGAGGAAAGAAAAACAAAATCATAGACGGGAAGCACGTCTGAAACCCTGATCGATGGGTGACAAAAGTGTCCAAAATGGGAAAATAAGATCAGGATCACGAAACCCTAAAACCCCCCAAAAAATTGAAAGGGGCTAAGGAGGGAGGATCGCCTTGATCTGGTGCTCGGAGTGGGCAGAATAGGGTGATCTTCCACCCTATTCCCAGCAGGAAAGAAAAAGTAGAAGAAAAGAAAAGAAAAAAGTGAACAATCTTAAGGATGCTCAATCCTTGAAATAGAACAATTGGATTTTGATTCAGATCAACTTGACTCCTCAGCAGATTTGCCAGTGTGTAGCACCCTACCTAAAAAGGGGTGAAAAATAGAGATATTTGAGGAATAAAGATCTACCCTTTTTGATAGTGAAACATCACATAATAAAAGAAGTTTCAAAGTCATGCCATGTTTTGTCTAAAAAATAAGAAAAATAGATAGATTGTGAGAGCCACAACGTAAACCTAGTGATTATCCATGTTGGATAAGAAAAAAGAAGAAGAAGTAGAGATCAGATCTGGCGATCTAATTACAAGCGGGGAAGGATTAGCACTCCCGTCTTGCCCAATAAACTGGTATCAAAACACACTCACGTCGCAAGGAAATTGATCGATTTGGATGGTTAAGTTAAAAACAATATGAAAATAAGGTAAAAATGATTTTATTTATGGGTAATATTTTAGGACTGAAGATGTTTGTGCCTTTCCTATCATTGTCCCAAAAGTCCTAACTTTTAGGTGTGTTGTGGTTGTGATCACCTCATATGCTCGTCATTGCCGACCATGACTAATGTGTAGGATGTCAGTGGATGACTAGTAGAGGTGTGCTTAGAGAACTAGATCTGATTTTTCAAAAGTAGTAGTAAACATCAACTATAAGAATGATTGAGTAGTTATAGCAAATGATAAATCAGATGCATAAATAGATTAGGTCAAGTGCAACTATTATTGATCAAATGAAAATAGATAGTAGATTCAGTAGTTAGGTGCAACAATTTACTGTTATACAAAACTAGCAAAGTGGTTGGTGTCAGAAGAAGGATCTTCTAATCACAAACAATATGAAAAGGTAAAGAGAGAGGTAGTCATTGCTCTATCTTTTGGAGAGACAAGAGGGGCCTAGAATACATTGGGTATGTGGGTCTAAATATAGTCTAGGTTTAGGGTATGAACATAATCTTAGGGAAGAGGTGGTGGATCATGCTGATGTGCCACATAGGGCATGCAGATCGAGGTGATCTACCATGTGGCATGTTGTGGATGTCTCTGATCCACCCAATGTCCCTAGATGAAAAAAAGGAAATTTTGATTTTACCAATAATTTTAGGAATATTCTAGTGAAGATCAGAGAAAATTTGCACATAATGACAAGTCAGAGTTATCTCTTAGTTTTTTTTTGAGGAAATCAATGGAAAAAAGGAAGTCTTTTATTTTAAACAATTCCACTAGGAATTCATGAAGAATAGCCTATTTAAGGAAAAATTAAAGATCAATTATACCTTTGGTCTGAAAGAAGGTTTCTTTGCAGAAGACTTCAAGCTGGGTGAAAGTGGACAAATATAGGTGAGTTAAATAAGCAAAAAAAATGTAAAATTGTGGGAAAAAGGTATATGTGTAAATTGAGTAGGACATGTAACATATTCCATCATTATTTATACAATCAACATTATTCGTGAATTTATACTGAGTGAGAAAAAATGGGGTGTCAACAAGATGCATGATGTATTTTATGTTTCAATGCTAAGGAAGTGTCACCCAAAAATAGCTCAAATTCTACAAGCTTGGCAGATGATATCACCTATGAAGAGTGATCAATACAAATCATGGATAGAAAGGTTCATAAACTTTGGAACCATAAAATACCTATGGTTAAAGTGCTTTGGAAACAACACAATATCAAAGAAGTGATATGGGATATTGAGAGTGAGATGAAGAGAACTTATCCTAAACTTTTCTAAGTTTCAATGATGAAACATTTTAATGGGGAGACAATTTGTAACAACCCAAACTCTAATTATTTATAAATATCATATTTTTCACCATGATTAGTCTAAATCTTATCTCATCTTATTAATCAAATAATTATATTGTGATGGTGTCGATGAGTAAAAACTAGATATTTTTTATAATGAATGTATATCAAGTCTGAGTTTAAAAGTTGGAAATTTTATAGAGACAACACTGAAACAACACATAATGGAAAATCTTTACATGCTCATCTGTAAGGAGTGGGACCTGAGAGGGGATCTACTCCCTACTTAATTTGAGGAATAATCCATCTATTCCAAACACACTAAGAAGGTATGTTGGAATATGTGTATTATTTTTCATTTCTCAAATAATGGTATTCAAAAGATCAAAGTATAATAGAGGAATATAAATCATGACTGTATTCAATTTATGCAAGATTATAAAATTTTTCCCATTAAGGGGATGACATGAAAGCAACTAAATTAGGATCAAAGTAGAGGGATATCCTACTATCTCAAGTTTATATCCCATTAAGAGTCATCTCCATACCCTAGGTCCATGTTTGCGTGTCATGTCCTACATTTGGGGTTCGAAGCATACCCCAGAAGAGAAGATAGAAATGGAAATTATTAGCATACAAGATAGTATGAGCATATTAATCGAGGGTTTGAGCAATATTAATAATAATAGAACATAAAATGTAACAAGGCTTCCCATAGAAGAGAAAAGTATCACCCAAGTTGGTATCAAAAGAATATGAATTTTAAAATATGATATTCAAGAATTATAGTTGCAAATAAAAGAAAGTATGCCATAAAAGCACACATAATACTTTAGGGCACAAAACCCATCATCAACAACCAACTTGCATGCGTGTAAGATAAGAATAGAACTAGTGTAATATAAATAAACAATGGCAGCTAAGGTTCACAGCCTTAAAATTTAATAGAGTAAGGCACACAACCAAACTCCCAAATATATAATGTGTGGGCACAAAACCCGGGTATGGGGCACACAAATTCCATCTTAAAAATATAACATGGGCACACAACCCTAAAACCAAAGTACTTACACTACTCTAGGGATATTGAATCACAAAGCATGCAAAATGTAGAGGCAAGTAAAAGTATAGTCATATAAATAGATTGAATGAGATTTCCATCACATAATTGGACAAAGTAAAACATCCACCACAAAAGTGCGAAAAATAAGGGTTCCATCTCACAATAAGGAACAACATGGTTTATATTTCCCAAATAGGGACTCATAAAAAGCATCATATAATTTAAAATTTCATCTTAGATCAAGAGTTCAAAGCCATTAAGATTAGACCCAAATCATCAAGTCAAGAAAGAGAATAATCATCACTGAAAAACCACAAAGAGGCTTAAGAGAGAGAGAGTAAAGAAAGAAATTGCTCAATATGAATCATAGGGGATGCAACATACAATAAGAGAGAGAAAGAGATAAATTATATTATAATCTCAATTTGAATAAGGCCATGCAATACACCTCATATCAGGTCTGCATATGTCTAAGGTCAAAACTGTAATTCTATCTCGGTCCACAAGAAACCAATTAAAGGCATATGTGAGATTAGGATTTGGTTTAAATTAATTACATAAACCTTAAAATCACCTTTTTATTATTAGTAAATTAGGTTATCAAAACCATGTGATCTTATAGATCATGTTTTTATGAGTTCACAAAATATTTTACTTTATATTTTTGACTTATAAATTGATAGATATGGACTTTAGAAAATCTAACCAATTAGGCAATTTCATAAAAATCACATTGTTATTATATTGGAATTAGGTTACAAACTTGTATCATTGGATAGATAAAAACACATGATTTCAAAACATATTTTATTTCATTTTTCTGAGCTATAGATAATTTACTATAAATTTCCAAATATAAACTTAGTTACTAATTTAGTTAAAATAACTAATTATCAAAAGACAAAAACACCCTCGCATTAAAATATGAATCAACTAAGTGTATAAGGCCATTATTTTCTAAATATCATACGAGCAAAAATCACAAAATTAAAATAAAACAAGATGGTAAAGTTTGAGTTTGTCCAAGCTAGGAAAATCACAAATAATTAACAAGACAGGGAAAAATTGGAAACCACCACATGTCTCCCTTTTCCTCGCTCACTCATGCTCCAAGGCCATAAGCAGCAAGTCTTCTAGCTATGAGAATATTTGGGAAAATAGGGATGGTGTTTCTATGATAGAAACAATATACTAAAAATCAAAAGAGGAGTCTTAGGAAACTTACCCTAGGTTCTACTGAACCGCGGTGGTGGGAGTTGTCGATGACGAGGAATTTTGTAGCTATAAGTAAACTCCATAGGTGGTTGTTTTGTGGTGAATCTCTGATCAAACTGGTGTGAGAGAGGATTAGCACTCGGGCCAGTAGAGATCAGGGTATATATATATATATATATATATATATAGTATTAAAGTTTAGGGCTTCCATGGATAGATGGTTCGAGAAGATAAAATTGAAAATAAAGGAAATCATCAAAAGGGAAAACTAGGGTTCCATATAGGGCCCATTCTGCGCAGAATTCTCTCCCCAACTCAATGGGAGAAGTTTTGAGAGGTTTCATGCAATGTAGATTGAGAAAACCTCATCGAAAGAACCAACCTGTCAGAGTCACTATTCATGCATAAAAATTCTCCTACTCGAGGTAGAAGATGGTTTTAGCATCGTTAGATCACAATTGTACAACCCAAGATGGGCCCGCAACAAAGCAACTACGCATGACATATATTTAAAGTAAAATCATATGAAATCGTAGTACTTTGTTCAAAGCATCTAAATATTAAGGAATTTAAATTGTATTCCTTTCCTAATTTATTTTAGGGCCCAAACATTCTCTAATTAAATCCAAACTCGACATCTAAGCTAATTATTAGAATTTAGATTTGGCATCAGTTTTCACTTTTAGGATTGTTTACTATTTTATTTAATACCTTTAGCTTTAAGTCACATTCTCTCTCCTCAATACAACTAGGGTAGATAAGATTGTTCAATTAATGTGAAAATTGACACAGAGAAATTTTAGTATCTAGAATTTGAATTTGAGTTTTATTTCCACTTCTAAAGAAATTGAACATAATATTTGATATTTTGGGGCAAAACTCATATTTTCTTTTCTAAATAAAATAAGGATAGTTATGATTGTTAAAATAAGGTGAAACTTGTCACCTAAGCTGATTGGGACCCAAAGAACATGTTTTTCACTTAGATTTCACTTTTAAGATTTCCTTTTATGAGTTCTAATATAATTAGATTTTAGGGACATCACCATTATATGTATTACAATATTAAAAGATAATTATATTGTTTTATTAAATTGTGTCCCATTATCTGGCATTGTTGCCTAAAGAGTTATTTATTATTATTCACCACATTCCACATTTTACTCATTTAACATATCTAGTCTATTAGTTCCTATTTAATTTAAATGATAGTACATGAAAATTTGAATTGTTATTCTAGTACATGTTTTATGTACATTATTCCTCTTATTTAACCATTATGTGATTATTAGATAGCCAAGGAAATATATGTAACATATTTCATGAATTTATTTACATGTTAGCACATAATTAAGTTGTTATGTAAATGTGTTTTGATTTTATCCTTGTTTGGCCAAATCTAGGAAACTGAGCTCACAAGCTTTCTAATGACGGAACAGGGTAAGATTTTTGGGACGTTGCAACACTCCATCCCTTAAAAGGATTTCTTCCTCAAAATCACATTATCCATATCTTATAAACCAATACTCTCCACCCCTTAAAAGGTTTAACCTAGTGAGCCAAGCTAAATAACATCAAGGTATTAGGGTTATTTATGGATCTTTTAGTTGTGAATATTTTAGGCGTTTATGTTATTCATAGACCATGCATCCAACTAACATGTTATACTCACCTCAGGTTGAGGTTTGGGTCCTTGTGTTACTTATCTAACAACTCTAAGGTTCAAATGAGAAACCAAAAAGTCATAGGGGATATAAGGGTATGTCAGCTAAACCTTTAGCACAAGCCTTACCATCCTAGTCATCACTCCCACTAAAAGTTGGGATTTATGATTTCCATTCCAACTAACTCTAGGGTTTCTACTTCATACCTCTCTTCCTTGGGACTCAGTTTAAGAAAAGATCGATAAATTCATAAAATTTTCTTTTGTACATATAATAGTATAATGGAAAATAATTTTGACGATGAAATCTATTTGACATAAAACAAAAGGTGGACTACAATCAATTGCGAGGGTTGAGTCACAAAGGATTCCCTAGTAACACCTTAGTATCCTACTACTTTGACATCCCCATACTTATCTCCATCCTAAAGTAAAAAATCATAACCTCCAAAGAGATGTATGACCACAACCCTACATATGAACTTAAGGGTCTCCTCACACTAGGGTTTACTCATCATGATTCTTATATGTATTTCTTATGATCCTAAATCATCCTTTCATCATCACATGAATGACATAAGTTAAATATAGGGCAAACATCTCACCTATATGGTAATTATATAAGGTAAGAGTTCTTATTAGGGAGACATAATTAAAATAGCCAGATTCTGAATACCTTGGTCTGATACCATCTTATAAGGAGTAGGAGCTAAGAGGCGATCCACTCCCTAATAATTTTTGAGGAAAAAACCATCTATTCCAAACACACTAAGAAGGTATGTCAAATAGGTGTATTTTTTTCATTTCTCAAATAATGGTATTCAGAAGACAAGAGCATAAAAATGGAATATAAATCATGAATATATTCAACTTATACAAGATTACAAAATTTTCTCCCATTAAGGGGCTTACATGACAACAACTATATCAGGATCTAAGTAGATAGATATCCAACTATCTCAAATTTATCTCCCATTAAGAACTATTTCCATATGCTAGGGTCCACGTTTGCATGTCATGTCCTCCATGTCCTACATCTGGGGTTGGAAGCATACCCCAGAAGAGAAGATATAAATGAAAATTATCACCATACAAGTCGGTGTGAGCACATTAATTGGGGATCGAGCAATATTAGGAATAAAAGAACATAAAATATAACAAGGCTTCCCATAGAAGAGGAAAGTACCACCCAAGTGGGTATCAAAAAAACTTGAATTTTAAAATATGATATTCAAGAAGTATACTTTCCATTAAATAAAAGAAGGTATGCCACAAAAGCACACATAAACACTTTAGGGTATAAAACCCCATCATCAATAACCAACTTGCATGCATGGTGATAAGCATAACACTAGTGGAATATAAATAAACAATGGTATCTAAGGTTGACAACCTTAAAACCCAACCTTAAAACCTAATAGAGAAAGGCACACAACCAAGCTTCCAAATATATAAAGTGTGGGCACAAAACTTGGGTATGGGTTACACAACCTCCATCCCAAAAATATAACATGGGCACACAACCCAAAAACCAAAGTACTTACACTATTGATGCGATGATTTTGAGTCACATTTATAGACTGGTTTGATATGTGTTTTATGCATTTATTAGTCATTTTCATGGTTAATGTTGCATAATTCATCTGCTTTGGTCTGTGCTACTTCTCTATGTAAAATTTCCCTTATTTCGGCATTTTGATTATTATTTATCAAAAGAATAAAATTTGTGTAGACTTATGTGGTTTCATGTGTTAATTTCAGGAAAAACAAGTATCTTCTACTGTCGATACCATCGACAGTGGTCGATACCATCGACCGGACCACAGGTTGCTAGCCGCAAAGACCAGAAGAAAGTCGATACTATCGACAGGGATGTCGATGGTATCGAGATACCATCAGGTTGCTAGCGAGAAGTGAGTCGATACTATCGACCCATATGTCGATACCATCGACTAGTGGAGCTTCAATGACGGAAGAAGACAAAAGTGACGCCTAAGAATGTCGATACCATCGACCCTCGTCGATGGTATCGAGATGGCATCAGGTGCAAAGACAAAAGAAAAGAAGAACTGCCGATATTGCGCTAGGTCGATACCATCGACCCGCGTCGATGGTATCGACACCGTCAGATATGAGTTTGCTTCAGATTGATCTTAATCTGACGGCTGTGATTAATTGTCGACCTAACTCGGGAAATATACCTAATGACGGCGCCCAAGAGGGAATCATCATGTCATTAGCCACTGCACACGTCCTGAGAAGGTGTGGAGAGAAGAACGGAGCCCAGAAGCACGCCCCAGCCAATCCAGAGGCGGAAGAAGATGATTTCCACCACTGAAAGGCGGGAGAACACGTATTCCACGCCAAGGATCGCTTGGATCTTCTCCGTTCAGGGGTTTCACCACTCAGTCGCGTTTTTCTCCATGTTTTCTTTTTTCTACTCCACGTTTTGCTCTGAGATGAACATGCGGGGCTAATCCCCTTTGTCTTTAGGACCGGGAGTAGCCGGGGAATTCATTGTATGACAATTTTATCATAGTAATTCATATCTTATATCTTAAATCCGTGGTATAATTTCATTTTCTCAATTATATTGTTATGCTTGATCACCATAATAATAATATAATGCCCTTAATTACTTTCAAAGAAGAATTAATGGTTGAAAAGAGATGGAATTTACATTAATTGACAAATCCCTTGAACAATGTAGTGTAAGGTTAATGGTGGATACCGAGAGATTGTTTTTAATGCACCTAGTTTAGGGTATAAGTTACTACGACGGTGGAACCGACCTAGACGTAGGTAGTGAATTGTACCACAACAGTGGGCAATTCTGATTTCAGGCCACTACCCAGATAGAGAGATAAAATTGAGTGAATGCATAGATTTTGATACAATGAAAACCCGCGGTGAAACCACAATCCTAAAGATCTCATTTTAAATTGATTAAACCAAACATTTAATCGATTGCTTTGTTTTGTTTTATTTTTATTTTCTTTTAATTTTAACAACAACTCTCAACTATTTAATCGGTCTAGCTGATCGCGAGTAGTTAGTAGGAGTCTCCGACAACTTCACGTATCCCTGAGTTCGACTCGGGCCTCCAAAGGCCTATATTACATTGACGCGTTCACTTGCGTTTCTACGCACGGTAAATTCGTGTCATGTTTTTGGCGCCGTTGTTGGGGATACAGCAAGTTGTCGGCACTATGAGTGCTGCAAGCGGCCACGCTAGGCCACATTTTTTTTATCATTTTAAAAATTCATAGCTTAGTCTTTTTCACATCTTGTAGTTGTCTAGCACTGTACTGAATTTAATTAACTATTTTGCAGGTACTGTGCATGGTGCAGACGCGTAGTACCGACTACACACAACAAGCACCAGAGGTTCCACTGACGGGACCTGACAACGAGGAAGGCCACAATCAAGACCATTTAGAAGAAACATATTCAGAATCCGAACAAGAAGAAATGGAAGAGCCATAGACAATATGGGAGAAGATCAAGGCTTGTTCCTCATCCTCTTCCAAGGGGCCGATCAAGAAGCAGGCGGTTAATATTCTGACATACAAGATTGATCCGGCTTTAATCAACTTGGTGAAGTCAAATGCTTTCCATGGGCTCAAGAATGAAGACCCCATCACGCATATAAGTCAATTTGTGGAGAATTGTGATATGATAAAAATAGACAGATTTTCACAAGATGTGCTCTACTTGAAGCTCTTCCCGAGTTCTCTAGCGGGAAATGCGTGAGAGTGGTTACATAACCTGGACGATGAATATGTGGAATCTTGGGACAACATGGTGGATGTTTTCTTTGAACGGTTCTTCCCGCCCAAGAAGACCAATGACATGATCAGGAAAATTCAAAATTTCACTCAGAAGGCAGGAGAGGCCTACTCAGAAACCTGGGAACGATTTCAGATAATGCTTAGGAGGTGCCCACACCATGGTTTGGATAAGGAAAAATAGGTTAAAATATTCTATTTTGCTCTTTCCGAGCATGATAGAAGTAACTTAGATTCAGCAGGTTTAGGGTTTTTCTTGAACAACACAGACACAAGATGATGGGAGATTCTGAAGAATATGGCCAAGAAGCAATCTTGGGGCGATAGGGATGCACCTGAACAAGTCAAAGTCGCAGGTGAGTCTAGAGCCATCAAGGAGTTGAATGACAATCTTGATCTTCTAGCCAAGAAATTGCTTGCCAAGGAAGATGCATCATCTGATGAGGAAGCCCAAGTCAAATTTATGCAACAACAGGGCTATAGAAATAATGATTATGCTTGGAGGAGGGACAAGAAGTTCTCATGGAAGGACCCAACCAACTTCCTAAAAGATCCAGATGCGAAGCCACAACCAAGAGCAGAAGATAAAAGCACCGAGTTACTGAGTCAAATGGTGCAGCAAAATCAAGAGATGATGCGCATGTTTAGTAAGCAGCTGCAGTCCCAGGGTGATATCTTGACTAAGTTTGGGCAAACACTGCAAAGTCATGGAGCACAAATGAGGGCTCTAGAGATGACCGTTACCCAAATTTCAAATGAAGTGGCGGCCATAAAGCATGACAATCAGTAGAGTCAGGCTGGGAATGCGGATGTTGTGCAAGCACATCATCAAGTTAAATATATGTCTGTAATTACTGAGGTAGAATCCCCATTGGTAGAGGCCTAGGATAAAGGTAAAATGATGTTCGATACAGAGGATACACCGGGAATACCGTATCCTCACAGTCAGTATGGACTACCAGGAGGATACACTCCATTCAGAAAAGCCCTCCAAGAGCACATGAAGGTCGCGCCCCCGCCTAGGCAAGAAGAGCAGGTGAAGGCCATTTGTCAAGGTGAAGATACATCCACTGCGAGAGAGATGCCACTGCAAGTTATACCTGTTGAAGAGGATCCACCAAAGTCTAAGCCAGAGGGAGTCAATGAAACAAGCTTAGGGGAGCTTGCCCCGAAAATCTCATATGTGCCACCTCATAAGCGTCTAAATGAGGAAGTTGTGTCTAGCCCAGATAGCTCAAGGTCGAATAAGGAGCATCGACATTACAGGAAGTTCTTGGAGATGTTCAAAAAACTCCATGTCAACATTCCATTAGTGGAAATGATAGAGAAGATTCCCGCCTACGGGAGATTCATCAAAGAAATCATCAACAAGAAGAGGCGGATTAAAGACACAGATGTTTTCCGAGTAAATACGATGGTGAGCTCAATTATCTGTGGGAGTTTACCACAGAAGAGGAAAGACCCAGGAGGCTTCTACATTCCATGCTCTATAGGTGATCGACATTTTCCACAAGCACAGTGTGATTTGGGTGCCAACATTAATCTTATGCCACTGTCCACATTTCAAAAGCTTGGGTTGAAGGAGATAAAGAAATCATCTCCAACTATTGAGTTGGCGGATGGGTCCATTGTGAAGCCATACGGAGTGTGCAAGGATGTGCTAGTCAAGGTGGATAGGTTCATCTTTCCAGTGGATTTCGTCGTCATGGACATGCCACATCTTAAAGGTTGCGAGTTGCTATTGGGTAGGCCGTTTCAAGCAACGGCTGATGTTGTCACTGCCATTGGGAGAGGTACACTGACCTTGGGGATTGGCCACGATCGAGCTGAGTTCAAACTGACGCACGACCCCTTGGGCACACTCTCCAAAGTTCCAAGTTGACGAGGATCTTCATGTCATCTAGCCTAAGACGTTAAATAAGGGCACTTGTTGGGAGGCAACCCAGCCATCAATACCTTAGTTTAGTTTCTATTACATTTGTAGTTTGATTTGTTTTGACTTTGTTTCTAGTATAAAATAGATACCGTGATAGTTTGCTCACTGTGAAGGACTGAGGCAGAGTCGATACCATCGACCCTTGTGTCGATAGTATCGACCTGGGTACAGGTTGGCGATTGCAGAAATCGCACTTCGTCGATACTATCGACGGCCTCGTCGATAGTATCCACACACCAACAGGTTGATCGCAAAGTCCGAGTCGATAGTATCGACATGACAGTCGATACCATCGAGATCTCTGGAGATTTTCAGAAGAAATCGTCTCAGCGAAGTTGATACCATCGACGGGCCTGTCGATGGTATCGACACAATCATATACAGAAGGTGGCGACCGGCCTCGCGAGGGAGTTTCCCTAATCAGAGAGTCGATACTATCGACTTGTGTCGATAGTATCGACACGCCACATCACCGATCCGCGAGAGAAGATCAACGACGATCGCTGCAACCAGAAAGTCGATCCGTGGGATGGGTCGATACCATCGACACATGTCGATAGTATCGACGCGTCAGCGATCCGGGTCACGCAGATCCAGCTATCGACAACCGTCGATACTAGCGGCATGTGGATTGTGCTACACGTGTCGATACCATCAACCCGCGTCGATGGTATCGACGGGCACGCAGCAGTGCCGGCGTCTGTTATATAAGGAGGGGTTTGTCGTCATATGACATCACACCTTCAACAAGTTCTTTCTTCACTTGCGCCGAGCATCCTCAAGAGCAATCCGAGCCCAGCGACGAGCATCCAGGAGCACATTCTTCATCAAGCGGAGATTTCCTTCTCTGATCTTCACCGAGCTCTTTCTCTACCCTCTTTCTTCCACAACCATGGTGCATGTTGCTGGTGCATATTCTTCGTGCGCTAACCCGATGGACATCCTGGAGTTCGTGCCGCCACCGCCTGCGTCAATTCCATGCCCGCGGATTATTCACCCGTCCATGGAGGCCAAGAAGATCTATGAGGAGATTCTGAAGAGGAAAATTGAGCCGACCCGTTATGTTGAATGGGAAACGATCCGCAACTTGGGGTTCGAGGCTAATCTGGCCTACATTGTCAAAGGGTAGGTGAGGCACACGGGCAGGAGGCCCGATGAGCTGGAGTGCCATGCTGATGGCCAGTCGTTCTTCAATGAATGGCCTACGTACAAGGAGTTGGTGGCATAATTCATGGCGTCGTTGGACGTTTGTGTCGTGCCAAACGAAATCATAGCCACAGACCGTGAGTGGATCAAAGGCCGGGTGTCTTTCCAGCTGTACAACAATGACTACAACCTTACACTCCATCAGTTCAATAAGATTTACAACTGGAATCATTTGCAAAATGACTACCGACGGCCAGACAACCAGACGGATTACGACGCTATCTTCGCCGAGATCATGACGGTGTCGTCGGGCAAAGATGTGAGCTACCACAACACGGCGGTGGCGGATTTCGAGCATCCGTTTGTGCGGGTTCTACACCACATGATCTGCACCACTTTATTCGGCCGTGGTGATTTGGCTCTCAGCAAGTTTCAGGAGACAGACCTATTTTTCCTGAACAAGCTACTGAAGCGCCAAGAATGCAACTGGGGCGCGTTCTTCTTAACGCGCGTTTTGGCGGTAAAGAGGAGTACACGGAAAGCTCCAATTCACTTTGGAGGGCTTATCACAAAGCGGGCCTACTACCTTGGGTTGAATTTCCAGCAACTTACTCCTCTCTCTAGCAGAAGCAAGGTTAATTTGCAGCATCTTCACCGATCAAACCTTATCTTGCTTCGGGATGGTTTACCTTATGCTCATTGTCATGTAAACCATGCTTACCAAGAATGCTCGCTTCCCGATCTTGTCTTCAATATCGAAGGGGCGCAACATTTTCGATGGCCTATCATAGCCATTGTTGACTCCGATGAAGACGGCGGCAACGACGAAGACAACAACAATGACGACGAGGCTGAAGAGGAAGAGGAGGCCTACACTCCTCTTCAGGCATGAGTGGCACCACGGAAGCGTCCTCGCATGCATCCGGGTGCATCTTCATCTTCACAGCCTCCACCACCACCGCCGCCCTCACAGCCAAGCGAGGATGTCTATTCTATGCAGGGCATGTATGCTATGTTGCATGAGATACAACAGACGCAGCAGCATCACACGACGATGTACACCGGTGTTCAAGAGACTACCAACCGGCTACTGGACAATCAAAGGGCAGTCTTTGAGAATGAGCATCTTCTCCTCGACAACCAGCAACAAATTCATGATCGGTTGCATAGGATGGAGATGCAACAGCAGCCCTTTTACGATCACTATTGGAGCCAAAACTACTTTGGAGGCTATCCACAACCTCCACCTAGGGCCCAGTTTGATCCGAGCTTCCAGGGGGAGTACCCATCTTGGGACCCCACGGCCCCACAGTACCCGCCTCCTCCAGAAGAGTAAATCGATATCTCTGTTCCAACCTTTAAGATTGTTTTTAACTATGAGGCCATAGTCGAATTCAAGCTTAGGGGGGGGGTAGTTGGAACAACTCTATCTTTTATTGATTTTGTTCTTGTCATTTATTTCTTGCAATCTTAGTTTGTTTGTAGGATCCACGTTCTATCTAGTGTAA